>BROE01000005.1:12465475-12511673 GCA_036571765.1 Plecoglossus altivelis
CCCTCACCCCACCCTGCCCTCACCCCCCCTCACTGGCTTCCTGCTTCATGTCCCCTCCCATCCACACCACCACAGAGAGCAGAGAGCCATGGTCCAGTAGAGGTCATCTCCCACTGGCACCCCAACCTGACCATCAACATGGTGGACGACCACACAGCCTGGGTGAAGGGCTCAGTTCCCCCTCCCCTGGACCAACGTAAGCTCTTCTTTACCACACCTACACTCCTCATTAGGTCAGACCAAACCTTCATTTGGAGGACTACCAAAAATAAAGTATTTTTACGGTCACAGTTCAGTTGATGGTCATTTTTAATAATAAACCATCAAAAGGTAGCCCATCATAGAGCTTGTTCCAACGCTGTGTCCCTAAAGTTGCTTTTTTCCCCCCAACCCTTATACAGATGTGAAGTTTGATGCTGTGAGTGGCGACTACTACCCCATTGTTTACTTCAACGACTACTGGAACCTGCAGAAGGACTACTACCCCATTAACGCCACGCAGCAGGCCCTGCCTCTCCGGCTGTCCTACTGCCCACTCTCCCTGTGGCGCTGGCAGCTGTATGCTGCGCAGAACGCACGTTCCCCCTGGAACTTCCTGCCTGAGGACACCTACGAGCAGTCTGATGAGGACCAGGACTCAGTCAAGGTCAGGGCTCAAACGGGATGTTGGCGGGTAGGATGTTGTCGTTAAGGGAGGCCAAGCCAGGAAGTGCTTTCCTGGTGATTGTTGTACATCTACTTCCTAGGCTAATGTCATAATCTGAAGTCCATGCAGTTTTTACAGTGACTGTGTGTGTGTGTGTCTGTAGGTGGCCTTGCTGGAGACCAACCCTTACCTGCTGGGTGTCACCATTGTGGTCTCCATTGTACACAGCATCTTTGAGTTCCTGGCCTTCAAGAATGGTGAGTTTGCCTGTCTGTTCCTGGTGCCGTCCGTACGCAGGTGGTCTGGTAGTAGAAGCAGTCGTGGTATTCAGATATCCTCAGGGTTACTGAGGAGACCAGGTGTCTCATCTGCTAAAGCACTGGTTTCCAAGCCTGCTCTTCCATTCACATGTCTCCTGTCGTTTCCCTCATGTCCATGTCTGTCTCCTTCTCCTCCCCTCCATCTCAGACATCCAGTTCTGGAACAGCCGTCAGTCCCTTGAGGGGCTGTCTGTGCGCTCCATCATCTTTGGGGTGTTCCAGTCCCTGGTGGTGCTGCTCTACATCCTGGACAACGAGACCAACTTTGTGGTGCAGGTCAGCGTGTTCATCGGCCTGCTCATCGACTTCTGGAAGATCACCAAGGTCATGGATGTCAAGGTGGGTTCCTAAGGGTGACTGAGGAATCCTCAGCAGGTCAGTGTGCTTCAGAATCAAGCTATGGTCATGTTGGATTCCTCTAGGGGTCAGGGTGGGTGTCTTAGGGTCAGGGGTCATAAACTCAAATACCTGTACTATGTCAACTGTCTGTTTGTAATCTCTCCCCAGCTGGACAGAGAGAACAAGATTGCAGGGGTCATTCCACGTTTAGTATTCAAAGACAAGTCCACGTATGTCAAGTCTTCAACCAAAATCTATGACGATGTAAGTGACACCCCTGCACCTGCTAGACACACCAGCTCCACCCCTTACTGAACCACAGGAGATCTGATTGGACGGCTTTAACATCATGTTTCTTTCTCCACTCCTCCGCTCTCCTCCCTGTTTCAGATGGCCTTCAAGTACCTCTCATGGCTGCTCTATCCTCTGTTCGGCTGCTATGCCGTCTACAGTCTGCTCTACGTAGAGCACAAAGGCTGGTACTCCTGGGTGCTCAGCATGCTCTATGGCTTCCTCCTGACCTTCGGTGAGTCGCTGACTCACACCTCGCTCAGTCCTCAAATCAGCTCATTCTTTCAAATACTCCACAACCTTGTTGAAATAGGCTCCCAGATTCTTTAACAACATGCTTCTGTGCTTGGAGGAAGGTGGGTGGGATTGAGATCTTGTTGGAAAGACTAGTTTCATTTTGACAGGCCAGATCCTTTAAGCTCAGATAATTATTTAGAAAATCCGTTCTTTGTCTTTTTTTCTATTCTGATGTTTTGAGGCCTTAATCAAATAATCTTAAATCATGTAAATACACAGTTGTTTAAGACAAGGACTACAATCTTTCCACCTGTTCATTTTAGATCGGTTTAACTCAAAATAAGCAGTTTGTAGTCCATTGTTCAAACAACTGACAACGTCTGGTGTCTATATAGAGGTCTATATAGAGGCCTATATAAGGTCTTGCCCTAATCTATCCATCTGAACAAGAGCGCTGGTTTTTGGCAGACCAGGACCAGGTCCACCAGGTCTAGTGTCCACATTTTTCCTGTTCCTGCTGTTATTTACATTGTGAGTTAGTCTCATCTCGTTTCCTGTGTCTTGCTCGATTGATTGGCTTCAGGCTTCATCACCATGACGCCACAGCTCTTCATCAACTACAAGATGAAGTCTGTGGCCCACCTCCCATGGAGGATGCTTACCTACAAGGCCCTCAACACCTTCATAGATGACCTGTTTGCCTTCGTCATCAAGATGCCCATGATGTACAGGATAGGATGCCTCAGAGATGGTGGGTCCTCTGCTCTAATCTACTCTGTCCTCCTACTCTACTGATCTTGGCTCATTGCTACAGCTGTACCACACATCCCATAATATTATCTCTATCTGTCCACCTGTAGATGTGGTGTTCTTCGTCTACCTGTACCAGCGTTGGATCTACCGGGTTGACCCCAACCGGGTCAACGAGTTCGGCACCTGCGGTGTAGACCCAACTAAGGACAGCACAGCGCCGGGTGAGGATGCATCAGTAACAGACACCCCTGCCATCGCCGCTGCCACAGACAAACCAGATGGAGAGAAGAAGAATGATTAACAGAGACCAAGTTATCCATCCCCCCCCACCCCCACTAAGGTCCCTATACCATGAACCCTGACCCCCATCCTCCCTACCCACCTTGTCCTCGCTCCTGGGGCATGGAAAACTCGTGGAGACCCAGGCAGAGTCCAACGCCTAAATCATCTGCCAAGGAAAAGGAGTCATCGTAAATCTGTCATGGACACCACTTCAAAAATATATTTTGGTTCAACTTTCTTCTTGATTTTAAAGTGGGGACCCGCTGCAAATCATATTTAATGTTGACTTAACTGCTCCATTTCTCAACCCCGCCCCCCCCTCCCTTCCTCTGTTTTGCAATTCAAGTGAAGTAACACAACAATGTGATGTATACTGTTATATATATAATTTAGATTGGGTATTTGTGGGGGGGGAGGCTGACAGTACATATCTATTTGTATTTTTAGTACAGGAAGAAAGAGGCCAAGTGCAGCTTTGCTCTGTCTGTGGATTACTTGTGAATTTATTTTCTGTCATTCCATGTGTGAGCAAGCTGTGTCATGGTTTACCTGGAAATTGGGGTATAGTGCAGGAGGAGGCAACTGGAAGGGTCCTGATCCAAGATGGCGGCTGAACGGAACCAAGAAGAGCCCTGTCCAGTTGTTACTCAACACAATGACTAATACCCAAATCTTTTTTTTTTTAAACAAATGGTTGTTGTTCCAAACTTGAGCAAAAAAAAAAAAAAACACACACAAAAACAGCCTTGTAGGTATTAATATAAATATATATTAATATTATTGATAATGATGACTTGATTTTGTTTCTGTTTTTCAGTCTTTTTTTCTTTTTTTTTGTATGTCCTGAAACTGTACAGAATCTGAGCTTGTAATGTTAATAACACTGATCTCAAACTGTCTAGCAGTAGTTCAATTGCTCTTTCATTCACTGCTTTTGGAAAGGTCCCTGCATTCACACTCCAGGCAAGACAAACCAGATTCGCTATGTGAGTTGTGTTTACCAGAGAAGAACTAACTTCATTATGTTCAGTTAATATGAGAATGAGGTTACATATTTGAACATGATTTAACTAATGTATAGTTTTGGACAGTGAGCCCTGGTCTTCACTGTCCTGTACTGAACGTTTTAGATGTTTCCCTGCAGTAAGAACTGTATTCAAAAGCATAGAACTCCTGGTCACGACCACACATTACACACATCGTCCATTTCAGGTTCCAGATGTCAGATTTGGTAGTCTACTAGAATACAGTTCTCAGTCGGATACCTGCAAAGAATACATTAACCCAAAACGGATCTTATTCTCTTCAACTGCTTGGCGGCTGATAGCTGATAATGGCAGCAGTTTCCCAGATAAAAAGGGGCATGAGCCAATGTCATCCAGCGTCTTGCCTACTGGTGCGTTTCCCTCAAATGACGCGGTTTCACTTTCCATTTAACAAATACTTTCCTTTCTTAAGCACTAGATGGCAGTAAATTACTGAGCAACTTCAGCGCCCAAGCAACCCAGTCTTAGACGCTTTGTGTTATGTTGATTTCAATGTATTTCAGTCAGTGGGACAGCTGCAAATCTGAAGTACGACTTCTTGATCATTTTACGGCAACGTGTGCATTGGATCTGTCCGGCTAAATGCGCTTCATGAAATGATTTAGGTTTCAAGCGGTTGCGCAGGCTTTTTGTCGAATATGCTAATGAAATATATGTTGTACATGTGCTACCGGTGTTTTCAGAATTTATGGAAATATAAACACTCCAATATCTGCGATTCTTTTGTTACCATGGTTACTGGCCCGGGGTGGTTTCCGATCGGTGACGTAAGGGGGATTTCCACCGCGACTCATGTAGCTGCTCAAAATGTTCCGGCGAACACGGAACTTGGTTCACAACATTGTTGTCGTCGACAACGTCCGTGTCGAACACTAAGGACAACTTTATGATGCAATAACTATTAAAACTGAGCAAGAAGCGATAATAGGCTGTGGGGTCACGTGAACGAAGGATCTGTTGAAACATTTATTTACGTGAAATTTCGATTCCACGGGATCAAGGTATTCGACTTCAAAGACAACTACATGAATGTGTCATGAGAAACATGAGCGTGTGTTTCCCAAGTAAGTTTACTCTCACGTCGCGAGCACTTTCTATGGAGCACCCAATTGCGTTGTTTGTCATTTGTGATTTAATAGCAGATAACTGACATATTTCGTCTGTTTTTCAGCACACGACTTGGGTGAGTATAGCTTACTGCCACTGGACAACAGTAATAACACTATATATCATGTCTACATACAGTTAAAACATGCATGCTCATTTATATATTGATTCATCTGTAATAGCATAATATTTTTGTCAATCTGAGAAATGGATTGCATTCCAAGGGCACCTGCTTTGTGACCTCACCTCATCCTGGTTGCATTCTGCTTTCCTCATCCTCTTCTACTCAACCTCTCCTTCTTTTTCTCCACCCTCTCTAATTGTCTTGCCTTCCTCCATCCCATCCTCCCCTCATCCCCCCTTCATCTGTCTCAGACATCATCCAGGAGGTCATAAGTGAGGACAGAGAGCGAACCCTTCATAACCTGCAATCTGGCTCCTGTCTCCCTGGACCTCCTTCACCTCCAGAGCAGCAAAAGCAGCCCCCAAGGACCATGCCAAGACAGCCCTCCTCCTCGCCCTCCCCAGTACTGGTGCCCCGAGGCACAGCCCCAGTTAAGGCAAGTACCCAGCCTGATTCACCCTGAAGCTGAAGCTTCTTTGTCGTGTAATATTATGTAGCCTTATTCAGATGCTAGTCCTACCCCCCCCCCCCCCCCCCAAAAAAAAAAAAAATCCCAAAAAACTACAACAACAAAACAAAAATAAGTTCCCCAATGGAGCAATAAATTGTATTTTATCGTATCATACTCCTTTATTTCAAAACTGCTTTCTACACTTAATATCTGCACAACATACACATGCAATGTCCCCAAGGGGATATCTATCCCCAGAAAAGTGTCCACATTTTGAGCTAGGTCAGATGTAAAAGAGGATCAGTGACTGGTTTGTGGCTGGCACCTGCTTAGCAGTTACTGCAGTTGAGCAGCTTGTTGGATGTCCTGGCAGGGAGTAGGAGGCAGGAATACAGGCTGTGTACTGTAAATCACGTGGTCATGCTGAACCAGGAAGAGATGTGTGGAGAGAGTGTGGATCTGTCGCTGCAGAGGGAGAGGGAGCTGGAAGTCTCCAGGTGGATCATTGATAATTGGATGTAGATCATTCATCAAGGATAAAGCATTTTTGGCACCAGTTGAACATGCTTCTGTCAGTCAGGCTAGTGGCTGGATCATATCTGCAGGCCTGGTATATTATTTACCTTGAGATATTAGGATTTCTAAAGTTATTACTGATTCCAAAATTACGATTATTCCTCTGTTTATTTTCCTTAATGAAGTGAATATATGACTTAGAGCTCTTGCTCGGAAATGGCCACTGTCTTGAGTGGAGCATGTACAGAATGTACCACAGTGAATGTACAGTCTGGGGCTGTGAATTAAGCTATGGGAACATCAAGCATTGTGGGCGTTTGACTTGGTGTGATGTCAGATGGCTTACAGGAGAACCAAGTTGGCTAACAGACATGCAGAGAGAGACTGAGAGCAGAAGGGAAAAGCACGTTGTGGCCTCTTGTGAAGGAAAAGGGGAAACACAGAGCTATAATGTAATCTGATTCCTGCTTTCACTTTGCCCACTCCTCCGTTCCCTGCCCAACCCTCTCAGGGTGAAAGGTTACATTCTCAGTCATTTCCGTCTCTGTGATTGGTCCGAATGCTCCCGGGTAGGTTGACTTCCTAGTATCATCCTCGGAGCCTTTGTTTAGTTGTGCTCCCGACAAGCAAGCATGCCCAAACCGCACGCGCACACATCTGCATACACACTGCAGCCAGCAGCAGCTAGTCCGGAACAAATGATCTCACACATGGACTTGTAGTTGTTAGACGGTCGCCTAACGGCGGTGTGGTTAGAGTGAGGGACGTTAGAGACCGAGAGGAATACCCAGAAAGACACCAACTCCGTTTCTCTTGCATTCTGAGGAACTCGTGGCCTTTTGGTTAGCAGTGTCTCAGATTTGAAGTTGGCTGGTAGATCGAAGGTATTTGTGAACAATCTTGTCTTGCGTTTAGATTTTAAATATTGCCTATTGTGTGTGTGTGTGTGTGTATAAATATGTTTTATTTGGTGTACGTTGCTTTGTTTATATGTGAAGCTATCGGTGTTTGTATGTGTGTTTGTGTAGGCCTCTGACTAGTATTTGACACTATAGAGATCTTTAAAATGTTCAAATGCACGGAATCATCAAGAATAAAGACTTGGAGTGAGAGATTTGAATGACTGAAAAACTCTGCAGACAAGAGGGGTAGATGAAAATAGGGGGTAAAGGAAGTAGGATGATCACACCAGAAACGGAAATGGAGGGGTGGAGAGGAGGAGGGAGGGAGGAGAAGGGGGTCTCCAGTTTGGCAGCAGCTGCCAGAAGCTATTGCAGTGTTTTTCTTTTCACTTGTTCCTTGTCTTTCCTATTCTGTTTGTGATAAAAAAGTAGTTGACAGAACTTGCAGCAAAGGCAAATAACTCACATACACACTTTCTGCTCACTACTATGTCAGTGTCAAGTGCTGCTGACAGGGCAAGTATCTGTTCCTGGCCAGTCAGATGTTGCCTTACAGTTTTTATTCTGTTTCTCCATAGGCTCCACCCTCCTTCCCTCAGCCCCAGAGTGCCTCCAGGGGCAGCATGGCAGCCCAGCCCAGTCGCGGGGCCTCTCAGTCAGGGGCGCTCCGAAGGGGCCGTGGGGCCTCTGCTTCCGTGGCCTCCAGGGGTCCAGTTGGGCTGGCTCCTCAGGCCCAGGGGGACACAGCACTGCTGGAGAGGATTCTGGAGCAGCCCAGGCTGGTGGTGGTGGAGGAGCCCAAGGAGAGGGGCATGAGGTTCCGCTACGAGTGTGAAGGCCGCTCTGCTGGCAGCATCCTGGGCACCTCCAGCACTGACACCAGGAAGACACTGCCTGCTGTGGAGGTACTGCCTGCTGGCCTCACACACACTAGTGAACACACCGCTGTACAGTTCATGCAAAATGTACACAAACGGGATTTCATAATCAAGTCAACATGAAATGAGAAAGCTTTCAAATAGGTTCTTTTTTTATATCTTAAACTGACGTGTAACATCAGCCAAACTTTCACATCCCAATCTCAGGTGCATTGTGCTGAGATGTGTGTAAATGTTACATGCACTGTGTAGATGCACTACAAATGACTGGGAAGCTTGGAGGGTTTCTCCTTGTCTGCTGACACTGTCAGACTCATAATATAAACCCTCCACAAATATGTTAAAACATCAATGATATTTATAGTCAGTACGACATTCAGCATGTTTCTAATGGCCATACACTAGCTAGCTCTGGGCCTACCTGTTGTGTTGGGTGTGTCGCCTGTGTAAATAGGAGTAGCTTTACGGAAGGTACCATCTCTCCCACAATGAAGGGGAGTTCCCCCACATTTTGTGGTAGTGCGCCCTGCGTCCTGGAGACATTGAGTATAAGAGTGGAGGGTTGACTTTGACACTAGAAAGTCCCCAAAATTCAAGTCTTGGTAATTGTGGTCTTAAAAGGGTGATTAATCTCTCTTATATCCCACCTCCTTCCCCTACACGCTACATATACATACACTAGCACATCAACACTACTCCTCAGACACCCAAAAACACTGTACTCACACATACAAGCACAAAGCAGCCACCCAACACCAGATGTACACACTCCTGCCACACCAACACCCAGATACTGAACGCTTAACTAGAACTTGAACTGAGTGGCAGTTATAGGGACATTTATCATCATGATCACTACGTGGAGCTGATGGGTGTGTTGGTGAAATCGTTTCAGAAATGAGTCAGTTTTGTATTTCTGTCCATCTCTCTTCTTCACTCTCCTCCTCTCTCTTTTTGCTGCACTACTTGCTGTCTCACGTCCCATTTGCCCATCCTCCCCCTCCTCCTCCCCCCATACCTTCCACAGATCCAAGGTCCGATCAAGCATGTCAAGAAGGTGAGAGTCACTGTCTCCTTGGTGACCAAGGACATTCCCCATCGCCCGCACCCGCACTGCCTTGTGGGTAAAGACTGTGCTGAGGGAACAGGGATCTGTGTGGTCAGCTTCAACCCTCACAAGGACCGATGCCACAGGTAACCATCTCTACTCCTCCCTTCTCTGTTCTGCACCACTTTGCTTCTGTCTGTTTAGCTGTTCCTTCTCTTTACCACTCAGTATAGACCCTTTATTCATCTGTCCCCCTTCTCATAACCCCATGTGTGTGTGCATGTGCGCGTGTGTGTGTTTATAGTTTTGCTAACCTGGGTGTCCAGTGCATCAGGAGGAAGGAGTTGGATGCCTCCCTGGAGAAGAGACGGAGCCTGAACATTGACCCCTTTAAAAGTGAGGACAACACCCTCTTTATCTCTCTATCTCAGTCTCACACACAGATATGAATCATCAATACCAGTGGCCACACCTCTCCTAACTCCTCCATCTTTCTGTCTGATTGTAATATGCATGTTTGTGATGCACCATAAAGACTATTGAACGGTCGGCTGATTGAAGTGTGTTTGCTGCTTCCTGTTTGCTTGTGTCAGCGGGCCATTCCAAGAGCATCGAGGACATGGACATGAATGTGGTGCGTCTTTGCTTCCAGTGTGAGCTGGAGGGGGAGGACGGTAGCCTGGACCAGCTCTATCCTGTGGTGTCCCAACCCATCTATGACAAGAGTAAGAGCGCACACACATACACACACAGACTACTGACGTAAACACATGCGTGTTTATGTATGTACGCAGACACACACACTGCCCCTTCCTCCAGTCTACTTTAACCTCTGAGTATCAAGCTAAATGTAATATTTTGGGTGCCACATTTTTGTTTTTCATAGAGAGTAGAGATGAGTAGAGACTTTTGTTCTTCACTGTCGTGCTGTTTCAGTTTCGACAATTAACCAACTGCTCCTATAAATGTGCTTCCTCCCTCTGTGGTCCACCTGGTACTGACTGTCTGTGTGGGGACATGCTGTGTTCACAGAGGCAACTACCACATCAGAGTTGAAGATCAACCGTCTGAATGAAGTTAAAGGACCTTGTACTGGCAAGACTGAGATCTACATGCTGTGTGACAAAGTTCAGAAAGGTGACCACAACATGCCCATGTACACACAAGCAGGTAGAGGCTTCAGAAATACAGGAACCACCACTAACAAAGAGGAAGTGAAATTTTTTTATCTGTCTGGTGTGCAGATGACATTGAGATTATCTTCAAGCGCGGATCATGGGAGGCGAAGGCAGAGTTTGCCCAGACGGACGTTCACCGGCAGATTGCCATTGTCTTCAAGAGCCCTCCCTACCAGGAACAGGACATCACTGACGAGCAGGACGTCAATGTCTTCCTGCGCCGCCTGTCAGACCATATGGACAGTGAGCCTGTGACCTTCACCTACCTGCCCCACAACCCAGGTCAGCCTACTGTCTAATGTCATTTCTTATAAAATAATAATATATTTTTTTATGTATGACATATTCAAGTATAAATACATATTTTTATAATGAGAACACATACTACATATATATATATACATATCATGTAAACATATATATACATATAATGTGTATATATACATATATACATATAATGTGTATGTATATATCAGAAATACACTAATACTGTTTCAGTAATCATAAAGTGTTGTCCTGTGTTAGATCCGTATGAGGTGAATCGCAAGAGGAAGATCAAGAAGGATATCAGCATCTCAGAGAGGTCATGTGTAGCAGGTACAACTTCATCTGATCTTAAGAGTTTGTGTCAAATCAGGTCTTCACTATGTGCTGTATGTGCTTGTTTGCCTGTCTGGTATCTGTAAATGTTGAGTCTGAAGGCAGGGCTGACTCTGAAATGTGTCTCAACCCTTCACAGCTCAGAGTCTGGCAGCATCAGACTCCTCTTCCTCCTCCAAGCCCTTTGAGTCGTTCGTCTATGCAGATGAGCCCGTTGTGTTCCCAGATGAAGTCAACATCTCTGCCCAGACAGTGTCCTCTTCCCTGGGGGAGATGCAATACTGCAAGCCCCTGGAGGACGAACTCATGTCCAGCCTGGAGGAGTACACTTTTCTCAACCAGCTGCTGGAAGATCCGAGCCTCCAAGCCATGCTGAGCAACCCTGGGCTCTCCTCCGGCCTCACCCCTGTTGACTTCCATGGCTTCGGCCTTGGACCTAATGCTAATTTAGCTAACCTGGATGTCAACTTTAACCCCAGCCAGACTTTGCCTGAATACGGGCAACAGGATGTCACCTACTATGACATGCAGCTGCAAAACATGGTCAACCAGTACCCACCTACGGAGGTCTCCGACTCCAACCTTGTTGACATGGACCAACATGATAACGAGGGCCTTGGCGGGGTGTCGGTGAAGGTGGAGGAAGGCCTATGAGAGTGGGAGAAACCCTCACCTTCGTCCACAGATGGTCTATAGTCTTAGACTTGATCCTCTGATGTTCCTTTCTAGCATAGAAAAGCAGTAGAAACTCTATAGTAGTACAGCTTGTGTTTATGAAGCATAAGTGGTCCAACCAACTAAGAAACATTGTGCTATAGAGCTCTGTCAGTCACCTGTCCTTTTCTTCCCCTGCACCGTCCTCCAAGTCCGTCCGCCCCCCCCCCCCCCCCCCCCCCCCCATCAGGCCTCGCTGGACGAGCCTACATTCCAGTCTCTTCACACCTCATCTCCTGACCACATGAGTCATCGCATCCTGACTTTCCACAGACAGAAACTGGCATTCCAACATGTTTCCCTCACCAGCCCGACTCATAAGCAGGCCTATAGGACTTTGCTGCTCTCTCTGGGGATCTCAGCACTCAGTTAACATGAAGCATACAATTATGTTATTAGCATGTAAATAGCCACTCTGTGTAAATAGCCATTAGGACTGATGCAAAAAAATGGCCTCTTGCAAGGCTGTGTCTTTGCCTTCTGTAAGCACTATTATATTTTCTTCTGTTTAGTTTTTGGATTTTTCTTTGTAGTGTGTTGGACCTATAGACAAAGAGGGACTAGGTCTGAAGTGACTAGTGGCCACAGACCACCCAGTTCATCTTGAACTGGCTTCAAATGCGAAAATATGTCCACTGGATTCCAATGGGATGTATCCACTCGTGTACTCTGGGTTCTGACTTTGTTTGACTGATGCTCGTTAAGATTCACTTTATCATCCCACAAAGTGGAAAATTGTACTTGGGCTTTACCCTACGCTGTATACAGCCTAAAATACAAGCATTGTGAAAAGTCTGTCTCAACCTTTCTGCAGTACAGATGTTACACCTGGTGTATCTAAACCCATCCTGTTGATATATTCTACAATTCAAATACAAAGTCTGTCTGCTCCATAGTTTTTAATGAAAATAAAGTGGCTGTAAGGTTTGACTTCTGTCTCCAATATACAATATCAAGTTGTGTGTTGTTTTGGAGTTACTTTACTTCCGAGACAGATGTTACTGACCGAATTATATGGACGCAAGATTAAATGGAGTTAAGAGAGGTGACGGCAGCTCAATAAGTGCTGCTTCTCCTCCCTGCTCTTTTGTCTTGTCTCCCGCTTCACTGCTCTCCATCGGAGGCGCTATCTTTAGCAGCTGCGCTTCCAGTCCTGCAGCGCCTACAGGCATTCCAGACGCTCGCTCTCTCGCATCTAGGAAAGCACGTGACTTACTGAAAACTCGTATCATTTGCCAGGACATTCAGTATGACCAGCAGCAGCCTAGATGTTTCCCTCAATGTGTGTCAGTCGGTGATCCTGTTTCAAGTGCATCATCTAATAGAGCAAGAAATGGGTTAGTTTCAGTGAATTCGCAGGCAGTTTGAACTGTAGACTACACCTACTAGAGTAAGTCTCACTACTTAAAATGGCAGTTTCACTTGACGATCTACGTCTTAGCTACAGGTATTTGATATAAGCCTATAGTCTATTGGCAGGGCCATTGGTGTAGCTTCCCCTATTTGTTTTATGTATTATGTTGGTCACTCTTCTTAAAAAGCATGCTCTCCATGTATTATTTAAACACAGACGTTCCCCTCCTGGTCTGTTTTCCTACTCATAGAATGTTAGACAGATTAGCACAAAATGGAGTGGTGCTAAACAAGTTCCCATGACAGCCCGTATGTAGCTATGCCTCATTTGAATCAGGTTAGACAAATAGATATACGCTTAATCATAAATTCATCTAAGGCTAATTATTCAATTGTGTCCAACGTATAGGCCTGTAAACACATAATTGAGTGACATACATTCAAACGGTAAACAAACGCAACAAAAAAAAACTAAACTAAAAGCATTGTAGAAATCACTTGCTGGATTCAGCCTGTCTAAGTTCAGTTCTACTCAGTAGCCTATTTCTGTATTAGGCAATGAATGAAATACCCATCATTTAACTCCTCTGAAATTTGTCACCCGGCCTGAAATTCTATTTTTGGTTATTCAAATCTTCTGGAGAATCGCGCAATTGCAGAAATAACCTTAAACAATGTTTACAGGCAGCCCATTGAACCAGTAGGCTACACCATGACAAAGCAGTTTCAACAAAACTCCATCTTGGCGCTCTCTACTGCCCCCTGCCTGGCGCTGCATTTCCACCGAAACATGAACATAACCTGCTGTAGGCATACATAATTTTTGTGTGGTAAAACAGTTAACAGAGGTTAACAGGTTTCTCCTATCGGGCTATTTTTGGATCAATGGAAATTATGGGATCATTTGCCGTATAACTGAAAGGAAAATAAAATAGGTTGGGTCGGTCGCTTGTGCTGTGTCCACAGGCAGCACTATAACCTATTTTAAAATAGGCTTGCCGCTGAAACAAAAAATATGCTGCCTACGCGATGAATGGATGATTAATGAATAGGCTATTAACTATGATACATTCAGCACTGATCCTACAAAGTGACCAACAGACACTGTGTCAAAATCAGTCTTACATTAAAAGATATTTAAGCCAATTTACGCTACACAGTTCTTTCCTCTTCTTGTGTGTCAATCTCTAAAGGATGTTTTCATCCCCTGAGTCAGACAGGTAAATCCCATTGTGTTATGATAATTATTCTGGCACATCTAAGGAGAGGATGATCCTTGTTTACAGGTAGGCTTAAGATATAGTCATCTCCGGTTGCTAGGTTGTACCACCCACTGGAGGCCCCGAGCCATTAGGGACTCCCCCTTGCATGAGCGCTGTGGCTAATCACTCGTGTGAGACTGACAACTTGCAACAATGAAAAGGAAAACGAAAGCAACAAAAAAAAAACGTTTGTTTTTATGTTCCATTTAGGGCAATTCGCTCGCCATACGAGAAATTGCAGGAGACATATGCGTCTAGTTGAAAGACCAGTTCGATCATTCATCTTTCACTTCAACACATGGCTAAACATCGCCACCTAGGGTACCGGGTTTAAATATAATACACAAAGATAATGTAATAGAAAATAAAAATGTAAACTAAACATTTTAAAACAACGTTATGAAGATAAACAAAAACAATGAAGAAAAATGAAGATTTATTCCTTTGTCCACTGCTCCAGAGCACTTTATAACATTACACAGAAAATATGGGAATATTTACAGATAAGATTGAGAATAGTCCTTGGATGATTGGACACAAACAATTAAGTATCTTCTCTGGAATATGATGGTACATCCAGTGTTCATAAGGACAAGATGTGACTTCATACTTAATAGAAAGTGACCTTATTATCCCCAGTAAGGCATTTGTCCTCATTTCTTCTCTATCAGCTCAGGCTCTGACAGTTTCTGGATGGTCAGTTGTGTGACCAGGTTCTCCACACATCTCTTAAACACAGGTTCTGGGTCCTGCAGGAGTACAGCAAGAGCACAGAATCATTGTAGTAACAATCTGTGTGTTTAGCAAATGTAAAAACATACAAACGTCTGTTATTACAGAGATATGTGTTTGAGCTATGTTTGTGCGTGATTAGAAAGGTTATGTTACTTCAAGGATTTGAAGGATGATGTTATGGTCAGTACTGGTTTGGTTGAGGCTGGGAACATGGTGATTAGGGTTAGAGGGTTGGTTACAGTTAGAGAGAGAGAAGATGTCACCTTATATTCAAGTTGTCTTTGTTTCTCCACAGCCTCCTCCAGATTGAGCCCCACCCACTCTGCCTCCTCTTCCGGGATCTCAAAGTGCTGCTGGGACATACGGAAACAGGACGACAGGAGAAATAGGAGAGAATGGTAGTAGGACAGAGAGAAAGAGAAGCATTAACAGCACATAAACAGATCACTTTTAACAATATTCCTTGATCATCAGCATTAACAGGACCTCTAAAATACTTCAATTTCAGTGCATAAACAGATGTACTCCAAGAGCAATCAAAAGCGATCTCCAAGGACCCAAAACTCAATGACCCACCTTGTATTTGTTATAGATCTTCTCCCTCTTAACTGGGTCATCAGGGTAGAGCTCTGTGTCTCTGCGGGCCAGACGCAGTAGCATGGCCCGTCTCAGGTCCATTCCCAGCTTGGAGTTCAGGTCCTCCGTGGGAGTCTGACAGACAGATCAGGAGCATCTACAGTTCTTATCTCTTGACTCAGATGTGAGAATGGAGTCATCCCTCATGAATCTGACCAGTGCATTATTCTGGTTACCAGGGCTACATGGAAATACAGCTCAGCTGACCGCTGATATATCTTTAGCTGTGGTATCGAGGAGAACGATGTCAACTTGAACTACTAGTCTGATTTTAAATGCCAGCATCATACAATCACTGTGGTAACAGACTGCTTGCGCAGTACTAAAACCTTAGTACTATCTGGCACCTTGCTGCCTCCCCTCACCTTCAGTATGTAGAAGTCGAACCCGTACGCTGCGTCAATGAGGTCCAAGACACGAGCTGTGACTGTGATGGTGAACTTGTGGTCGAGGATCTCGCTGTACAGCTCCCTGTTGAACAGCTGAGGCTTCCATGTCTTAGGCAAGCGGGGGCAGAGCTAAGGAGACACAGGGTCGCAGGGTGTTGTAGTCAACCATTGAAACCTAGTTTATAGACTATATGATAATAGAGATGTTTACAAGCATTACTACAGCTAAATGAGTGCTAAATGAATGGGATTACAGACTGATGAACCAGAAGACTCACTTTGTCATTTTTTGCATATTTAAAGCCTGATATCCAGCCCTCTCCTCCCCAGAGGCCTTTTTGAGACTCTGCAGGGTAGTGGATGGGGATGGGGATGTCCTGGACCCGCTCTTTGAGCCCTGTCTTGGGGTTGGCTCTGTATTTCACCCCCAGTGGCCTCCAGTGGACGGGCATGGGCTCCCTCTTCTCAAGCGACTGCAGGTAGTGTTTGGGCAGACGTGTGTAGATGCCCTGCTTCAGTTTCAAAGCTTCCCAGATTTTCGGGGGATACTTGTGGAAAGGCATGGTGCCTGGGGCAGAACTAGCTAGCACACTCTAGTCTTAACCTGGGATAGAAGGAAGGACAGAGAAACAGGACGGCATGAACAGATCGTTATTACACAGGCTGACATGTGTTGGTAATACAGAGACGGGGTGGTGGAAATCAACGGCCGGCTTTAGGAGACGATTTCACATGAATAGCCGAGGGCCAACAACAACAATATTAACTTTGAATTTTAGCCGAGCTACTTCTGAGAACGTGTTGTTTGTGAGGTTTGTAAGTCCTAAGCGTTCTTCCTGTCCGAAGATATTGAGGCTGCAGCTAGGTAGCGTTGTTTAGGCCAACGAAACAACATTTTAATAACTAAAATAACTACACGTACAGACAATAGATGCTACTTTGTTTTAAGGATTCTCACCAATCAGATAAACGTCCACTTAAACCATTAAACCCCTAATATTTTCCACACGCGACTCAAATCATGCCAAGGACACACACTTGCTTCCGGTAAGCAATTGCAACGCCTACATTTCTGACAGGAACGATTGGTTAGCAAAACGGAAGTTGACTGTCAATGGTGTGGAAGAAGTAGAGGTGAATGGTTTACTCAGCTTGTCTGTCATTGCCAACATCCGTCTTGACCGAGTACCTCGTTTTGGCATCTGGGGTACGCTGATATCAGATGTTTAAAAATAATTTTCAACATGCGTTCCACGTAACGGTGTTCTGTGATTTATTAAAATAACTATAAAAGTACACAGATTATGCCCAAAATCAACGTATCTTGTAACTGTGTGGATGCGTGTCAGGTTTGGCTAACAAGTAAATCATTGATTTTAACGAGGAGGGGGAAGAATATCTTCCGCCCGAAAGGTGGAATTGAACCACTCTGCCGCTAAGCAGCTACAGGTTTGAAGCCTGCACCCCGGACCACCGAGGCTCATCCGGGCATTGGAAACTAAGCGACTGAGCAATATATATACCTCTTTCTTTTGATTATCTTTCCAGTCATGGTTTCATATTGAAGTTTGTCATTATGATAAACTTGGAGGCAGATTAGTGTGTAGTACAATAGAAAGCAACCTGAAGGATCTGAAACATACTTTTATAGTGAAAACCAATAAATAAACACAGTTATTTTTGTTGAAAGAGGGTAGTTGAAATGAATTCAGAATATAACTCGTTTCATTGGTTACCCAGTAGTTAAGAGGCGGAGTCTTTGTGTCGTCACAAACAGGCAATGTGACAACAATGGTAGCCTCGTGTCACATGATCTGAGGACAGGCGAATCATGGGTTTTATGTATTTGCTGTAAACACAACACAATAGGTATGTCAATTATTGTGTACAAAAATTGCATGACCACAGTCATTCCTGGATACAGTAGCACAGTAACACCATGGCATGTAGCACAAGTTTCCAAAATCCTTTTCCCCAACAACACCCATTCAATAAATGCATATAATTCACATACTAGGAACTGTCAACTTGTGCTTTAGGGTGTTTATTCAGTAGCAAGAATTATAATTATGTTATGAATGTCACAACTGCCTCATAGTCAAGATGAATATGTAATTGTGATGCATATGATAGGTACAGCTCTGTGATGCATATGGTAGGTACAGCTGTTTGATGCATATGGTAGGTACAGCTCTGTGATGCATATGGTAGGTACAGCTGTTTGATGCATATGGTAGGTACAGCTGTTTGATGCATATGGTAGGTACAGCTCTGTGATGCATATGGTAGGTACAGCTGTGTGATGCATATGGTAGGTACAGCTGTGTGACGCATATTGTAGGTACAGCTCTGTGATGCATATGGTAGGTACAGCTGTTTGATGCATATGGTAGGTACAGATGTGTGATGCATATGGTAGTTACAGCTCTGTGATGCATATGGTAGGTACAGCTGTGTGATGCATATGGTAGGTACAGCTCTGTGATGCATATGGTAGGTACTGCTCTGTGATGCATATGGTAGGTACAGCTGTGTGATGCATGCGTATATATGCAGCTCTGTGGTGGAGCAGGAGGCAGATTTAAACCCCCTCATAGGTTGCTATTTGATCAAATAGTTTTCTACTGTGAGGAACAGTGTGAACAGTTTAGGTGTGTGAAGTATCAACCCTTGTTGTATCCAACAGTGACTTACTTCACTCCTCTCACTTCTCTCCCACAATTCACAGTATTTTACGATACAAAAACAGAAACATTAATTTATTCACAAAGACACTACAACACTGTGTGATTGACATCTGACAGACAAATCATATTCCATGTCATCTTTGGTAAGGCACTGTGGTGTTCCAAATAAAACTGATCATAAACTTTCTTAAGAAAAACAAATACAAGTAAAGGATAAACGTACGTTTTCAAAGACCAAGAACTGACAGGGGTTTGAGTTGGAATGTTAACTGTGCAGTCTGTTCTGTCAGTACTGATTCCATGCTCCGCCATGCTCCCTCTCAGAGGAAGGTGTTTTCTATCACCAACATCTGAGGCTCTTCCTCCACCTCTCCAGCAGAGGGCGCTACAGGTTGCGTAGTCTCTTCCTCAACAGGGTGACAACATAGCTTGGCTGCACAGCGTTTCCCACAGGCCAGGCTACAGGGCAGGTGGGGGGGCTGAAACGGGGCGTCCCGAAAGAGGGTGCTGTGGTTGTCAAGGTTACTGCTGACTGTTGCAGAGCAGGGGGTGAACTCTGGCTGGATGGTCCAGCAGCTCACTCCTACACTCTGCAGCACCTTGGTTACCCCAGACAGCAAGTCACCACACCTGTTGAGACACTGGCTCTGTGAATCTGGACTACATCATCTATTCCCAGTCATCCAATCCCAACATCACCTGTAACCCCCTCCCCATCCAAACCTCACCTGTGGGTCTGGAAGTCAGGGTGGCAGTGCACGTGGACTGAGGCCACCAAGCAGCTCTCAGTTAGCTGCCACACGTGTAGTTCATGCACGGCCCTGACCCCCGGCACGCTGGAGATCCTGCGACCCAGCTCTGACACCCGCACATGGGGGGGGCACGCCTGCAGCAGCAGCTGACCCCCCCGACACACCTGGAGAGAGATGGTCCATAGCCAGATCAGTAGTTATACGGAAAGGGTTTGATTTTGCATTTAAGATTATGTTGATCCTTACACTTGACCCATTACTCTTGACCCTTAACCCTTCATGTTGATCTACTATAAATACTTTCTGACCTGGGGCAGAGTAGTGGTCAGCAGCACAAGCACAGCCAGCAAGGAGAAACCAGGGTCCAGGTAGAGAATGAGGCCGCAGGCCTCAATGGAGTCCTGGCACCCTGGGCGCATTAGCAGCACCAGTCCATTGGTGATGACCAAGATAGAGCCCATCAGAGCCTGGATCACAGTGACCAGAGCTGGGAGGCAGTTGCTACTCCAGCACCTGGTCTGAGGCCTACCGTGTGGAGGTTGTTCTGACTGCAGAGACGAGCTGAGGGTGGGGAAAGTCTGGATCACTGGCAAGGGGGGAGGACGGATGGATGATTTTGGTACAGAAGTACTAATATTGAGCTCAATCAAAGATAAATATGAAGAATAGCAGCTTCAGTGTTTAGAATGAGCAGATTTCACTCTCTAACTGCTGGGTGCTGTACATATAAATGCTTACCAACACACTCAAAAGTGTTATACAATTTTAATCAAAATGCTCTGATAAAGAATACTCTTGACACTCTTGACTACCGGATTCTTTCTCTCACTAACGCCCACGGAGACTTCAAATCATCTCTAAATTAAAATGCTCACCTGAGTGTCCTGTACAGGCACCTATCCTGGATACTCCAGAGCCAGGGGCTCCAGAGTGGGACCCACAGGCACCTGTCTGCTGGAGATCTGACTGTGTATCCAAGCTGTGTGTGTGGGGTCTGGAGCTGGGCTGTGAGGGGCAGGGCTGGGGGGTTGCAGCAGGAACACAGGCTCCAAGAAAAGAGGGAGGATCCTGGGTTGGTGGTGAGTCTGAGTTAGGGCTGTCAGGGTCCAGGACACTGGAGGCCCCAGGGTTACACAGCACCAGAGTTCCTTCTTGGAAAGAGCCATGTAGGGGGTGGGGGTGGACCATGGACCCCTCTGCCGAGCTGGCTTGGTTCTTGTTCTTGACTGTGGACAGCCACAGAGAGGAAGGAAAATCAACAAACAACAGATGGTCATTGTTTGATATGCTCCTTGTTGAACACCAACACATATCCACCCACACACCCACGGACACACGCAGACACACAGTACCTTTCCCTTCATCCCAGACACATCCAGTCCTCTCCTCCCTTGACGCTGTGCCACCCCCTCGCTGGCTTCCCCAGCCAAGTCCCAGCACCAGCAGGTTGTGGAGCAGACTCACAGCCCCCACCACTGTGGCCAGTAAGGGGCGCCGAAGCAGCTGGGGCTGCAGGGTGTGGCTGATGATCTCCAAACAGACAGAGACACAAAGGGCAGCCAGCAGCAGGGCGGAGAACATAGAGCCCACCGGCTGGAGCCTGGCCTCACTGTACTCCAGCCCACACCGAGGGGGCTGGAGGAGGGAAGGGGAGTGGGGGGACGGGGGGAGAGAGGGGGTGAGAAACGAAGGGAGATTTGGGGCGAGGGATGCTGGGAGGGAAGATGCTAGGCCATAAGATAGGTCGTGGAGCTGGCTAACAGGTGAGGTGGCAGGGGGGATGCAGTGAGGGGTGGTAGGGGGGCAAGGTTTTGGGGGACACTGGACTGTGGTAGTAAGGTGAGGTGGAGAGAGGGGTGGGGGGGGGCAGGAACAGGTTGGGATAGGGGAGACACTCTTGTCAACTGAGAGGAGCGGGGGAGATCTGATGGGTGATGGAGTGGGGGCAGATGACAGGGAGAGGGAGGCAGGGGAGGAGGGAGGGGGTGACTTAGGAGACACCTCTGAAGCCAAGAGAAACGTTTTCTTAATGTCTCCAGGAAATTGGGGATGAGGAAGAGGTAGCGCCATGTGTAAGAGGATGAAGAGTGTGTGGAAGCCATCCACCATGTTGATGAGGGAGCTGCACAGGCGACTGGCAGCAATCTGACATACCAAGAGGGCAAAGGTCAAGAGCAGCATGCATCTGTGCATTGATGTGCCCCTGAGGATTCCAGGGCTGCTTGACATGACAACTAGAAAAGACACACACAGACACATGCACATGGCATTAACTGCAAATCAATGCTCATGAGAATCCCACGTGAAACAGAACATACAGAATACATGTATACATGTTCTGATAGCCCAGATCACACAGGTTTCTTTTACATACAGTGTAATAGAAACGAATGTCATGAAACATTCAGACAGAGCATACACTTACTAAAACAAGAATATTGTGTTATATCTACATGAACTAAATGTAGTAGTAGTGATGTAGAACTATTTTTTTGTGTCACGGTTTTTGAAATATTTTTTACACCAAACACCAGTGTTCTCACGTTTGAATTAGATTGTGTTTCATATCTATAATGGCTCAAGACAGACGGGGTAGCTTAGCGGCTCTGCACGCCTGTGGAATGTGACGCTTGGTAAAGATCCAAGCAGTAGCCACCGTGGTTTACCTCTACCTGGAACAGACACTCCCCAAATGTTCCAGCAGGCGAATAACACTTCTGTCGGCCACCCATTTCCTATTCACAACCAACAACACACACAGCAACGCCTCACGCGCTATCCACTCTATTTTCTCTCTATTATACATAAATTATACATAATATTATATCATGGGCTATGTTGGTAAGTAGCCTAACAAATAGTTCAGATGTGTTCTGGTTTAATCAATCATAACTTTTCATTCTACACAGTTTAGAATCAGAACTTGTTTGTTTGGATTGTTGTTTTTTTATTTTTATTTTACCTTTAATAGACCCGTAGATTACGCGCGAAGAGGCAGATATCCAAAGATCACAAGAGGCTCTATTGCAGTAAAAAGACAGACGTGCGCTTCTGCGCGCGGTATGTCTATCCAAGTGATCCCCATCTCTCTCTCTCTCTCTCTCTCTCTCTCTCTCTCTCTCTCTCTCTCTCTCTCTCTCTCTCATCTCTCTCTCTCTCTCTCTCTCTCTCTCTCTCTCTCGCCCTCTCTCACACTCTCTCCCACGCCCACCTAACTGCCGAGTTTCTAATCGCAGTCATGTGAGGGGGTTCGTACTCATCGTCCCTTTTTATCCGGTGCTTTCTCCCCCTGTCCGCTCCGGTGGGGTCAAGATCTGAAGCCCATCGGTGAGGCGAGCCCACCCATCTCACTGCTCCTGCGTCCACCACGTCAACGAAGGGGGGCGGAGACCCATGTATTTGAGCCTAACTGGAATGAATTAATATCCCAGTGTAAACTCGATTATATAACTCCTTAATATATACGGTGTTCCATAAGGGTCAGAAGTTAATAGCCATGTACTCAAACTAATATGGAAAGTTTCTCTTACTCAAAGACAGGGGAGGGTGTCGTTTGAATTGGATTATTTTGTTACGGTTTTCTGAACGTGCGAACATCCTTTGTGCACAAGAGTGTTTGAGCTGTTTTAAGTATCTTATGTTTGTTATATAACCATCCTTTTGGGTTTGATTCATTTCTGAGACGTTTCGTTTTCAGTACATTTCGCCCTCATTCAGTCTAAATCGAAGAAGAAACGTAAAAGCGAAGCACCGTCTCCCTGCACCGGTCTACGTATGCTGCGACGCCTTGGTGCACTCCACTGATCAGCGGGCCAACAGGCCCGATGAGGTCCGACACCACGCCATGGTCCCTTTCAGTCTTGAACCAACACCACATTCCTCCGGCGAAAGACCGCCCCAGGAAGAGTCTTTAATTCGACGTTAGAAACGACTTCATTCATGAAGGCATAGTTGTTTGATGTGCTTGAAGACATTCAAGATAAAGATATCTTTTAACATTGATGATTTCTCTTGTGTTGGTGATTATGTTTGTTTTCCTCAATGAGGAAACTGTCTAACAGTAATGATGTTTGGGGTTGGATCATAAGTGAATAAATGACTGAAGTAAATACAGAGGCACCAGAATATCTTGAGTGTGGTCATGGTCCAACCACTGACCCTTGTCTGACTTCCGACACACAGAAGGGGCCCTGTTGTTTTACACTGTAGACGAGTCCTTCCAAGCTTCCCTCCTTCTTCCAAATCACTAATGTGATGTGACTGGTTGGGTGACTGCTGGGCACGGTGGTGGATACGATTTCCTCCCTAAACGAATGGAAGGAGACAGAGAAGGCTTGCTACAATGTTGGGCTGCGGTCTCATTCTACAGCCCAGCAGCATCTTCGTCTCCTCTCATCCTCGTCAACCTGTTAATGGTTGCAGAGATCTGCAGTCACACCTCCGGTTTTACACTGCTGAGACAGCGAGAATCTCCAGGCATCACACATCGCTTCAATAAATCGAATATTATTGGTGTCATTGTCAGAGAGATTAAGTAATAGATGACAGAACAATTTACAATGAAGTAATCTGCTTTTGAACGTTTTCACATAGACATAACAGAAGATAATGCGTGTGACTACTCTGAGTACAGGCCCCAGTCTGAATCAGGTGTCGGGCCAAGTGTTCTGTCTGGAAGTAAACTCCACAAGTCTCTGATGGATGACAGACTGAGAGAGACCGTAAATTAGGAAATGTTTTATTTCAACCAAGATCATACAAGAAGAAACCCATAAATGCAATAAAATATTTTTTTTTCTGAATTTCAAGAACAAATACAGACTCCGGACAGTTGGAGACATTGGTAATCATCATAATCTGAGAGAAATATATTACATTTGTCTGTATTACTCTATTTCGCTGTTTATTTAGAGATCTTCATAGCTTATTATCCCAATACAGGAAGGGCACAGCGAACACAAAATGAACAGAGAAGCAGATGTAACCAACAGTAAACAAGCCCAACACATCTACATTGATTTGACATATTAAACAGTAGTGAACTGTAACACGTATGGCAGGTTGGAACTAAAAAGTGATGACGTCATGACAGTCCCTCCCAGATCACTAACTGTTTTCCCCTCATAAAGATGATCATAGGCTGGGACCGATGTTGTCACGGTGACGGGACAACACAGAACACATGTAACACCATGTGAATGTTTACATTGAAACATGTTTCTGGGCTCTGAACAACATGTCTGCTATGCTTCAGAGGATATCACAGCTAGGCTACTTCAACTCCCCTCTCTCCCCTCCCTCCCCTCTCCTCCCTCCCTCCCTCCCTCCCCTCTCCTCTCCCCCTCCCTCGCTTCTCAGGAAGGCTAAGCAAAGCTGACTTATGCCCAAGGATAACTTTTAATTAAGTTTTCTGATATGCTTACTTTTTACTGGTTGAGGTGAAATAGGGAGGGATAAAGAAACCCCTTTTGAGTGAAAGGACACAAGCAAGAAAGAGAAACATAGTTTGGTGCGAGAGTATTCCTGGGACCACGTAGACCACATCCAATATGAGGTCCAACACGTTGTACATTGCTACATCAGTGTGTGTGTGTCCATGTGTAGGGGCTTATGCCATCTTCCATACAAACTCTTTCTCAATATTTCACTTGACTGGGCATGTGGAGAGTAAGTACGTGTGTGTGTGTGTGTGTGTGTGAAGGATTAGTAGCTGGCTGGAATTCCGTTAGAACAGAATTACAGTAATAAATTCTGGAGCTCCCCCCTCCCCCCTCCCCCCTCCTGTCCTCTAACTCATGACAAGCTGAACTCCCTCACCTCTCCACATCCCATCATGACAATACACTGGATCACATAAGGGGAGTCTTCAGGCTCTGGGAATGAATAGTGTCTGTGTCATGGGTTTTCAAAAACAGGATCAGCAGCCTTCGATGAAACAACAGATTGTTTTAAATGTCCATGTCAAGTCCTCCCTTTGACTCTTTATGATCTTGAAAGCCCTGTGGGACTGTTTCAGTCACCTCATGTGCAAAACGCTAACCTCCTGCACCTACACCTCTTCATCCCTCCCTCTATCATTCTCTCTAAACGGACCCTTTAAGAACCATACCGTAACAGCCAGGAAAGTGCTCATGTCCAACAGGACACATAGACTAGAGGAGATGGACAGTACTAGGTCAAGATGTGGATGTCAGTTCACAAGGAAGTACTCTGTCACCAGCTCCATGTTTCTCCTTGTACCATCCACACACCTGGTCCACTACTGGTCCAGATCATGAGTCCCAATCAGAGTTCTTCACTTCTTAATTGACCGCTCAACTTCTCAACATTCTATCAGTTTCCTTGAGCATTTAGAAAGCATTGCTCATACTTGTACGCCCACATATGCTTTAAACATCCGATCGAGATTCCACAGGATCATTGTTTTCTTAGTGTGTCTGAATCACTCCAGGCCATCTTAAACACAACTGTTTTGGTCCATCTGAACTGGGAGACTCGACTCTCTATTAGTGCTGCCCCGAATGTAAAGTTGGAAACAAGCTGAAGTCTACACATGATTGAAGAACACCAGCAAATATTAAGATTTGCCAAACTGTTTAGAAACGTTCACAAACTGTTCAATTAAATTCCCAAGCTTTCATCCATGCATGTTCGCCTAACATTCTCAATTCAAAGCAGAATTTCCAAAGCAAGTTGTAATTTCATTGAAACATTCTCAGTCACTTCATTAGTCATTACATGCATTTATTTAAGAGGGAGAGAGAGAGGAACAAAAAATTGCCATACATCTTTGTGATTACCAGCACATTTTGATTAAATTAACAAATAATTAAAAATTACTAAAAATTAAAGCATTACAGACAGTGGGTGTAGCACAGCCATTTTGATTTCAGCCAGAAACATCCGTAGTGAGTTTAAGAGCACAGGGACCAGCAGAGGGGGTGGGCGGTGCATCAAGCTCAATCAAACCCTGAATCCGGAGGATTCCGGGACAGGACAACCCAGGCATGCTTGTGATTCTTCGCCTCACAGTGTCTGTGTCGAAGAATCTGAACGTCTGCATTCTGAAAGTCCAGTTATTGTCTGAACAGCGCCTATCCTCGCCGATCATCTGTGCATGTGTTGAGTGTCTCTAACGCAGGTTTCCATGGAAATGAAGACCCATGAAGGGAGAAATCATCAACATGGATCTCCACATTCCTGGGTTCTGCTTCCACTCTGCCCAGCTAGTGTTCTAGTAGGATCAAATCTCGCTTAGCTTACTTGTGCACCATCGGCTAAATGGTCGATTCTGGGTAATATTATTATTGTTTACCTACAAGGAACCTGGTGAGCCATAGCGTCCTCTTGTGGCCAGACACAATGCAGCCAGATAGTGTTTTAAACAGGAAGTCCTTACACAGGAATGTGTGAATCATCATTCCCTGTGTGCTATGATATAAAGTCTGCTTGGAACTGCACTCATCCCACTGCCATTAAGTCATTCAAATATTCACTGATATGTCCCTCCACCCTACATACTTATCCTAACCCCACAGCCTACAAACCCCAAAATAAACAAACAAAATAATTGCTATAATCTGAATCTGAAATATACACCCCCCAAAAAGGGGGGGAAAGAAATCATTCAACGAAAAAAAAAAAAAAAAAAAAAACACCATGAAAAGACTGGTGAAAAGGAAAAACAAAATCACACAAAGGAGAAGAAGGCTTGTATGTCTAGAAAATAAAACACAAACGGATTTCTCTAAGCAGCAAAAACATACTACAATGAGATGGTGAAGACATGAAATTAAAGTATAACTGAATCGAAGGCAACAGATATCACAAGCTGACTGAGGAATGGGAGAAGCAGTACTGAGATGGCACACAGACGGCATACCTTTGGAAGACTGAAAGGAAGAATGATAGATGACGTGGATACGTAATGGAAGAGAGGGAAGAGGGAGGGGCAGGGAGAGACTATCTTTTGACTTCCAAAGAGTTTCACAATGACTTTCAACAACTCAGCTTTGGGAAACAGCTAACTCTTCTGAGGGAACGCCATTGACATGTGTCTGAAGGGAGGGAGGGAAGGGAGGGAGATGAAGGAAGAGAGGGAGAGAGGAAACAAACAGTGTAAAGGGAGAATGAAGAGGGGGCTTCTCTGTAGTGAGTATCAGAACTCCTGCCAAGGCAAACATTTTGTTGAAGAGATAAGCTGAGAGATAAAACGTGAACACACACACACACATACACCAGAAGTCCTCCTGTGGTTCTCCAGGTCTGTGACCAGGCCTGGCCACTGTACTTTCTCTGTTCTCCACCAGGAGGCTACGGTGAGGCAGAGCGTTGGTGTGAGCATGCTCACAACACCCTGACACAAAGGGGATTCACAACAGTAGGGGTGGAGGAAGATAGGCTGGGCGTGTCCCATGTCTTTGGTTAGAGCAGTGATGAACCCCGTTCTCCCCTTCTTTCTCTCTGCTGCCGTCAACCTCTCTCTCTCTTTCTCTCATCCAGGTCGGGGTTTTTGCTACCTTCTACCTCTTGAATAGATTCCTGATGCAGTGATGACGGCAAAAAAAATAAATAGATGTGATCACGTCCATTCATTGTTGCTCCCATCACTGGTGCATGTGTGTGTGTGCCGCGCTCATATAGGGGATTTTAGTTACACATGTAATGTGGATGTAGTGAATTACTCTGTGATCAAACTTGATGAATATTCTTTGTCATTTTTCTTTCTTTAAACTTTTAATATACTTTTTTCATAGAGTTTCTCTATTTATACATCTATGTGTGTTGACTCGTCTGAGTACAGCTCTGCTTCAGTGTCCATGAAAGATGGCGGCGGTGGTGGTGAGGTCATAGGAACGAGAGACAGACAAGATAGGGAGCGTAGAGACATTTCGCTGAGATCACAAGAGAGAACAGAACATCTCCCGAGACACTGTCATCACTGGAGAGACCAGTACCATCTCCTGAGTCCTGAGTCACACTGGGGAGGAAACAGAGGGGTTATATTGGACTAGAGGTGCTAATGTGAAGCAGATCCAAGCTTGTGTTTGTGGTCATACCTGCCAGCCTTATGGTGCGTCCCTCCCTGACTCCAGACTGGCTTCCAGCAGGAGCTCCTCCAGGTTCTGGTCACAGCTAAGTTCTGCTGTCACACACACACACACACACACACGCGACTTTCATTGTGCATTTCAGTGTTGTTTAAAAAATGGGATGTCACTTGTGTGTGCATGTAAACAGTAAAAGTATGTGCGTGTGTGGATCCAGGTTCCTGTGGACTCACTGTGCTCCATGATGTAGGGGCTTGACTTGGAGGCGTCAGGATCCAGCAGGTGGAGAGAGAACTCCGGCTTCAGCCCGTTAGGCAGGGCCGAGCCCCCCACTCCGGCCCCTCCTGGGCCCTCGCCCTCCTCCTCAGCCAACGAGGCCTCCAACGTGGATGGGGGTTCCCCAGCCTCAGTCTGAGGGGAGGCAGGGTCAGCAGACACGAGGTCTTGTGAGCTGTCCTTTAACTGGGATGATTCCTCTTCTGGCTCAGGAACAGCTTGCTGCTGACATGCCTCCATGGGAGGTGGCTGATGGTGTTCTTCCAGTTCTGCTTCCTGCTCTACTCTGGCTAGCTTGGGAGCTGGCTCTTCTTCTTGGCTCTGCTGGCTGTCCTCTTCTTCTGTTCTCTCTCTGGAGCCCTGCTGCTGGGGTAACAGTCTTGCTGGTTGCTCCTCTAGGTCAACATGGGGAAGTGACTGGGCTTGTTGCTGGAGCTGTGCTTGGGGCGGTTGCAGGGCCTCCATCGGAAATGATAGCTGCTCTAGCTCTGTTTCTACATTAGTCAGTGGGTCTGTTAGCAAAGATGCTAATGCTTCCTGCTGTATTGCATTAGATTCAGTCTTGGACACTTGTGGATGGGCCAGGCCTTCATCATGCTCTCGATGCTCCTCCTGAATACTCCGCTCTGTGTCCTGTATTTGGGGACTCACCTCCTTGACCTCCACCATCCCTGCATCCTCTATCCCCTCAGTACTCTGCTGCTGGATGGCTGGCTGTTCTGGTTGGCTGGCTGCCTCCTCCTTCTCCTTCCCCTCCTTCTCCTCCCCCTCCTTTTCCTCCTTCTCCTCCCCCTCCTTCTCCTCTTCCGTGAGTGGGCCAGGAGCAGGTGGGCCAGAAGCAGGTGAGCCAGCAGAGGGTTCTGGCAGGGCTGGTTCAGAGGGCTGGCTGAGTTGTGCTGCAGCCAGGCCTATCTGCCCTGCTAAGCCTCCTACCTCCTTTGAGAGTAGGTCTGCTGGAGTAGAGGCCTCTTCTACTGCCTGTGTACCATCAACCTCCCCCTCCACACTACATACTGCCCCCTCAACACTTACCACCTTCCCCTCCACACTACCTACTGCTCCTTCAACACCGACCCCCTGTCCTTCCATGCTACCTTCCTCTCCCTCAATACTAACTGCTACTTCTTCAACACTACCTACCTGCCCCTCTGTACTACCTGCTACCCCCTCCAAACCACCTTTCTCCCCCTCCACATTACCTACCACCCCCTCCACACTACCCACCACCCTCTCCATACTCCCTGCTACTCCCTCATCAGGTTGTTGGGGGTCTGGTGTGGGGGGGAGAGCGGCCACTCCACTTTGACTGTCTGGCTGTTTAGTGTTTAGGAGAAGGTCCGCCTCTGTGGTCTGCGGCGTTGGTGATGTTTGGGTCTGAACTGCAGGGCTTTGCTCCTGGGTCCCTGTGTGCGGCTGGTCCTGGGCTAGGGGATGGCTGAAGGTCTGTACCAGCTGCTGTGTTCTAGGTGTCTGTGCCCCCAGCTCTGTGCTGCTCTGCTTCCCCTGCAACATCGCAGGCTGCTTGAATGCGGGAGCGGCAGGAGGCCCAGCCCTGCTCTGCAGGGGCTGGAGGAACTGGTTCTGGTCAGGGGGGCTCTCCACCCGGGTCACCATGAAGATCTTATGGCCCCTCCCTGGGCTAGACACGGAGATGCAGCGCCCAGGAGAGGGTGGGGTTCCCGGAGCGGCTGAGGACTCTGTGATGGTGATCCCTGACATGGTGGCTGGGGAGGGAGGCTGGCAGGGGGAGGTCCTTGAGGCACTGAGGGGGGTCTGGGGGGGCCCAGGCAGTGGGGAGGAGGTAGTCAGGTGGGGAGAGGCGGTCCTGGCGGCTGGTTTAGGCAGCACCACCTCTTCCTCCTCCTCAGTGTCCGAGTCTGACTCCAGCGGCAATGCCCCCCCCTCTGAACTCGCTGTTGATTGGTTGTCAGCAACCCCCTCCGTGTCATTCCCCTCTTCCTCTCCATTGCTGTCTTTCCTCTCCCTTTCCCCTGGGTCTCCAGACCCTTCCCCCACCCCTCTCCCTCCATCTCCTCCCCCGTCTTCCTCCTCCACCCCTGTCCCGTCCTCGGTGGCGATCTCGGCCATGGAGGCCGACTGCCTCATCTTCTGCTCCGTCTCCTCCTTCTCCTTGGCCAGGATGAAGTTCCTCTTACAGCCATTCTGCACCTCGGTCAGCAGGGCGCGCTGGGTCTCGATGAAGCTCTTCACCTGGGGGAAGAAGGACACTTCTGTAAGTAGATGGACAGATGGACAGACATGTCCATCTGAAATACAATCAACGATGAGAGCACAAGGCAGACAGACTGCCTTCCTAGCCTGTTTGACAATCCTTTCATGGCCCTCTACCCCCCTCCTTCTCTTACGTTCCTTCTTGCTCCACCATTCCCAGCAGCATTAGTGTTACCTTCACGAACAGAGACCATCAGGCCACCCTCTATCTCATCCCTCAATGCCATATAGCACGATACCTCTGCTATGAACTCCACCGCCACCCACCTGGACAGGAGACAGTTCAACAGAAGCCGGACGGCAGTGACCTACAGACTGGACCAGGACTCAACAGGCAGGAACAACAGGATTGGAGAGACAGTACCTCACAACAGCTTGTGACCACGACCCAGGCGCACACCACGTTAGAGATCATACGTCCTTAACTGTGAAGCCCCTCTTCCCAAACAAATTATGCCCCAGGTTCAGGTCTCCAGACTTCTGGTGCCAGGCAACTGGAGGAGAGACAGAATGAATGGGTGAAGGAAAGAGGTGATGGGAGATAAGAGACAGGGGTCAAAGTGGAGGATAAAGAGAAACAAGAGAAAAGTTAGGACAAAAAAAGGAAAGAAAATAACACAGACGGAGAGAGGAAATAGAGTCTGTTACAATTTGACTTTTGAATACATCTACATTATAATATATAACAATATAATATATACATACAATATATACATATATATATTTACATAAATAATATACAATACAAATACCACAATACAACATGAACACATAACACACCACACACACACACACACCACACACACACACACACACACACACACACACACACACACACACACACACACACACCACCACACAACACACACACACACACACACACAACACACACACACACACACACACACACACACAACACACACACACCACATACACATCACACCATATATAATATATAAATATATATATATATATATATATATATATATATATATATATATATATATATATATATATATATTACAGTTTCAGTCTGTATTTACTCATACCACCGGATAGAGGGCAGCAGAAATACATGGGGTGGCTAATTATTTCCCACTGTAGATCCAGCCAACGCAGCTTATCACTCTCAGAGTGTGTGTGTGAATGTGTGTGCTTCATTACGAAAGCCCGGCAGAGCCAGTCATGGGATATGTTACATCAGTGTGAAGGGAATGTTCAAAAGAGAGTGTGTGTGTGTTCTACTCTGCTGGGTCAATGTCCTCTGATAGGAGCACGCTGGCCTCACGAAACAACCAGAATCTAGCATCCACCCGCCAACATTCCTGTCTCAGCATTCCTAAGTCCCCTCTCTCCTTCTCAAACACATACCCTGCCCTTTACCCTCTCAATGCCATATCTGCCCTTGCCATGCCAGGCCCTATCTACCCCACAGGCCCCTATCAGGCCTGACCATGGGTGGTTTGTGGTCGAAGCATGGCATTCGTCGCCACCTTGTGGTGCTGACAGGAAGTCTCTGCTGGTGCTGTCTCATCTGGAGCAGCACAGTGTGCATCGTTGAGATCCGGCTGATAAGGGAAACTTTCTGTTGTGTGCATGCGTGTGCATACACCCAGATTACACACATCCAGGCGACACACACACACATCTTCTTTAATCAACGAGTCCAGAGAACAGACACAGACCACCACTTCCTCCCATCCTCCTGACCCCAAGACCTTCCATCCTCTTGTCTGCACCAGTTCTGTGTGTGTGTGTGTGTGTATGTATGTGTGTGTGTGTGTAGATGAGGGAGCCAAGCAGAGAGTGAAAGCCTGTGTGTGTACCAGAGCAGCAGCGAGGTAGCCCATGCCGTTGTGTGTGAGCTGGTTGTTCCAGAGCACCAGGGTGACCAGACCTTTCCTCTGCTCCTTCAAGCCCTCACACACATAGGCCAAGCCTAGGGGGGGGGAGAGAGAGAGAGAAGGAAGGAAGGGTGAGAGTGATAGAACTGTATTAACTCTCTCACTCCAGCTAAATCTAGACTGAGAATAGTCTAAAATGTAGACACAATTCTAATGTCAAACTAAGGTTAATCTGAGCCACCCACCAGAGTCTAGGATGTGGTTGTTGCGGAGGTCCAGGATCTGGATGTTGTAGTTGAACTTGAGCAGGTTGCCAAGCTGGGCGGAGTCCTGGAGGCCGTTGAGCTTGTTGTCGGCCAGGTAGAGCTCTCTCAGGTTCATGTTCATCTTCAGAGCTGTGGCTGGAGCCAGATGGATGAGGAGGAGAGAAGGACAAGGGAGGAATACCTTAACCAAGACATTTGGATGCTCATGCTGGGTGTATCCAGTGCATGTGTGTGTTTCTGAATAGATTTGAGTATGTATAGATATTTATTTGTGTGTATGTGTATAGATGTGTGTGTTTATATAGATGTGCTTACACTATAAATGAGTGAGTCAAGAGTGTGTGTTTGTGTGTATAGACTGTATGAGTGTACATTGATGTGTGAGTGTGTATGCCCAGTACATAGTGTATGTGTGTGTGTGTTACCCAGCAACATGAGTGGTCGTCCTGACAACCCAGCGTTCTCCAGGTGCAACACGGCCAGACTTCCGCTGATGCGGAGGGCCCTCGCCACAAAGGGAGCAGAGTGGTCCAGCAGGGGGGTGTTCCTGGCATCCAGGTACTGCAAGGAGCTCGTCTGAGAGGGACAGGGGACAGGGAGGTGGGACAACAATGCTGGATTGTCACCAGTGTTTCAGGAAGAGGTGTGTGTAGAACAGTCTAAAAGCAGGACTAGTACAGAACACCGAGCAGGGCTACAGGAACACGTACTGTGCAACCTGACACACACAATCTGGTACAGCATGTCTGATTCCTGAGTGGAGACTTGCCCTTAACTGATTATAATGACACACACACACACACACACACCCACACACACACTTTCTACAAAGGGCTTAGCGGCGGCCTGGCCTCTCCTTTCATAATCTACAAACCCATGTAATCTGTCATCTGAGCTGCTCACATCGCAATGCCAGCAGGGAGATTTGAAATGCAGACAGAGAACATATACACACACACACCGCTTTGATCAACCAGCCCCAGCCCCCCCCACCCCACCCTGACCCTGGGGCTCCTGTTGTGACCTCTCACCTTCCTCATCATGTGGGCGGCTGCCTGCCAGCCTCTGGTGCCAATGTGCTTGTTGAAGGAGATGTTAAGGTGTGTGGCTGACTCGTAGTATTCGATCATATCAAACAACGCTGACGCACCCTGGGGAGAAGAGGGAGGCCAACCTTAGTAATACTGATAGCATAGCACTGAGAGATGAGGAACTGAGGAAGAGAGCAAGATGAATGAAGAGAGCGAGCGAGCGAGCGAGGAGGTGCTCTCTAGGGCGAACAAGCAGAGACCCAGCTAGGAAGTATGGCTAGACAGGTGTTAATGAGACACTCAGTTCTGATTCTAACACAGTGTTAACACCGGTCACCCTCAGGAACAAACGGGCAAAGTAAAAATGCATCCGTTTTACACAACACTGCATGCACAGAGGTCACGTCAGATGGTCTAGTCTCTATCTGCTGAACATGCATCATTTGTCTGTATGTATGTGTGTATCTGTGTATGTATCTGTGTATGTATCTGTGTATGTGTGTGTATCTGTGTATGTGTATGTGTGTGTGTGTGTATGTGTGTGTATGTATGTATGTACTTTCAAGGATGCCAGTGTATCGTATGTAATGTCCTGCATGACAATGTAGAAATGTGTTTGTGTTGATGTGTCTGTGAATGTACTTTCCATCTACAAATGCACAGAACATGTGTGCCTGTGGGACAGCAGCACAAACTGTGTTCATCAGCTGAATGTGTGTATGGCACAAAGTGTGTGTGTGGATCAAGCAAAAACTCCCTAATGATGTTTACATACAGAGTAATTACACAGTCCTGGGAAACACTGCACATCCTGCTGAGAAAAGAAATACCAGCACAAGAGAGAGAGTGAGAGAGCGAGAGAGCGAGAAAGAGAGAGAGACAGAGAGACAGAGAGACATAGAGACATAGAGACATAGAGACATAGAGAGACACAGAGAGAGAGAGAGACATAGAGACAGAGAGACATAGAGACATAGAGACAGAGAGACATAGAGACATAGAGACAGAGAGACATAGAGAGACAGAGAGAGAGAGAGCGAACGAGAGATCCAGCTCAAAACAGACAGAAACGTTGTTCTTACATCTTCATCCAGGTTGGTCTGCTCCAGGTCCACCACCTTGAACTGAACCCTCTTCAGAACCTCCTCCAGAGATTCACAGGCCTTGTAGTCCAGCTTCTCCCCTGCACGCACACGCACACAGACACACACAGCTCGTTAGCAGAAACGCCTGCTAGCGCTGACATTCTAACTTTACAGTGTGTGTGTGTGTGTGTGTGTGTGTGTGTGTGTGTGTGTGTGTGTATTGAACGGTTGTGTTTACCTTTAAGGTCTAGGCATTCATTTCTCAGAGTCAGATCTTTAAGCTCCTGAGGCAAAGAAGAAGAGAGCAAGATTGTCAGACACACACACATACTGTACATGTGCACACACACACACACACACACACACATACATATGTGCACACACACACTGTACGTGTGCACACACACATACATGTGCACACATACATACATCCAAGTAAACACACTGTCACACTGTTGGTCACAACAAAACCCTGTCCAACTGTAACCATGGCTACAGACAGCCTTGTATTCCCCAGAACAATTGAACACTTCTTACCAATCAGCAGCTGGTTAATCAACACCCCTGAGTATACACAGATAACCCCCAGCCACTAAGAACAGTATGCATCTGCAGAGTGTGTGCTACAGGAGTCACTTTGAGGAGGATCCAGAGTACAGGGACTGCTCTAGTTCACCTCCCCAAACATTCTCCATAGCGTATGTGTGTGTTCCCACACAGGCACATATTCTATGTATTTTGTTCTGTGATATAACACTGCCTGACTACCGTCACCCTCGCTGCCCAACCCAGCAGATATGCACTCTATGACCCCCCCAAACCCTTTTGTGACAGGCTGGCCATTCAGCTGAAAGGATAAGTAGCTTCTTCTGTTGCTATTACAACTAGCTTCCCCTGTTGCTAGCATAACTATCTTCCTGTACTGCTAGCAATTTCTGTCGTTAGTTCTCTCTCATGTTCTCTCGTCTCTTCAATTTCATGAAGGGGTAATGACCAACGTCGATCTGTCCATACTTGCAGAGATGACAAGTTGTCTAATCAGACTACATCAAGGTAAGTTAGGCTTCAGAAGTTCTATTTGAAGCTGCACAGGCTAGCTGCCTTCAGGAACGCTGCTCTACTTAAGGATAACAGCAACACAGCTCTGCTGAAGGATAACAGGAACACAGCTCTGCTGAAGGATAACAGGAACACAGCTCTGCTGAAGGATAACAGCAACACAGCTCTACTGAAGGATAACAGGAACACAGCTCTGCTGAAGGATAACAGCAACACAGCTCTACTGAAGGATAACAGGAACACAGCTCTGCTGAAGGATAACAGCAACACAGCTCTACTGAAGGATAACAGGAACACAGCTCTGCTGAAGGATAACAGGAACACAGCTCTACTGAAGGATAACAGGAACACAGCTCTACTGAAGGATAACAGGAACACAGCTTAGCTAAAGGATAACAGGAACACAGCTCTACTGAAGGACAGGCTCGACTGAAGCTCCATTGGTTCTTGTTTACGTGTGCGTGTATGCAACATCTTGATTCAAACACCCTTAAATAAATCTCTTCCTGGGGTTGTTCCCAATGTGTTTCCACTGTACTCTATGTGACCCTGAACTGGGTTCTGGGATTGGATAGTGTATGTGTACATGAGTGGGTCTGGAGGATTATGGAAAAGCAACCTGATATGTTACTGAATCCAGGCCACTGCACAACACAAAAGTCATGAGTGTGTGCCTGTCAACAGTTTGTTTAAGTGTGTGTGCTGTGGTTTGTGATGTCGAGCATGCAAACGTATCAAATTGCAGTAACATCGCTGTTCGGTCTGCACTCCTGAGCTCTCGGATCGATGTGTGCTTACTATTTTCCTATAGTATCTTGGTCATTGTGTCGCTGTAAAGGTTGTCTGTCTATGGTACGGCCTGTGTGTGTTGTGTGTGTGTTTGACTAAAGGAATCAGCAGAGCAGAAATTGTAACATAGTTGCCACTGCCAGATACCGTAAGTTCCAAGACCGGTCTGACCGGGCTGTAAAGCACTCCAGCACAACTGCACAGCGGCTCTCACACTGCCAACACTCTCACACTGCACTCTCACACTGCACTCTCACACTGCAGCACTCTCACTACTGCAACTCTTCACTCCCTCAACTGCACACTCTCAGACTGCATTCACTCTCACACTGCACCCACTCATCACACTGTCTACGCTCTCACACTCCTCGCTCCTCTTACAGCCTCGCCTCTGACCACTACTAGCTCTACACTCCTAGCTCTCTCCACATCCTCCGCTCTCACATCTTTCGCCTCTACCATCGCTCCGCTCACTTCACACTTCTCCGCCTCTCTACACCTCCACACTCCTCCGGCTTTACTCTCAAACTCCTACGCCTCCTCACACAGCACTCTCTCGAGCCGCTCTCACACTCCTCGCTCTCCCTTGGACAGCGCTCCATTGCCTTCTAGCTACTAATCCCGCTCCACGACTCTCGCTCACATCACACTCTCCGATCTCACACTCTCGTCTCCACGATCTCGCTCAGCACACTCTAGCTCACAAACGCTCTACGCTCACACACTTCCTAGCTCTCACACTCATAGCTCCTCGCAAGCACTCATAAGCGGTTCACGGACCTCCTCATGCGTCTACACCTCGCCATTTCGCCTCACGCCCCTGGACACACTCTTGGCTTTCTTTAGGTACGGGCGTGCTCAGAAGCGCGTCTCACAATCTCACACTCTCAAGCTGGGCTGTCGGGCACTAGCAGGCAATCAACCACTAATGTAGCTCCCTCGGGCAGCTCTTCTTTCTGTCACCACTCTCGGCTCTCAGGACACTACTGCTCGCTCTCCCATCTCTCCGCCCTCTATACACACCTTCGCTGTGAAATCTACACCAGCTCACTCAGCTGTGTACACACTCTCAGGGTCTCGAAGACACCCATACGCGGCCTCGTCTTATCAGATCTCACCACTAACTACCAGTCTCTCTCACCCTCTCGCCCGGTCATCGATCACACGAGCGTGCATGAGCCCTCTCTTATTTACTTTCCTCTTTAAAGCCTCACTCATAACTCTCCGCCAGCTCTCACAGCTCACACTCGTCGCGAAGTTGGTCTTCTGCCTCTCCACACTCTGCTCAAAACACATCTACGCTCTCACACTCTCGCTCCTCAACACTATCTTGGAGCTTGCTCAAAGACGCTCGCAGCGTCAGTCGGCGAGTATTGAACGACTCGTCGGCGTTCGCTCAGATGCAGCGTCGGACGTCTTCGATCACGCTCGATGCGCTCGTGTCGCATACTCTCGCTTCAGCTCTGTACACGCGCACGGCTCAACACTCACGTCTTGTTCTCGTGCACGCAATAAGGACGAGCTTTGGGCATATGCGGTGGTTGGCAAAGTTTACTTATAACAACAAGATTATACATTATAGTTGGGCGCCCTTGCCAACTCAATCTCAGGAGTAAGAGAAGGCGCACTGTAGGTAGTGTTGAAGATCGTAGTGTATTATGAGTTTAATTGGGGAAGAGGGAAGCGAAGCGCGGTCATGGAAAGACGCAGGCTAAAGTATCGGTCGACTCCGATCCAGGAGCCGCATAGGTCTCATGTTGTGGTGCGCGGAAGGTGGTAAGATTTCTCGCTCTGTGCCGAGCCCCGCCTCACGTGCTTCCTTACTGACGCTCGTTCTCCCTCCGACGTATAGGCAGACGGCTAGTGAGACTGGGCAGACGCGCCTGGTTTATGACAGGGTCGGATTTATTTCAAGGATGACTAAAGCAGAATACAACCGGAGATAGGTGAGCTGACCAAGGCTAAGAAGAGGGAGTGACGATCCACTAGACGTGGACGCAGGGGGAGTAATCGGCTATGTAGCATCAGCACTGTTGCATGCAGTAAGACGGCGTGAATAGAGGAGGTTATGACCTTAGTCTTGCATGCAGGTGAGCATTAGGGCTCCTTGACTTACGGCAGGTCTTATAGAGTGAAAAGTACTTCTTAAAGAACTCATCTCTTGCTGAGGAAACACCTCTACAAGTGCTTCTACAAAGCACAAGTCGATTAAAAAAATCGAGTGACTATAACTAGTTTGATTTAAGACTAAAACACCTATAAATGAAATTCTTGTGACAAAAGTTTGGATTAAAGAATGTAAATAATTACAAACACAACAAACCTAATTCAACCAAAACGTACGGTTTCAGCACTACACAAACAAATAAATAACCCTGTCTCACGCACTGAGTGTGTGTGTGTACACGTGGGATTGATGTGATGAAGGAAGGGGGTGGGAATGCCGATGAGAAGGCAGGTGAACTAAGTGAGAGCGGGAGGATAACGAGTGAGAGAAATAGAGACTGGAGCTAGTTTTAGTGCCGATGACATGGCAAGGGCGCGAGAACGACTAGGTCAGGACTGCTGTGGCAGTGGCACAACAAGGAAACACCTGAACGGCCAAGCTCTAGAGTGTCTGCTGTTCCCCCATAGTCATACGCTCACGTTCGGGTCTTCCATAGCCTTCGCTTCGGGAGTCGGCGTCTAGCCGGCTTCGTATGGGGGGTACTCGCTCTGTCGCTTTTGGACGCCGGGTCCAAGGGCAGTGGTTTTCTGACCGTCTTTCTCCCTGTCTCCTTATCTCTCTCACCCAAATCAGGACCAGAGCGGAGTATTCCTCCAGGCAGGATGCATCGCATCGACGCTGCCTGATCTGTATCGCTCTTACCGGCCTTCGCTCTCTCCCTCTCTTCCCTGCCTCCCTTTCACAATGCTGTCTTCCCCTATTATTGCCAATTCTGCTATCACTTGTCCTCATTCCCTGCACGCATGGCCTAATGTCCTCCATTTCTCACGCTCTCTTTTTGGCCTAAAGACCATAGCCCTGATTAATTTCACTGATACCTCATACTAGCTTGATTGGATGCTCAACCTGCATTCCTCTTATCTCTCTGCATGGATCGCGCCCTTCGCCTCATACGTCTGCCCTCCATTTCCAGGTCTCCCCCTCTTTCTCCTTCCCTCTCTCCCTGCCTCCTTTCCTCTCTCCCTCTTTCTCCTTCCCTCTCTCCCTGCCTCCGTCCCTCTCTACCTCTTTATTGCTTCACTGTCTGTCCCTCTGTTCTCTCCTCAGTTTGCATCAGGGCTGGTGGCCTATAATAGCAGCAGCAGGACAGTCACCAGAGCTTCTGTATTCGAACTTCTGCTAACCCCTCCAATCCCCTGGCTCCCACACCCTCCTCCTTTCACTTTGCTAACAACATGAGTCTCAAACCTGTAGCAATTCAGCAAACCTGAAATGAAACGATCAAATGCAGACAGAAATACAAGTACATGCTGATATGTAAACAGATAACCTCCCCCCCCACCCCACCCCACCCCACACACACAAATCCAACATTGAGGCAGCCCCCCACCTGTTCCTCAGAGATGATTATTGGTGGTATGACACATCACCAGACTAACACAACACAACAAACTTCAAGTAAACAACAACTGGTGACTGTCTTCCATTGGACAAAGTTTAAGCTGAGCAAATACAGGTCAGGCCTGGGGACCTCATGGCTTGTGATTGGGTGTCAGACGTGCCGTGCTCTGTTGGTGTCAGTTCTGCTTGTCCCAGATCAGCAGAGTTATGACTGTCTAGAAGCTTCTGATCCACTAAACACACTTGGTGTCAGCGTCCATCAGACCTGTGTGTCTTACCTGTATTTGTTTGAGCACTTTGGGTATGGGTTTGCAGTTGAGTTTCTGACAGGCCTGTCTGTAGGCAGACAGGATCTCCTCCACTGTGGCGTTCTGGGCTGGAAAACCACACAGGAAATGCGGATCAGTTAGGTAGGATGTTCGTCACATAACTATGACACACACAAGTAGAAACAATAGTTTAGGATGTTATGTTTGTTTAGGGTACAGTTTAATAATCTCACACGGTTTCATATACGCACACAAACAGGAAGAGAATCGGTAAACGGTGACAAAGCGGCAATGTATTGAACAAAAAAAAAGCAGAGTGTGTGCGTGTATGCACGCATGTTTGGGTATGTGCTTGTTTATGAATGTGTAGGGTGCATAAGGGTTTGAGTGTATGAGAGGCAGGTGTGTGTGTCCACATGTGGGTGTGTATGAGAGCATGGGGCGTATAAGTGTGTGTGTATATGAGAGCATGGGGGATTATGAGTGTGTGTGTGTGTGTGTGTATGAGATCATGGGGGTGTATGAGTGTGTGTGTGTGTATGAGAGCATGGGGGTGTATAAGTGTGTGTGTGTATGAGAGCATGGAGGTGTATAAGTTTGTGTGTGTGTGTGAGAGCATGGGGGTGTATAACTGTGTGTGTGTTGGTGTGCATGAGAGCATGGGGGTATATAAGTGTGCGTGTGTGTGTATGGGATGTATAAGTGTGTGTGTATGGGGTGTATGAGTGAGTGTGTGTTTGTGTGTATGTGCAGGGGGGTATATGAGTATTTGGGTGTGTTAGCAGAGTAATGTCATACAGAATCATACAGTAACGGCTGATTACTAGAGAAGGGCCACACACTGCTTCTTTGTCTAAGGTCAACAAGTGTCCTGTGTTTCGAAACAAACACACACACACACACAACTGGCGTGAGAGCACCCACTCACTATCCAAATATAACGCAACCAAGAAGCACTACCAAAGGACCACAGTCTGAGTTATGTTTGCACGAGGAGCAGAGCAGAAAGTGAAAGATTGAAGATTTAAAGGGAGAAAGAAAGAGAAGTGGAACAGGGGAACACAAAGCCAATAAGAGCAGGCCTGTTCCCTTTGTCAAAACATGCAGAGGGGAGGAATCGAAAGCTATTCAGCAGGTAAGACATGGTGTTCTTCAGCACAGCTGAGAAGGACAGACAGAGGGGGCCAGTTAGGACTCAGACGTGGGGTCCAATGGGAGCTCTGCTTAGCATGTTGCTGAGGCATTGCAGTCGGCCTGCCTGTGTTGCGTCCAGGCCAACTTGCGGCAGCATGCCTTCTTGCGCCCACTTACAACACAGCCATACCCAGGGGACTACTCTACGACTCATCGTACCCATGAGCTACACACACACATCCACACACAAACGCACATGGTTTCAAAAAAGAGGTTGATCCTTCTCATCTGTGAGGAAGATTCCGATAATTACAGACTATTAAAAAGAGGCTTGTGTCCGATAAGGTTCACCTGTTTTCTGGGCCAGGCAGAGTATAGAGGAGGAGCAAGGAGGAGGCTTCTGCCAATCCCTGCTTCTGCTTGGTTAACCAGGTCTAGACTGAACTAGATCTGTCTGGTTCAGTCCCCTGGTCTGGTGAAACCTCCCAGACATGACAGGAAGATCTCAGCTGGCCTAGCAGTCATGCTGAACTAATAACCATGTATTTATTCCATTTTCTGCAGCAGCCATAGTCAATTCCTTGTTTGTGCAAGCTTACTTAAATAAAGGTGATTCTTAGTTAGCCTAGCCATTATGCTAAGCTAATTCAAATGCCTTTCTAAGATAGCCTAGCTGCCATGCTAAGCTAATTGGAATGTCTGGATGACTTGCCATTCTCCTGCTGCTTCCTGACCCAATTACTTTGTCAATTTTTCTTCTCCTTCACATCCCTTAGTCTTAGTTCCCACCCACTATTTCTTTTTCATTTTTCTTCCCTCTAACCCATTTATTTTGTTCTCTACCTCTACCCTGTCCTCCCTTTCTTATATTTCCTCTGCACATTCTCTCGCTCTCCTTTGTCCTCCTAGTGTTCATTAATTGCTCTCATGCTCTGTCCTGTCTCTCTGTATTGACATTGAGCAAAGTACACAAACCACTCTCTCCTCTCCACTGAGGGATAGAGGGAGGAGCCGGGGGAAGGACATGGGATGGTGGGAGTGTGGTGGGAGTGTGGTGGAGGGAGGGCCAGTCAACTGGTGAATGCATGGATGCCTTCAGAGTGTGTGTGTGTGTGTGTGTGTGACTGAGTTGTAATGGTGTTAGGTGGGATGGTGAGGAGGAGCACAGAGGCGGCTCTGCTCTGCAACTTAACATCGCAGCGTCAAGTGTCTAAAATAAGCTCCCCTCAGCCCCCCCATCCTCCAGTCAACATCCCAGCCATTTCACACCCCCATGCTGTGGAAGGGCACAGAGTCAAACACACATGACAGCTGCCTGGTGGGCTGGGGGTGGGAGGGCGCACAAACACAAATCTCCCTTCTATAGCCAACATGGCAGCAAGAAGCAGTGGATTCATTCAAACCAAGAACAATGAGCACAATATGATCAACACAAGGATTTCAAATCAAACGATGGCATCACAATCTGACGGTGAGGTCACAATCTGACGGTGAGGTCACAATCTGACGGTGAAGTCACAATCTCACTGTAACATCACAAAGCAGCAGTGACCTGACAATTCCTGCATTGACGTCAGAACCTTTGTCTTGTTCACACAGGTCGACCTGTTCAAACAAGCTGTGTGCCGCTAGATGGGTGCGAAGGGGTTATTAGACAATCTATCACGGGGTCTAAGCATGTGTATTTGTGTGTGTGTGTGTGGGAGGGGGGGTGGTAACCATAGCGTCAACCAAACCGGGTAGCGATCCCATGATGACATCACCTTGACTCCGCCTAGCATATCCACAACTTTACACAACAGCGAGCGGCCAAGCAGCCACCAGTGCAGCATGGTGTTACACCTACACAGGCCCTGGCCCTACACTGAGTCAGCATGACCATCCAGGACAGCCAATCAATCTCTCAGTGCTGCCAGAACAGCCAATCTAACCATGAGTGTTGCAGCCTGGCGAGTAACAGCTACCATGAGCCTGTTGCTGGGACTGGTCAGGGGGTTTCACCCTGAGCTTGGGCGTCAGAGATACTACAGAGAGATGAAGGCTGTATATACACAAGTCTGAATGAGCGACGGAGCAAGATACACAGTCAAATTCAAAGTCAGTGAATCCGTGAGTGTGCGAGTGTTTGTGAGTGTGGTTCAAGCTTCAAGATAGCCTATACTGATGTCAGAATAACACAGGTCAAGAATAGAAACAAGACTAAATATATGCTGTTCTGACAGATCCCTGAGCAACCCTATTGTGAAGTCCTACCCTGTGCATGTTTGTCCATGTCAGTCCAACTCAAACATTAGGCATGAGTGTGGACAGATATCACCAGAGCAGCCTTCAACTCCAGTGAACACGACACCAAGAGGATGTCCTGATCATATCCAAGGTCACCTGACTAAAGTTTACACCGACATGCACACGCAGGAGCATTCGGGTCTATCAAACACTGTCCCATGGGTCAGTGAGTCAGTCTTGCCACACTGCCAACTAGGTCCAGGGTGGGACAATACAATGCAGGCAGCCTCTCAGACTGCTGCTGGCTCTCTCTCTCTCTCTCTCTCTGACACACACACGCACACACGCACACACGCACACACACACACACGCACACACACACACAGGGCCTGCTTAGTAAGTCTCAGGCCTGGTTTATAGGCAGATTAGGCTGATGTCTGTAATTCAAACGCTCTGCTGCAGTTAGCCCACTATCCCGTTTCGGACACTTTTAACTTGTCAGTTACATGTGGAGCAAATGGCCCTGGGCTGTTCCAACAGAGCACGAACGACTGTGGAGTGCTGCCAGGGGCCACGGGGGCTGAGGCCTGCTGGCCCTGCTGGCTGGGCCCCCAGACAGGCTTAAGCTAGAATGAGGAGGAGCCGATCCAGGAATCAGAGGAGGTAGCAGACTGTCAGGAATGAGCCCCAGCCTCCCTGCTGTATGCCTGCCCAGACCGCAGACAGGGAGGGGGAGAGGGGTGGGACGGACGGTACGACGGAGGAGGGGAAGAAGGGGGGAGAGAGGTAGGAGAAGGGGTGATGAAGGAGGAGAGAGGCAGTGAGGAAGAGGGAAAAGAAGGAAAGAGGAAGAGAAAAGGAAGCCAAGCTGAAGTTCAGGAATCTCAGGATGTGATGTAACATGTGCCACCGTGGGCCGGGGCTGGAGAACAGAACACTGAGTCCCAGCTTAACCTGAACATTTTCGCAGCACACAACTTCAACGTGATGTTCAAACCACCAACAACCATAAAGTCATTGATAAGACATCTTATACTGCTCAAATGTCTCTGCCAGGAGAACTTGAGCACAACTGTTCAAATAAGAACAAGTTCCTACAACAAGGACTAAAGAACTACAAGGATTCATAGCACTTACACTACAACTAGGGAAATGGGGATAGAACTAGGACCATTGGACTACGATAATAGCACTAAATTTAGCACTGACTACTAGTACCACAGGCATTGGCTACAACTACATCTAGGGCTACAGTGATAGTATACTGGCAGACTATACTCACAGTATACTGTAGAATATCTCTAGGACCATTCACAGCTATTAGCACTATGTCCACAGATTTCCGTATTAGTAAGATAGATACTAAAACTATACCTACACAACACCTGTGACAGATACTATCACTACACTTCTTAGAAAGAGGTGATCTCCTCTGCAGATCTCTGTGTGAACACAGACTCTGTGGGATCAAAGCTCACAGGCTAAAGAACCCAGACCGAGTCACGGTAGTGTTGTAGGCACACTGGCCTGTTGTAGGCACACTGGCCTGTTGTAGGCACACTGGCCTGTTGTAGGCACACTGGCCTGTTGTAGGCACACTGGCGTGAGACAAAGAATAACAGAGAAACCAGATATGGCAGCCAACACAAGTCAGCTATCTTTGAGATGGCTTGGGAGGAAACCTGGGTCTGCTTCATTAGAATCATGCATGGGAGCCTTCTGAGTCCTCTACATAGGTTTCAGAAGAGGATCTTAGCATATGGTCATAAAGGACCAACAGCTCAGTAAACTGTCAACCACAAGACCAGGAAGTAGAGGGACAGAGTTGGAGGCTTACAGAGAGAAAGACTAGGCTTCTGTTGTGTGTGTGTGTGTGTGTGGTGTGTGTGTGTGTGTGTGTGTGTGTGGTGTGTGAGAGAGAGGGAGAGAGTTTCTTGGCTCAGCTAGTCCGGTATCAGAAGCTTCATGAAGAACTATTGACGTTCCTTGAGTGGGCAGGACCCCAGGACAAGGAGCAAGAGAAGGAGAGGGATATAAAGAAGCAAAAGGCAAGCATGGGGAGGGCTGGGGCAGCCTAGGGACAGGAATGGGGCAGGAATAAAAAAGGGAGGGAGGGAGGAGGA
>BROE01000005.1:12511923-12645019 GCA_036571765.1 Plecoglossus altivelis
GAGAGGGAGAGAGTTTCTTGGCTCAGGCTAGGTCACGGTATCAGACGCTCAGAAGACTACTTGACTTCCCCTTGAGTGGGCATGACCCCAGGACAAGGAGCAGAGAAGGAAGAGGGATAATAAAAGACCAAGGCAGCATGGAGGCTGGAAGCTAGGGACAGGATGGGGGCAGGAAGGGAGGGAGGGAGGGAGGGAGGGAGGGGAGGGGAGGGTCTGGGCCTGCTCCTTCATGTAGCATCACATCACAAGGAGAAAGGACTGGGACAAGGGCAGTGGCCATGCCCAGTGCCGTCCTGTCACCCTCCTCCTCAGACCATCTCCCCCTCCTGTCCAAGTCTAATGAGGGATAGAACTCTGATCCCAGGTAGACAACTGATAGGACCGTGGAGACGGCCCAGTGATAGTAATGCTGCTAGAATGCACTTGATTGTCTGCTGGCTTTCCTGTGCTTTCTTACATGGAATAAAAGCATCCTTGAAATGAGGAAATGCATGGCCACCAGGCCCTCCCGACAGATGGTTATCCTGTAGAGTGGCTCAGTCCACACATATCATGTGCTGCTACAGACACCAGCCCTGCCCACTCTCCCCTAACAGAAGCTATCAGTAGGACCTTTGAAACTTAAATAAACAGATTGTAACTCCGTCTTGGGTACAGCTTGCCAAGACACGCAGGTCTAATTCCACCCCATTTTTTCTTCTTCTTCTTCCCTGGAAGTCTTGTGATGTCAGCGGGGTACACAACCCAAGGCCTCCTGGGTAATTAGGATGAAGATGTTCAGATTTGTGCTTCCACGCCGCTGTTTCATGTGACGAAAACATTCGCATTATTTTAAAAAAAAATTTATAACAGCAAAAAAGGATGACAGCTGGAACTTATCCCTGAGTCAACACTGACAAGTAGATTCTTGCTTCAGATTGAGTTGGGACCAGTTAGGAAAGAGGCCCAGAAAACAGGAACAATAAAGGAGAGGTTATTGTACAAGTGGGCACATCTAGTCATTGAATTTGAACGTCCCTTCCACAAATACAGTCTGTGAATAAGTTGCAAGTGTACTGGTATCTGATTGGGTAATACAGATTCCTAATGAAGAGGGAAAGCAGAGGCGTTCTTATTCTTTCAGCCTATGAGAGGCAGTCTGCAACATGATCACTGACGTCATCCAGGCGTGCTCTGTGTAGGGGGAATCAGGGAACACGACAGGACTGGATTTGCAAGTTCACCTCACTTCTTTTGTGCAGTTGTATGACCATCCCACGCCAACCAACCCAGTCAGGTGTAGGTGTCTACACACACAGCAACGAAACAACAGAATAGTCTCTCTCTCTCCCACAGGTGGGTTATCTGCGCGAAAACAGCAGGGGCTGTAAACCACCTGGCAGGTGTTTCTGCTTGGCTCTGTGACGCCTGGAGATGCAGGATCTTCTCCTCAGCCTAACGCATCACAAGGCTCACCTTCGAGACAACAGGACACATGCAGACAAGCAGGCAGGAAGTCTCGCTCTCAGTAGATCTCTAGTCAACAACATGAAAGCTAAGGTCTATCTGTTGAACGTACTCAAAACATTAGATAGACTGTTAGACACAAGGAAAATCTGTCATCTGAGATGGGATGAAAGAAGTCTAGTTGCTTGTAAAATAACAGGGTTCTAGAACACTCCGTAGAGCCAGAACCCACGGTTAGACCTGAACACCTGCTGCCTGGGGATGAAACTGATGCTGGTGAGATCCTATGTCGAAGGCAGACAGTGAGGGGTTGCTATGGGAGGCAGAAGAACATGGTGGGGTTTGGAGAGAATCAGAGGTTTAGAAATCATCAAACTCTCCGGTCGGTACGCTGGAGTACTCCTCCAGAACCTTGGAGCATAGAGCCCTTTTTGCCCTGGCTGCAGTCCAAGCTAGGGGAGATATGCACACTAGGTGGGAGACTAGTCAGGAGAAAAAGAGGGAAATCAAGGAGTGCGAGTGTCAGACAGTGTGGGGCAAAAGGTGTGTTAGAGACGGAGAGGGGTGAAGGTGTGAGAGACAGAGAGAGGTGTGTGTGTGTGTGCATGAGAGAGATGGAGAGAGGTGTGTGTATGTGTGCATGAGAGAGATGGAGAGAGGTGTGTGTGTGTGCATGAGAGAGATGGAGAGGGGTGTGCGTGCATTTGTTTACCATGTCTCCAGGGATCTTTGGGCTCCACTGCTCCAGACACAATATCATCATCAGAGGGGAAAGTCACCCTCTTGCTCCCTGGTTTGTGTCCATCCTCTCCCTCCTCTGGAAGTGGGGAGGTGGCTTGCTCTGGGACTGAGACCGAAGACTCACTCTCTTGACCGAGCTCCGAGGCACTCGCTGCCTGCTCTGTGGCGTCACATGGGGATGTGGAATCTGCATGTGCACAGTCCGCGGAACCGGTTTCCTCCGCAAGAGATGGTCCCTGTTCTGTCGAATCCGACTCCAATACACCGCTCTCATCCAAGCTCAAATCCACTCCTATGTCCATATCTCCACCGTCATCCCCATCTCCTATGTCAAACATAGGAACGGGTGGTTCTGTATCTTTGACCACCATGTCCACTCTGTATTGGTCGTCATTTGAAACGTTTGAAAAGTCGGAACTGACGATCGTTGGTGTGTCCGGGGCGCTGTTGTTTTTATTCCCGTTTACTTCGTCTATTTCCAGCGTCTGTTTGGTCCGACTGTTGTCCTCTTCGACCCCCCGCGTATTGTCAGTGAGACAGGCTAGCGAGGGTGTATCCGCGGCTTCGGTGCTGTTTTGTTTACCTAAATCTCCGTCCATCAGTTCCGTGATCCGTGGTATTATCTCCTCCGAATTATTCGACCCGTTATCATCCACGTTGTTTTTTGTCTTGACATTACATGACTCTAAGGATTGCTCCTCGATATTCATCATGGCATTTCAGAAGAGATTCGGGCAGACAGGCAAACGTATGGAGCTTAACGACACGAATATTTTTTTAAACTGTTGATGATGGTCAGTGGAATAGCTTAAATGTGCGGCACGTCAACAGCCGCTCTTGAACTCGAAGTATTCTGTCACATTTGTGCCACACTTGGAGGAATCACAACATCCCAAACAACAGGTTTGAAAATGAATGATCCCAGGCAACTCTGCAATTGACAACTTCGTCACTTAAGCCCACTTGGAAACTTGGTCAGCTGAAATGAATGGTGGGATACTAGATAACCTATGCTTAGATACTTTCAGGCCGAAAGTTGAATTACCTAATTTTGTACGTAGGCCTACCTGGCCAGGTACGTGAATGATATGGGTGTCAAACTGACCAAACTTGTGCAAAAAACACAACCACCTGCCGTCAAATTATGGTGTCAATACCACGATTCCCTTATCACGCTCAACAAGCTATTATTTAACTCTCAACAGCTGTCTCGATCTTGCTATTGCTAAAGACCACTATTGCTACTCACAAAATGAAACTACCTTGATGTGCAGATGGTTGACAATTCAATAGCTACGCTTAGGTTGAAATGTATCCCCATTTGGTTATTTTTTGTTGTTGTAGCTAGACACGAAGGGTACCTCTAAGTGCCATAGAATGATCGGTATCTGATCAAGCCAGCTAAGAATTTTGTCTGTCGCTCATAGTGCCTCCATTACGCTAGCTAGCTAACAAAAGTGGACTGGCTAGCTCCAGCATCGACCATCGTTTGCATGAAACAGATAGCTTGCTAGCTAAAGTTATTGCTTTGTTAACAATGACATCTAAACCAAAGAAACTGATCTTGCTTTTTAGTTTTTAAAACAAAATGCTTTGTTTTCCTGAGTCCATTGTATTGTCCCAAAAAACAAAACAAAAATCCCAAATGTCGTACTCGGTCTCCCCGTACACCTCACATCACATCACTCGGGTAGGCAGGGGGAAAAAAGCAGGCGTCACAGTTCGGAGCATGTCTCCGTAGCGCTGGCGTTTATGTCGAATGCCTTCGACCGTAGAGCGGTGGTCTTCTAGTTAAACGTTTTTATCAAAATCAAGAATTGTCACGGCGCATTACATTTAACATTTATCGCAACACTTGACAACAAATGTACTGTTTTTGTCTTCGCATGGCTAACGTTTGCTCGATGAACTCATGTCTAACAACTGTTTGTTGTCTGTACGTCGATACGTCATCATATCGCAGAGGCATGTTCAGCAGTCAAAACGTTACAGAACGTTTAGCATAGAAATGTCCTTACAGAACAGACAGGTGACTGACACAGCAACCTTCCTGCGCCATGTCACAATGTTTTACATAGGATCTGCATATTATATATCTTTACAGTCGGGTCGATTTGGTAATGCACGTTTCAGAGTTAATGGTGGGCCGATTCTTGACCGGTTTTCGGGGTTATCCCTTAGTTAATCACACTACACTGGAGTAGGCAACCCATGAAAGTCCATAAGGTAAACACATATAATTTCCATGGGAACGGTGCTTCAAATTGCTAACAAAATTTAGGTTAACGCCTGAGAACACACCGTTCACTGGGTGTTATGATCATTTGTTTCGTTTATGTGATGGTGCTATATAATATATGTACAAAAAACCATCTGTGAAATATCCAAGTGTACACATTAAATGACACAAATATATGTAATAACTTATATAACACACTCATCTACCACATATTTATTATTGGATGCCGTCTACTTTATCTATTTGTGCAGACTAATCTCTCCCTAGGCAGACTGAACTGTTGAAAGATTGAGACACAATCAAACCAAATTGATGATTCACAGAATACAAACTAAGACAGCTAGCTTGTCCGCTGTGTGTAGATGTATCATGTTTCGCTGATAGGCCTACGCCATAAAAAGGTCGCATGTGTTTTTTTCCACATGGTAGTTTTATCAATGTGATGATAGCAAACAATATTTTAAAATATGATATTGATAACAATCGACATTGACCTTTGTAACATTGGCCGAGCAACAACTCCCTCTCCTCAAAAATCTAAAGTTGTGTCCTTGTAAATTTTCGAAAAGGTGTCATGCAACCAATTCCTTTAATATAAATTAGGAATAAAGATTGTACAAAAAATTACATAAAGCCATGTTCGAATGATCAACCGCGCTTGCGTAATTGATCTGCCCTTTAACAACCTTAGCGATTGCACAACAGCTACGTCCCTATGGCGCCATCTAGACCTCAACTAGGGTAGTAGCAGCCTTCACATAATAAAAAAGTGCTATTATGACACCCCACACAGATTTGAAAAGTGGATCATGTTAAACTCACCCCACACAAATATATTTCACAGTGAACAGTGAAAGTTACATTTGTGTAGGGTGTTATTGCTGAACGCTGTACTGATAAGAGGGTGTCCAAATCTTTGGCTTCCTGAGGCAGTTGAGGCCCTGAGGGACTGCTGTGAGTAGGAGTGTGCTGCAGGAACCATACAGGGAGGACACATACTGCATCACTGACTTCCTAAACGTTTACATGGATAGTGAGCATCCCATTGGAACTGTCTGCTGCTTTCCAAATAACAAGGGCTGGATGAACCTGTGATGTCAAGGATCTTCCGAACAAGCAAAGAGAGTATTCAGAGATGCAGATCAGGCAGAAATGAAATATTTTGAGGTGTATCTTGAGGTCTGCTGAGAGAGACCAAGGTGTCTTACAGTATAAAAGACACAGACGAAGATCCAAGGACTGTATGAGACCCATTACTGCTGCATGTACACCAGCAGTCATGTGGCAGATGGGGATGAGGCCAGATCAAACGAGTTTACCACTTTTATATCAGCTTCGAACCCCCCAGTAAGGCAGCTGCAGCATGCCCAGTTTACACACCTGTGACCCTCCACCAGATGAACCCCTGTTTGTGGTCACTGTTGACCTCTCTCCTGGCAGCAGTCAGATATTCATGTGTTTTGGGGGAGTGGTTCTATAAAGAGGGGGTGGGCTATTTAGTTTTTTAATCCTTGGAAACTGAAAACAACATTGCTAGATTGGCCAAACCTTTTAATCCTGCTTTTAAGATCATGGACTTGCCAGAGAGGAGGCATTACTAAAATCACCAACATCAACTTGACACCAGAGGGCAGCACCTGACAGATCTGGATTTCTCTGTGTTAGCGTGTGTGCAGTTCAGACTGATTCATACAAACCTGAGGAGAACAGAAGAGCACTAATCAAGTGGTTGCAATTCCAGGTGTGATAATCCTGTTCTTGAGGCTGTGTAATCACAGATTAGACCCACTGAGTTCCTGTCAGGTGTTTTAATCCCCAAAGTGCTTTTCACTCGGATTAGATGACGCTTATCACGTTGTGTGGGAGAGTGAGAGTTGATGACTCAGGCAGTTTACTACCATTATACAGCACACACACACAGTCATGTACACGCATGGCTATTTGGACAGACTCTCACATGCAAATACACACACATGCAAGGATACACACACAAAGGACCGAAATGTAGACTTGAATTGCATTTTACAGTTGCTTTTATTATGTTATTAAGTGACACCTTACATTTGACTATGTACATTATGTGTCTGAATGAGTCACCTGGTCATAATGTCCAGGTTTCCCTTCAAGGCAACAGTGTTGAACACTGTTTCTAAAAGATGGATTTGTATTTGACAGTTTGCAGTGTTTCATAATCATGTTAAAGTCATCAAGGTGTGCTCGCTGTTTAAGGCTGATGCTGTTAACTTCACATTATTTAATTGAATCGTTTCAGCACTGAGCGAGACCCTATACACGGACAGGGACCATTTAGCAAGTCACTTTTACGTGTCCAGTCCTGAATGATTCCAACATTAGTTGGTTTTAGGCCTAGCGAGCTGACACTGAGCAGATCGAGGAAGCAGGAGACCTCTCAGCGGTGGGCAAAAGTAAATATTTTAACATTAGATGGAAGCATTTGCTGGAGAGCGTTTCTTCGGGAAGTGGTTTCTGGGTTTTCTCCGTTTCCTCTGTGGTGGTTTAATGGCTGACTTTGTCACTGCCAATCGTCTCATTCAAAACAGTCTGAGAATGACTGACTGTGATCCCCTTCCACTTCCACTCATGAAAAAAGTACAGAGAGAAGGAGAGAGAGAGAGAGAGAGAGAGAGAGAGAGAGAGAGAGAGAGAGAAGGAGAAAGAAGGGATGGAAAGTGCTGTGTGGGCAATGAAGAGAGGACCTTCCCAGCTGGTTCTCCACCTACCTTAAAAGAAAAAAAGTGGGGCAATACAGGCAGAAAGAGGTTAAGAAACAAGCAGATAGAAATGTTAAGTGAAAGACAACACACACACACACACACATGCACACATGTAGACCAACACAGTCCCCAGCCAGGTGACTGAGTGTGTTAGCAAGTCCAGATGGCGCTGTGCAGAAGCTTCCAGCACAGCGCACCCTGTGGATAATAGATGAGCACCCGTGGTTAGGTTTTTCATTATGAGGCTTGTCAACCGACCAGTAGTTTAGTGTTCCTCCTGATGGCTAGCACTGGGACATGGACGGAAGCCCAACAGTATTTATTAACAATGGCAGCTAATGGTAACACTGAGGTGAAAGGAGAGGAAAGAAGGGAGAGAGGATGACTGGGAGAGAGGAAGTGGAAGAGCAGATATGGCTATAGAGAAGAGTTAGAGAGGATAATGACTTGAGGAGAGAGGAAAGAAGATGTCCAACCTGTCATCAAACTGCTGAAAGCAAGAATGCTAACCAATAAGTCTGCCATCCAACTAGCATACCACCCAGTCAGTCTGCCATCCAACTAGCAAACCACCCAGTCAGTCTGCCATCCAACTAGCAAACCACCCAGTCAGTCTGCCATCCAACCAGCAACCCACCCATTCAGTCTGCCATCCAACTAGCAAACCACCCAGTCAGTCTGCCATCCAACCAGCAACCCACCCAGTCAGTCTGCCATCCAACCAGCAACCCACCCAGTCAGTCTGACATCCAGCCAGCAACCCACCCAGTCAGTCTGACATCCAGCCAGCAACCCACCCAGTCAGTCTGCCATACAACTAGAAAACCACCCAGTCAGTTTGCCATCCAACCAGCAACCCACCCAGTCAGTCTGCCATCCAACCAGCTAACCACCCAGTCAGTTGGCCAGATCACCAGCTAGCCAGGTAGCTCAATCATCCAACCAGGCAGCCAGGTATTGTTAGCTGAGAAGTCAACTAGCCTGCTAGCCAGGTGTGTATTTGTCTGACCCTCAGACAGGTGGTCAGGTGCATGGCAGAAGACGAAGAGTGGAGGTACACTTGATTTGGCTCCATGTACATTGTGCTCAGTGCACTGTGAGGTTCAGGGCCAGGGGGGCCCCTCTGCCGGCCCCTGGCGGCTCATAAATCCAGCGACGTGGCGACTGGGAGGATAGCTGTTACTTTGACTCATGCTTTTTTCTCTCTCTGCTGCTTTATGGCGTTGTCAGGCAAGGACCGGGGGAAGAAATCAATCTTCTAAATACACCAAATCCAAGAGTCAATCTGTTGAACTGTTTCACACACGTGTACACACACCTGCGCACACCTACCCACACACATGTACACACACATTCTGCACATGTACCTAGATACATAGACAACTGTCCACACACTCACATACACACATACACATGGAGGGAGGGAAAGTGTTGCATGTGACATCAAAGGCTTCCGTGTTACGTCTGAAAGGGAAAAAGTCCTCCCTGAAAATGGCCGAGGCTCCTAAAGTTTTAGAGCATTGCTGGCAAAAGCATGAGGGGCGATATTCAAGGAATACGTTGCTCTTCTATTCATAGACCCCCAGATGATGATGATGATGATGGGAATAACATAGTAACTATAGTAACCTTGACCGCGTAAACCAAGATAAAGTGAACTCATCGTGCTCTGATGTGACCGCAGAACGTCATGTTGATGTCTGTCAGATCAGGCACAGGGAGACTAGGATGCTAGAGCAATAGAGGACAGACGAGAGATAAAAAGAGAGAATGAGCTAAGATTGAGAGAGAGAGACCAAGAGAGAGGGGAGAGTGAGACCAAGAGAGAGAGAGAGAGAGAGAGACCAAGAGAGAGGGGAGAGTGAGACCAAGAGAGAGAGAGAGAGAGACCAAAGAGAGGGGAGAGTGAGACCAAAGAGAGAGAGAGACCAAGAGAGAGGGGAGAGTGAGACCAAGAGAGAGAGAGAGAAAGACCAAGAGAGAGGGGAGAGTGAGACCAAGAGAGAGAGAGAGAAAGACCAAGAGAGAGGGGAGAGTGAGACCAAGAGAGAGGGGAGAGTGAGACAGAGGCCAACTGACACTTGAGCTGACCAATGATTGGCCTGTGTTGACAACATTACATAAGTCTGTATGTACACATTATCATCTATTGTAAACTAGTCTGAATAAACTGTCTGTTTTACACGCACACCAGGCATGCACACACACACACGCACCTTTATTTACACTCGGGTAAACACAAGCACAAAAACACACACACACAAACACACCCATCTGTAAACAAAGAATGCACATGAATGTGCGGACTGTTGCTTGGAAGAAAAAGCTCCCAGTCCCTGGGCCTTTATGTTGAGCCAACTGAGGCCTTTCCCAGAGTTCTAACACTTCCAACACAGCTGGCACACACACATACACACACAAACACACACAAGGAAATGATGACAAGTGTTATGAGCAACACTACGCACTATCTTCATATTCATGAAACCCTTGTGGGAATGATTTCAGACTTCTAAAATGTTTCATGTGTGAATGGATCATGTGAGATGAAAGTTATTATTCTGGGCCACCAGGGGCAGGAGGAAACTCAACCTTTCTGTGGTCCACCTACCATAGTGTTCTGTCCTGAGAAAGAGCCCAGTCTCGTTCTGGGAAAGTCATAAGAATATGAGAGCTGCGTTCCAGAGATAGTCCTTCCTGAGAACACTATTTCTGGAGCTCCTGTGTTTTAAGGGAGGCTAGAGACAGGACTCTGTAGGGCAGATTAGGGTAAGGGTGGGGCGTGAATGATGCTCCCCTCTCGCTCTTCACTCTTCTCCTCTCCCCTCCTCTCCCCTCCACTACTCTCCTCTCATTTCCTCTCCTCTCCACTCCACTCCTCTCCACTCTATTCCTCTCCTCTCCTCTCTTCTTATTTCCTCTCCACTCCACTCCATTCCACTCCTCTCTTCTAATTTCCTCTCCTGTCCACTCCACTCCTCTCTTGTCCTCTCCTCTCCACTCCACTCTTCTCCTCTCTTCTCATTTCCTCTCCTCTGCTATGCTGTGGTACGCTCTCCTCGACTCTCTTCTCATCCTCTCATCTACTAAGCCAGTTCTGATGTTTACCATATGTCCACCCGGTTTCCCGATCAGAGCGCTCCTCTCTTTAAACATTATGAAAACACCGGGCGGGTCCTGAGAGAGATAGAACCAGAGCAGGATTTGATCTGTCACTGAGCACCTGTGTGTGGGGACTGATGAGGAACAGAGAGACACTACTCATCTACTGCCACATCATTAAAGAGAGAGCGAGAGTTAAGGACAAAGAGAGGACGATACCTCCATCACCTGCCCAGGATCTCCACTCCTAACCCTAACCTTCTATTTATTCCCTTGTCTGCTTCTCTCTTCACTCCTTCCCTCCTTAGCTGGGTCATTCTTTCACACCCCACTTATCTTCAGCTCACAGCCTTTATCTCACACACACACCTCCGCCTTACCTCACCCACACACAAAAACACTTTTCCCCACCCCCTCTCCGTGCTTTGACCCCCTGCCACCCCGACACACACTCCCTTTTATTGAAATAGTTTATATCCTGTCTGTCTGTGATGTGTTTCGAAGACTTCCTGTTCCCAGTCCTCCAGCTTCCCTGAGAACCAGAGTGTAGGAAGCTATAATACTGTCCTGGCCCGGCCCCTGGTACTGGTTCCGCTCCAGACTTCAGTTCCGGTTCCCCATCTTTTTCCTCATCACCTCTAGTCTCCTGTCCCAGTAGCCAGTCCTCATCCCTGTCCTCGTCATAAGTCTCATTTCCAGGAAAGGAAGATGTTTGGAACTGACGCCAGACAAGCTGCTGTCCATTTAGCATCATTGAACATTACTAGCCTCCAGGTCCTAACCCACTCTCTCCAGGATACCTCAGAGAAGCAGGAGGGAAGGAAGAAATGATGGACACATCCTGGAATCTGCTTCATCTGAATGTGATGTGATTCACACGCTATTTGAATGGCTCTATCTAATCTGTTGTGGTGCTGTGGTTTTTTATCTGATCTGACAGACTCACACCCTGAGGTGCGGTGGCCACAGCCATTCTCTTGGAAGGTTTAGGTTTAGCATCTCAACCACCAACCACATGTCTACACTGGGGAGGAGTCCTCAGCTCTGCTGTCTGGAGCAGCTGCTACTAGGAAGGTGAGGGGGGATGTCTGTGGAACTGATTTGTTTCTGTGGTTGAGGATTTCCTTTCGACCTCCATGTCTGTCTGTATGTGTGTCTATTCAGTCTGCCTGCTTGTCTGTGGTAGATCCTTTCTCCCCTCTTCAACTCTCTTTTTAAGTTCTTCTTTCTCCATGTCTTCAGCTGCCTCCTCTTCTCTCATCTCTTTTCTTGGATATTCAGCTCTCTTCTCCTCCCCTCTTCTTCCCCAGGCCCCTCAGGTGTGCATGCATCTATTTTGATTGTCTGTGTGTCTGTGTGTGTGTGTGTGTGTGTGTGTGTGTGTACAAGTGTGTGTGTGTATGTGTGTATGAGTGTGTGCCTCATCCATGGGTGGGCCAGGGGCTGCAGATGCTTTAGACCCTTCTTCTAGTCTTGTTTTTCTCATTCTGGCATCAAATAGAAATGTGATTCACATTCTTGTGTTCTTGTTTTGCCATAACAGGAAGAATATGCATAGAGAGTGGAAAGGAACGAGGGAAATTGGTGTTCATTGCTCAATCGTGGTTTTGCAAAAAACCTTCTGTTTGACCTTGACATTCTCACTGTAGGCCTGTGCAGACTGAATAATATTCACAACATCTGAATCAACCATGCTTCTCACTCTCTTTTCTCTTCCTGATGAGGTCATTTCAAAAAGATGTTACTTCCTCCTTACTCACAGCCCCAAGGAACTGAAAATGTTATTTTGAAAACACGTTTCAGTGGTTTGTTGCCAGGAACAACCACAACCTGGCCTGCCATTTTGTTTTGCTATGTCTTGAAGTGGAAAACAAAACATCTTCTCAACCCCCCCCCCCCCCCCCTGTTGTGGTGCTTCTCAGTGAGTACCATGCCAGTTGATTGTGACATGAGGATGACATGTTCTTCAGGGTTGTCCGGTACAGTGTGTACCTGGCTTAGTAAAGGAGGTTTTGCTTTGTCACTTACTTGGACGACAGGTACACCTCGAACAAGAGGAGCTTCCCTCTTCCTCCTCTTTATAAAGGGTTACTTAATACAATACAATACAATACGTCAATAGATGTTTCATTATCGAGTAGTTATTCACAAACCCTATGCTTGACTCCTTTGACTTTAATCCAAGCCTACTGGATCTCATCAAACATTCAAGGCGTTTCAATGTCTGTACGGTAGCTGGCCTGTATGTTCTATCCACATAACTCAAATCAGCCACATGTTGGATATCTGGCTGCACTCAGCGGTGTCATGTGGTAGGTATCTGGCATTCGTGACAGTCTCCTCCCTAAATGTGGCTCAGACCTAATGGTGGGAAACTGGACCATGTGGATGCAGCATGGTTCCTGTTTACAAAGACAACTTCCTTTGTGCATTTCCTGGAGGTGACCTGAGGGGGAAACAGACTGAAGCTGAAGGATTTAGAGGTGCACGGCTTGGCAAGACTTTTGGGATGAATTTACTGGTTTCATATCTGTGAAAAATTGTAGCAAAAATATCTTTCCGTTCCTTTCCTACATTCCTATATATTTCCTATAAATGATCTTTCCTGTGCCTGGACTGCATTAGAAGGCTTCATTTCACTTGAGGATTTTTGATGTTTCCAGATCTCATCATTGATATCTAAGTTTTGAGACAAGAGGAACGCTTTGGCATGAGTCAGCCGTTGAAAAGTGAAATAATATCTAATAGACAGAAACATATTTATAATCACCAGACTATGATATCGAACCAATCTGTCAAATATTCATATAGATAGTTTAAGAATGTTGTCATAAAACCACACGTATGCTCCATAAATATATGATGTCCTCCATGGTCCAGTTGAGAGGGGGCTTGTTGATTAGTAAAAATGAATAATAAAAAAAGAGGAAATGAAATAGTAGAGACCAAGAATAGATGAATTAAAGGAGATGAGCAGCGTGATCTAGAAGCTAGAGAGGGAGGACAGCTGAGGATAGGAGAGGCATGTTGTTTCACAGAACAAAGCGTTGACTCTGGCCCAGTTTTACAGGCATGGGCAATATTCCCACCAACATTTCGACATCTGAGGCTCCTGGGTGTGGGCTGGGCCTGAGGTGTCAGCATAGCACAGGCGAGTTAGTGTAAAGCCCCACTGCCAGTGCATTACATTAGCACTCGCTGTTAGTACCTGGCGTAAGTGCTCAGGCTAGCTCTCCAATGCACTCCCTTCAGAGCCTGACTGCTCAGCGCCTGGACCTCAGAGTAATTAAGGACCAGCAGCCCACCAGAGGAGATGAGAGGGTGTATATCAGCCGTCCCATCGTTTTGTCAGCACAAGGTCCCACCCATCCTCCCCTTTGAGTCAGACCTGGGAACCACTTTGTAATTACAGAGGAACAAAGAATGAAGCACTACAAACCATGTTCCCTCTAGGGGAAGGGTTCGTCAAAGGAGTGGATATATGGCCCTGGGGTGGGTGTTGAATGCAACACACATTATCAAGCTTTTATAAATGGGGCCTGATGGAACTAGGTGACCCAGAAGGCAAGCAGGAATACTGATAGTGTGACACCCATTTGGCAGGGGGAGTGTTGAAGGTGTAACACCCATAGGGAGCCATGTAAACTATATGGGCCGTGTGGTGTCAGGAGGCACTCATCAAGTTCTTCTGTTTTCGTTCTATCAACAATGCTACATGAATAGGCTGCTGCCTTGAAAACGCATCAAGGTTTTTGAATACAGCTCAGTGGTATAGAATTTGATCGCAGATAAAGAGCTTGCAGGTTAGAAGGATCACTCTATGAATGATTTCTTGAATGGTAAATAAATGCATTCTTCTTATTAATTTGGTAGGTGAGTGTTGAAGACATTGAATGTGAATTTGACACATTTGATCCAAACCAGCGCATGAAGCTGTATTTTGATTCAAGAACCTTCTCTAACCTTCTTCTCATTGCAGGCTCCTTGCTTTCTACTCAGCACAATTACACACTGACTAGCGCAGGAAAAGCATAGCAGAGAAACCACAAAAGAGGGGATGAGGGAGGGAACAAGGAGGAGAGGAAAGAGAATGTGAAATCAGGCCCAGATCTTTGGGGAAGCGGTAGCACAGTCCAGACAAATTCACAGATGTTGTAAAGTGCTAATCTAATCTCAATGCCAGGCCTTTCCCTCTCCTCCCTCCTCCACCTCCTCCTCCTCTGTTCCTTCCCTCTGTTTTGACTCTCTTTCCTCTTCTACGTTGTGCTGAGCCCAGGATAGGCCTACGGCCCATGTTAATGATTCTCAGGAGCATCATGTCCCTCTCCTTGAGTTGGGCCAGTAGTTATTCATCCTGCTGTTATCAGCCTGCTCACACACACATACACACACGTATACACACACTCACGCGTGCGCACAGACATGCACAGACATGCACAGACCCCTCCAGACACACACTCACAGGCCCAGACACACACAGATGCTAATGCAATAAGGGACCCACTTGACGCACACAAAACACAATAAAAAATAACCTCACTCGACCAAAACACAAAGCCGACTTAAGAAAAAAGAAGACAGAGAAGGAGGAATGAGATGGGGTGGGGAGTTGTTTTCCTCTGTTTTGGTGTAATGTCACCCCAGGTGATCATCCATCACATTCAATGAACTCTCATTTTTTACTCGCTCGCTGTTTTATTCGTGCGTGAGGGCTGGTCTCGTTTACCCTGATCTGGACTTCCAAAACGATACATTTATGTTGACCATAAAGTACAAGCAGGAATCATGTCACCCTCTCCTACTAAAAAATATCAAAACATGTTTCAGGACACACTCTAGTGCAATTCATCATACACCCCCCTCCCTTTTTCATTCTCCTCTCCCCTTCCTCCTGCCTCCCTCCTCTACATTTCTCCTTCCTCCCTCTCTGCTTCCATGTCTTGCCAGAGAGGAAAAGGTATTCAGTGTTATACAGGAGCTACATTGAAATATAGTGACAGCTCCGTCCGACAGCGGATGTGAATGCACAGGAGCTATTCTCACTCCTCAACAGCAGCGCTTTGTCCTCAGGGATAACCCTCCTGGAACTGGACACACACGCTGTCTTACTCACACACTTTTCTAGCGCACACATGCTAAAACAAACACATGTTAGTAAAAAAAAACATGCTAGCATGCACACATGCTATCAGACACACCGATGCTTGAACTCGTGCTGGCACACACACAGAGTAGCACGCACATGCTAGCACACACATGCTGGCACACACACAGACTAGCACGCACATGCTAGCACACACATGCTGGCACACACGCAGACTAGCACGCACATGCTAGCACACACACGCTGGCACACACACATGCTGGCACACACACAGACTAGCACACACACATGCTGGCACATACACAGACTAGCACACACATGCTAGCACACACACATGCTGGCACACACACAGACTAGCACACACCTGCTAGCACACACATGCTGGCACACACACATGCTAGCACACACATCTCCTAGAAAAAGCATGCTAGCATGCCCATCTTGTATATGCTACCACACGTGTTAGCACACAAACACAAGTTAGGACACACTTGCTAACATACACACACACGCACACATGCTGGCAAAGAAGAGGACTAGGGGCCATTTCTGAGATACAGACAATAGACTTGCTTCCTGAAGCTGGTGTGTGGTGGGGATGGAGCTGGATACAGTGTGAAGCAATGTGAAAGACTTTACAATATCACTGCTGCAGTTCATAACTGGACATCCATGTCTCTGTGTCAATGTGAGTGAGAGCAGGGAGTCAGAACACATCCTACTGTGCTATCCCCTGCTCCTATCCACGTAGCACATCACATGTGAAAACCATAAAATACATTCTACTGTGTGATGATTCCTTCTTGGCAACCAACCCCTAACACACCCCTCCCTTCCTTCTTTCCCTCACTCCCCTCCATGCTTCTGGTCTTCTCCCACTCCCACTCCCTTCATCCTTCTATCCTTTACTCTTGTTGTCCCCCAACTCCCTTTTCCCCCTCCATCTCTACCTCCATTTTTCACCCTTGCGCATCTCTTGTTCACGTCCCCTCTCCCTCCATCTCTCTTATCTTCCTTCCCTTCCCTCCTCTCATCCTTCCCTCCCTCGCGCCTCACATCTGGAGAAGAGCGACATACTTGAAGTAAACAGACCAACAGCTGTCTGCCTGCTCTCCTGTATCACTCTAACTTTCCCTCCCCCTTTGCTTTCATCTCTCCCTATCTCTGTCCTCCTCTCCACTCTCACTATTCCTCTCTCTCCCACATCGCTGAATTATTCTCTCCTTTCTTCCCTTCCTCCTTCATTCTTCCTTGCATTTTTCCTCACTGAGATATAAATTGAACAGTTGGACCTGTTGCGTCCTCCCATTTCGGAACTTTTGTATAACAATGATTCAGGACCTTCCTCTACCGGTTATAGTGAAAATAGGGATAAGGAAAAGTCCTCGTTCCTTGTCCCCCTCCCTCACTGTCTGGGGGGCTGGGGGCTAGTTACTCTGCTGAGTTTAAAGGACAACAGGGTCTGACAACGTCTGCCTTCATCATCAACAACTGGCTCATTAAAAACCACACTTACAGAGCACCCCCTCACCTTCCCCCTTCTTTACCCAGAAAGCCCCAAACCCCAGTGATATATGTCCCCCAAATGTCTGCATCGAGTGGCGAAAGCTAGCTGGTAGGAGGGGAGGGAGGGATGGAGAGAGAGAGGGAGGGATGCAGAGAAGGAGGGATGGAGAGAGAGAGAGTGGGGGACTGAATGTGATTTCCAGTTGAGCGAGGACAGCATCCGCATCGTGAGACACCTGTAAAAACATCATTTTTCAACTTGGGGGCTGGGAGGGGATGGAGGGAAGAGTGGAGAGGACTAAATGAAGAGATGGAGAGAGGATGAAAGTGTTGGACATTTTCTCACTTTCTCCCTAACCCTCCCTCTCTCTGTCTCTTCTAAGTTGTTATCCAGCCCATTGGCTCCGTGGCAACGTGCGATTTGAGAGAGGGCAAGAAAATGGAGATGAGGGAGATGGGAGAGATAGATGAAAAACAAACACCAGCTACACTGTACTTTAACTCCACCTATTTCATTCCTGTATCTCTCTATCCCTCCTTCCCCTTCATCTTTTTATCCCCCTCACCTTTGTCCCTCATTCTTCCATGTCTTCATTCCGTCATCCTATGACACACGGGTGTCCTGCTCTGTTCCGCTCCACTTCCAGCTCCCAGATTGGGGAGAGCGTTCCTGCTCGTGACTGAGCTCCTGCTGGTCATTTTGGCTCACAGACAACTTGCACCTGCTTGGCTCCATTCTTCTCTTCTCTTCTCAGAGGTTAAGGGATCTATGATTCTGTTCCATCAGTCCATCTTTGAAGCCTTCTGAGGTAACCTAAAACGGTCCCTCTGTTTTTTGAGTTCCACGCAGGACCATTGACCTGTTCCTGTCCAACAGGGAGATGGGCCCACACAGCTGCTATGGCGATACAGATATCACATAACAGACAATATGTAGCATACAGGAGTGCACAGCACACATGGGGGTAGCCATGTTAGTGCGTGTGTATGTGTGTATCTGTGTGGTGATGTTTGTGTGTCATCCAATGCTTTACAGATGGTGTAGCCATGAAAGGGTGAATATGTGTGTGTAAGAGAGAGAGAGAAAATGTGTGTCCTCCAATGCTATACTGTCCATATGGCAGCAGACTGGTGTGATGCAGTAAAGGAAGACCCTCTTGATGTGCTGACACATAGTGGAGATGTTTCTGACCCGACAGTAAAAGCCAAGCACAGCGGCTCTGTGTTGTGGACATCTGGGCTGTCACCGGGCAGATTTAGGGACGCAGGGTGAAGGGGCATGGGCTGTACTGGATGTATCAGCTTGGCTCATGTGTGTTCCCTTTCCAACCCCCTCAGATGGGGTGTAGGAATGTCTGTCCGGGAGGGGGGGGGGGAGGGGTAGGGTGGGGGGGTAAAGGCGCCCAGGGGGGACACTGGATAATTTTGTCTGAGGCAGAATATGTTTGGTAAAAAAGAGTTGTTATACATTGTGGAAGTGTTTGCAATATGCAACCCCCATCTCTGACAAACTGTGTTTGTATGTGCGGGAGCGTGTGTGTATGTTTCGGATGTCAGTGGTGGGTGGGCTGTACCGTGGAGAATGGTGGGTTGATGAGTTGACTGACTGCCAGTCTGACTGACAGGACCCAGCCCTGGCGCCCACGTCCAGGCCGTCAGCACCAGCCCCTCAGCACCCAGGGCCCAGCATGGCTCTGTGGGTGGGTGGATGGGAAGATTGGCAGGTCCATACATAAAACGCTTAACTTCATTTCCATGAATTCTACTTTTGAAACAAAACCAGAAACCCCTTCGGGGACATTCTGTACATTTCAGGACGATTCATGAACATAATTTGAGTGTTTAAATGTATATGGACTGAGTTCTCCATTTGCCCTAAATTTTTAACCAAAACAACTTTTTATGCTGTGAGAACAAGCTTTGTAACAGGAAATTCAAATGATCACCACAACTGTCACTGCAGCGATGCACAAACCAGGTGTTTTGTGAAGTATGATATAATGCAGAGGACCGGCCAGCTACAGTGCTGTAACAGGTGTAGCTGTGTACTGAATAAACCATGTGTGGCAGCATCGTACAGTTGAGCAGTGGCTCCATCCATGTCACACATTGAGCTACGTGGTGACATACTGAATTGACAGCTATGAGGTCATTAGAGTTGGCTTGTCGTATTTTTGAAAGACGCCTGCAGAGGCCAGTTCGCTGGCCTGGGAACACAGCTCACTGGTGGTTCTAGACCATTTCTGAGAGGGGCAAGCTGGGGCCAGTTGCACTTTTAGAGGGGCCAGTTACATTAATCATTATCGTTGACCTATAGTTTTCTACATGGCACTGCAGGTAAACAGGCAACATAATGTTTACAATAATTCCACAATTTATTTGCATATCACTTTATCACGTTTTATAGTTTTGTTACATAAAGCTTATCAGTCACATCATCTGTATTCTATGGTTTCTTTCAAAGGAACATCATTGCAAAAACATTTTACAGTGAGTAGTAATAACTCAGTCTCTCAGGAATGCCACAGGAGGTCACAGGGGCACCAACTTTGTAACGCTATCTCTAACTTTGTCTATTTTCAATTTCTAACTGGAACCTGTTAATGAATTGACTCTAGACCGTCTTAAATTTGTATCTGTCTGTCCCAAGATTCCTCAGGCTTGTGACGAGAGCACTATCAGTAGGTCTGGTGAAGCAGGTCTCTCCTCCAGCGGGTGTTTCTCTGACAGCATGCTGCAGCTATCATCTCCTGTCTGCTGGAGAGGCTCTGGGGGGAGATGTCATGGGGATCTCCCCTCCAGTCTTTCTGGCCTTCATCACTGATAAACCCAGCCACCTGGTTCAGGGTGCGGGCCTGTGGCTTGAAGTCTGTGTGTTTGTGTGTTCATGTGTGCTCATCCCTTCTCATCTCTGCACACCTGACAAGATAAGCTGGCCATATCCTGGTCCCACCAGGTTTATCTCTCTACTCCACCCAGTAGATACACAGACACACACACCCCATGTGGTCATAACCCCACACCTGGGGAGAGAGGGAGGTAGAGAGAGAAGGGGGAGGGACATGGGGGAGAGGGTATAAGGGCATTGTGAGGGATTGATGATGGTGATTGTGCTAAAGGATGAGTTGGGAGGGCTTGGTGAGGGGTGAGACAGTAGATTTAGAAGAGATTGGTGAGGAAGAGGGGGTGAGGGGTGAGATAGGGGTGAGGAGGTGGGAGGACAGGGTAATGGGGAGGGGGTTGAAATGGGTTAAAGAGTAAGAAACGTGATTAGGGTGACATGCTAGGGTACAAGGTGGGTTTGGGGTGAGGCAGGGTGAGGGAATGTATAGAGAAACCAAGGTAATCTCATATGTAAAGGTTATCTACTTGTTATTATGGGTCATGACTGTCTTATCTAAATACACACACACACACATCCACATACATGCACACACACACAGTGCTCCTGTTGTGGCCGTAGGCTGTTGACAGGCAGGGAGCAGGTCTGTGCAAGGGAGGAGGTCTGGTCCAGCTGCAGACCGAGATCTCTGGATCCTGTCCAGCCTCCGACAAGCAGGGGAGCAGGGTCACCCCCCCCCCTCTCTTTTCCAGGATGGAGCAGTCCGCCAGCGGGTTCACACCATCTCCCACTAGCAGCGAGCCAGCCCATCTGGAGCAGAGGGCGCTAGGGTGTGCGGGGGGGAACAGACAGGAATGTAGGGGTCAGGGAAGCTGTTGAGTTGGTTTGACCCCCGCGTTCACGACGTGAGGAATGACCTGCCACGGCCTAACGGCATGACTGATACTAATCTCCTTACTGCAGTAGCGCATTCCCTCTCTTTTCCTCTCTCTCTTCTTCTTTCCTTCCCCCTTCTCTTTTTCTCCTTTCCTCTCACTTTCCTTCTTTCCCTCTCTTTCTTCCTCTCTCCGGTGTAATTACTGCCGATCAGAAACACATGTGCTGTAGAGGCTGTGGAGCAGCATTGAGTGTGAACTGATGTGGTGACTGTGGGTCCAGTAGGGAGAGTAGGAGAGAGAGGGTAGCTTTACGTGTCTGCCTGTCTTTCTGTCTCCCTGTCTTCCTGTCTCTCTGTCCCCCTGTCTCCCTGTCTTCCTGTCTACCTGTCTCTCTGTCTCCCCGTCTCTGTCTCCCTGTCTCTGTCTCTCTGTCTCCCTGTCTCCCTGTCTCTCTGTCTCTCTGTCTCCCTGTCTCTATTTCGCTGTCTCTCCGTCTCTTACTCTCTCTAATTCTTTGTCTATGTCAAATGGGAGGAAGAGAAGGCAGGGGACAAGGAGGATGGAGAGGTGGTGAAGAGGAAAGGAGTCTCTTGGACAGTGTCTTGTCCATGATAGTTATGTGCCTTTCTGTGAGTTCCTTTGTCTTTTTTCAGTTTAGTTTAACTTATTTACCAACATAAAGTGGTGTTGAACATATCTCTTTTAAATCATGTACTGAAGCCTGACACTCAAAGTATTTGAGGTGTTTGAATCATATTACATTTGATTCTTCATGTAACTTTTGCAGATATTAAATACCAGTCCATAAATCTAGTAAATATCAGTGCGTGTGTATGTGCAGTTTAGAATGGAGGTTACTCCCTATCTCACAGCCAATCAAGATTGGTCGAGGGAATGAGGGAAGCGCCAACTTCCTTCCTCCATCCTGGACATGGATAGAGACAGCCTATTGGTCTAGGTAAAGACTTAACCGAGAGGTCCAGAGATTCTAACCAATAGCTGGATGAGACAGACCTATGCGGCCCTCCCTCTGCCCTTGTAATATCACCCCAGCCATAAACTGTAAAAACCCTGATGATGTATAAACAATGCTCTGAAGTAGCGTTGCTAGGCAGGTCTGCGCATCATTGATGGAGTTTTAATTTGTAGTTAACAGCAACCAGGAAGTTAATATCTGAAAGACAAGTCAGACAACAGCAAAGTGCATGGTCTCTGTTTAATCCAGATACAACCACATCTTCAGACAATGTCAAACATTTTTACAGACTAGTGTTTAAATGCTTCCATTTAGAGGGGAAATGCAACACACTTGGAACACAAAATGACTAGATACTTAACATTCAGGGTAGACTAAAAGCAGAGATCCTGACATGAAGGCACTGGCTAGCAACAAACAGGTGTGTTTATGAGAGGGGAGGTGGGGTGAGGGTCTTCGACATGCAGGCTTTTAAAGGGGTCATACTAGATGTTACACAGTTCAGGATCAGTACTATACATTCTTACACAAGAGCACACACACGCACGCACACACACACACGTGCACACACGCACGTGCACACACGCACGTGCACACACACACACACACACACATCCCACTCAGGACTTGGATGGTTTGTATGTGTTGAGCATAATATGACAGCAGCATCAGAATGGCATGTTGAGCAGTGAGGTTACTGTAACACAATGACCGTAAGTATTGGAGTAAAGCCACCAGAGCAGCCTGCTGTACCAAAGCTACTGTACACAGGCTACAGCAGGCTCCCGTTTGAAGTATTATACGGTAAATGTGGGTTTTGTAGAGTGCACATCTTAAATATCTGATTTTCAAGATTAAATACACCATATGTGGTTGCTACTTAAATACATTAGGTGTCTTTTAAGTTAGATTTGACCATTTAGAGGAATTATGTTTGATGACAATGACTACTTGACAATAATTGTTCTCTGCAAAATAAATGTACAAAAAGATTCACACTTTAAATAATAATAATAGTAGTTGTACAATTAAACAATAGCATAATGATGTATTATTCTTGTGGTTTTAAATAACTCATGACATTGAGCTTGGACTACGCAACCTGTCGGTCGGTCGATCGGTCTGTCGGTCGGTCTGTCGGTCGGTCTGTCGGTCGGTCTGTCGGTCGGTCTGTCGGTTCTGTCTGTCTGTCTGTCTGTCTGTCTGTCTGTCTGTCTGTCTGCTAACTTCAGAAGTCTCCAGCCTAGGTCTGTGTCAGTGAGCTCTAGTTAGCTCTCCCCATTGTCCAAAACACAACGGTGTCCATCTCGTCCCTTGGTAGTTCAGTGGCCAAAGAAAGGATGTGAGTGACACAAAACCAATAGTTTGATCCTACCCACTTAAAGCTCTGGACTAGATGAAGACCAATCCATGATGGGCAAGCGATCTGACCATTCAGAGGACAGGACAGGGCTATTTTCCCATCCCCCACGCAGTCACTGTCAGACACACCTGACCAAGCTGTCTTCTTTGGTCCTCTTGAACCGACCTGTTTACCAAAAGTCTATAAACTGTCTCTCACCAGTTCCTCTGGTCTCTGACCCGTCCTCTGCCAAGAAAGACTCGTGCAGACTAAGTTAGAGATGGAGACACAGAAATGGTCCTGGATACAGGATGTGATGTGGGTCATTTCGATCTTGAGGGATGCTGTGTGGATGAAGATAGACCAGAATTTTCAGGCAGGATTTACGTCAGAATGAGTGCTGTCTCTGCGTACACTCACTCTTTTTCCTGTTGACTTCCTGTTTATCCTTATTTTTCTTCCTGTTTACTTGCTCTTCTATTCAGAGTTCTTAAAAAGCAGCTCACAGTGATGTCATTGTTTACTTTTTTCCCGTCCCTCCTTCATCCAATTTACTCATTTCTTCTTTCTCTTTTACGTTGACTCCCTCCTCTCTTTTTCTACTCATGTTTATTCTGTCCCTTTCTTCCAGGGTGCTGTCATTGATGGTATCCTGCCCACAGCCTACTAATCATAGTAAATTTCAGTTTAGTCCAATATTCTCTCTTGGCAGTCTTTCCATCCATCCATCCTTCCTTTATTGTCTCTCCAACCTCTGTTCATATAGCTTCAGGTCTCCATTTCAGTCCCCCCTCTCTCCCTTCTTTGCTGTCTTTCCCTCCATTTTGTCTTTCTCCCTTCTCTAATGCTACTGACGACCAAGCCCCTTCACCCACATCACCTTTCTGCTATCTCCTTTCTCAAGCCACCCCCCACTCCCACTCTACCTGTCTTTCTCTCCCCCACACTAGCTACCGGCAGCCACAGCCCTCCACCACCATATCCTGGTAGTTCTTCAGCACCACGTGGTCCTGCCTGTCCAGGTAGAGCAAGGCGATGGGACTGAGGGAGGTGGGGACGCAGCATGCCCTGGGCACCGCCCCGTTCACCGAGTTCACCAGCGTCTGCACCATGGCGTGACTTGACGAGTTCATGTGGTCGGCCAGCGGGAAGCGGCACTCACCCAGGCAGAAGTAGGCGTCGTAGCCGCTGGGCGCCACTATCCACTTGTCCCAGCCCACATCTTTGAAGTCTACATACAGAGGGTGGCGCCGACAGCGGGCGCGGGAGAGGCGTTTCAGCTTTGCTGCGCGGCCGCCGTTACGTTTCACTCGCCCTCGCTCACCCCAGATATCCCTGCCCTGGCCTCCACCCCAGCCCAGCTTGGACTCCCTGCCTTGGTCCATCTCCCGGTCTCCTCGTCCCCTGCTTCGAGCCCCCTGGTCTTTACTTCCACTCCTGGTTCTCTCTCTGGCCCCCTTCCTCCCTCTTGCCATGCCTCCCTTCTGAGGGGTCTTTCTGCTATGAGAAGCCAGAGGCCCCCCCCGGCCATCATGGCTGTAAGTCACCAGCAGGGGTCTCTCTCGTGCCCAGCTGTACTCATCCTGCCCCAGGGACCTGCGGAGCCTCAGGTGGCCCTCTCTATGGGGGCCAGGCCCCCCAGGACTGGAGTAAGGAAGCTGAGCAGTGTTACCCTCTGGGGTAACCTCCAGGAGGAACCCCAGGCTGCCTGTCCGGTCGAGGGTCCCCTGGAGGAGCTGCGCTGTGAGACTGAAAGCCTCCCAGTTGCCCTGGGGCCTGGAGCTAGAGCCCAATAATCTGGACTCCAGCAGGGTACGCTCTGGGCTTCCATGGTCTTCCAGGTACAGACTGATGCGATGGGACCCTGGGCCCAGTGAGGAGGCACCTTGGAGCAGCCGCAGCTCAGCAGAGAGAAGCCTTTCATCCTGGGGAATGGACGAGATGTTGAAGGAAATGTGGACCCTGTGGACGTCGTCTGGTGAAGACCTCTTCTCTTCCCGTGCCAAAGGAGGACGACCGGACTCTACAACAGGAGGGAAGAACCATTAAGGAGGAGAGTAGGAGGAGGAGAGAACCAGAGAAGTAGGGAGAGAAGAGAGAGAGACAGACAATGCCTAGAAAACTACCAATCTTTGTAATCTCAACTGTGAAAATGACCCTCAGACTTCACTGTCAGACACATTGAGTGCCATAAACAGATAGATAAGCTCCTGTCCACGCTCACACACTCACACACACAAGCATGCGTGCCGCACACACACGCTTTAGAACATCCTGGAAACTCTTATCAAACATAAGACAGAACCAAAAGGAAGAGTTTGCCTGTAGAACAAAGAGTCTTCAGCAGATACAAATGGATGTGATCTTCACTCACTGCCTGTAATTTACCCATAAAGAAAAACTCGAAATCAGAACAAAAATAGAGGATGATAGAAAATATCTTTCCCCACCAAAGCTCAAGCCAAATCTACACCATCATATGTATAGACTGGCTTTGTGTGCTTGTTTATCTTTGTGTGTGAAGGTCTCACCAGTGTGTGTGAAGCCGCGTATGGTATTGGCCTGTTGGACATGTAGGGATGGGAAGCTGAAATCTGGGTCGTCTAGCAGGTGGTACTCCTCTGAGTGGAACCGGTACAAGTCCAGCAGGTACTGGGGCACTGCGGCCCCAGACAGGGCTTGTGGTTGGCTGGGTAGACCCAGACGGGTCAGCAGGAGGTTCTGGATGGTCTGAGCCACGGTGGGCTCCAGACCCGGCTCTGGACTGGGCTCCGGGGACGAGGAGGGAAGCGTGCCCGAGGAGAGGAGCCCACCGTGGGTTTGGCCGACGCTGGCTCCCCTCTGGAGACCAGAGGATTGAGGTAGCAGCAGGACCATGAGGACCAGGAGGTTAGCAGGGAACATGGTGGACCTGGGGGGTGGGGTGAGAGGAAGCAAGATTTATTGCCTGAGACATTCATTTGTTAATTTATTGCCTTATATTGTACACGGGAGAGGAGAAGAGAGGAGAGAAGGGGGAAGGAGGGGGAAGGAGGGGAAGGAGGGGGAAGGAGAGGACAAGAAAAAAGAGGAGAGAAGCACTTGAGCTGGGCACTGGACTTTGCAACTTGCGGTGTAAAGATGCTTGTAAAATAGGTGTCTGTTGTAAACCTTTACTGTACAATAACGTTTACGAGTTTGATAGTGCTGGAACTATTACCATCTTGGAATCGCATCAATAACTTAACCCCTAATGCAACTATACAGAACTTCCATCCGGTATACCACCAACGATGGCATAAACGTGTCTGTCCTGCCTTCAATTTGCCTGATCGTTTACTAGTCTCATTTAAGTGTATGTAAGCATGATTTGTACAGATTCAACAGGGAGTTTCTGATGTTTTAGCAGGGACTTTCTGAAATGTGTGTGATGACTCAGTGTGTATGTGTGTGTAGACACGTGTCAGAGAGATAGGGGCTAATTTAGGATTAAATAACCATACACGCACACAGATCATCCTCCACGTCAAGACAGTTACTGTACTCCATCACTTGTCAGGTTTGTTTTGAATCTTTTGACATTTGACATTTGAGCTTGGAGACATTTGAGCTTTGACCTGTAGTCTCTGTTTGGATCCTTGCTGGATGGTGTCTTCCCTCCTTAATTAGACAGTCCATAAGATGTCCAGTTGGAGTGTCATCCCCTTATCCTGCTAACTGTGTAGTCAGACAGCTGTGGACAAGGCAGATCGTTCGTCTGGAGGCCAGATAGTTTCAAACCTGACACCTTGTTGGGTAGATGTATTGTATCCTGGGTGCTCTTACGACAGTCATCTCATAGCCTAGTTAGCCTTCTGACATATTCTCAGTCAGCCCACAGCGCGGGAACCAGCCTATGGCTGAACGTTGCATTGTTACCAGAAACCCTTGGAACCCCCCTGTGGTAACACCTCTCACAAGTGTTTCAGTACTCAACCAGTAAATACAGAGCAGGAGACCTAATGACCCTCCAGGGTCAGGGGTCAGGGCTCAGGGCTCAGGTGCCTGATCAGGCTAATGATCAGTGTTTGGAGGCTCATTGATGAAGAGTGTGTGATCTTTTGGAAAGTCCAGCAGATCAGAGAAGAGACCAGAGTACAATGGAGATGATCAGAGTGGAGCACAAAAGCCAAACAGAGAGAGCAGTACAGCAGAGTATACCAGAGTACTCTAGGCCTGAAGGCAAACAGAGAAAAGTAGAGTTCTGCACACAACTGCTCAAGTCACTCTGCTCTCTACAGTGGACTACAGAGTTGACCAGAACATGGCTTGAAAATGAGAAAAGACTCCTTAATCTCCAGTGGAAGATATGACAGACATATCTAGACCATCCATATCTGTTTCTCCTATCTGTGTTCTAGCCTGAGTGATAAGAAGCTTCTCCCTGAGATAGCAAAGGCCTGTTTATGGTCTTACAGACACATAATGACACCATAATCACTGCTAATCATACCACAGTGTCAGAACAGGGATTAGAAGGAGGTCACAGGTGTGTGTGTGAGTGTGTGGGGTGCTTGTGTGTGAAAGTGTATGGGTTTGTGTATGTTTGTGTTACAATCAACCCTGAGAACATACTGTGTTGAAAAGCGTGGGACTGGGTTGGGTAACTATTTACCATCTCAGCTCCACCCTCAGCTGTGCACCCGAGGCAACCTTCTCACTGGACAGTCTCTCCCATACTGGCCGTTTGTAAACTCAATGAACACACGCACACTAACAGACACTCTCTCAATCAAACAGTTCCTTGTGACTTTATGAAAAAGGTTTAGGCGAGGGGGGTGTCGAGGTAGACAGACAGAGGACACTCCGTCCTCCATCTGAATACTGAACCTCCCAGTGTGTGTGAGTGTGTGGGAGTGTGTGTGTGTGTGTGTGTGTGTGTGTGTGTGTGTGAGCAGACAGTCAAGGGACCCGGACTTCATTAGATCTCTTTACGTGTCATCCACCCTATGGCTCCGCCCCTCGAGGGTATCCACATCCTCATCCATCTTGGAGGCTGTCATCCCTGTGATTACCTCCCCTTCCTTGCCCCCTCTCCCCCTACACTCCCTCACTCCTTACTCCTCTTCTCCCTACCCCCCCCCCCTTTGCCATCCACCCCCCCCTCTCACCCCCCTTGAAGTGGAATAATCAACTCATCTAGGGGATAACGGAGGTCGGGGCAGGGAGGGGGAGGATGAGAGTGGGGGAAACAGGGTAGGAAGGAGGTGGGGCCAAATGGGGGAAGGAGGCAGAGGAGGTGTGGAAGCTGTTGGACAGACAGTGCGAGGAAAGGTTAGGGCTCTTTAAATGAATAAAGACCTAATGAAGTGTGTTTAACGGGAGGAAGTGAGAAGGGGTGAGGAGGGGTGAGGGTTATTAGACATGGAGTGATCTGCAGCAGCCGGCAGCGTGACCCTGGCGCACCGCAGACACGAGTGCGGACCGTGCCGTCGCCACGGTAATCAGTGTGGGCGATTTTCTGTGGACCTCTCAACCTCTGGGTCTGTCTGGCTCTCTCCTTCTCCCTCTCTCTCTCTCTCGTCTCTCGTCTCTCTCTCTCTCTCTCCCTCTCTCTTCTTCTCTCTCTCTCTCCTCTCTCTCTCCTCTCTCTCTCTCTCTTCTACTCCCTTCTCTCTCTCTCTCCCCTCTTCTCTCTCTCCCCTCTCTCTCTTTCTTCTCTCCCTCCTCTCCCTCTCTCTCTCTCTCTCTCTCTCCCCTCTCTCCCTCTCTCTCCCCCTCTCTCTCTATCTCCCCCTCTCTCTCTTCATGTCCGTCATGTTCTTTTCACCCAATCCCTCTTTTTCCTCTTTCTTTCTGTATCAAATTTTCAGTTCATGTGCAATATCCCTTTATCCCTCTATCCCCACATCCCTCCATCCATCCTAGCCTCCTGTCCCTCTGTCTCTCTGTCCTTCTCTGTCTGGTCATCCGCTTCTGTTCCTTGTGTTTACATACATCTCCTTCTTTCCATTCGAACAAAAAATATGATGTTCCTTCCCCTTCTACTCTCCTCTCTAGTCCTCCGCGTCTCTCTCTCCTTCCTCTTTCTCCTCTCTGTCTTCCTCTCTGTCCCTTTTTCTATCTTGGCCCCTTCCTCCATCATTCTCCCTTTCTCGCCCTCCCTCTCGGTCTCTCCCCCTGCTCTGGTCTTTGTCCCAGGCCTAAATGAATGGTGTTTTTGCGGAAGACAGTGTCGGAGTGTTGCCTGGGCGAGGGCTTGGGGTGTCAGAGGCCTGATTTATCCAGCGCTGCTGTCTTCGTGTTACGCCTGCTCCCTCTGCCTCACCTTCCTGTTGATCTTCCCCTCTTTCTTTACCCAGATTCTTTCTCTCTCTCTCTATCTCTCTCTCTCTCTCTCTCTCACTCTCTCTCTAACTCTCTCTCTCTGTCACTCGCTCTGTCTGTCTGTCTCTTTCTCTCTCAAACACACTCTCACTCTTCCTACATCTCCTTCCCTCTCAATTTCTTTCTTCTCCCTTATCTCTCGCTCACATTCTATATTACCAGACAGAAAATAAACCGCACACTTTCTGACACATGCAAATACACAGAGAAAAAGACTACAAAGTGCTTGCAGTGACAGATCACAGAAGTGTTCTGTGTGTGTGTGGCCAAAGCATGAAATCATTACAATAATAATCAATGTAACACAAGCACACACACATATGCACTCTTCGACATGTACCCAAACACACCCAGCTGTCAGTTTTCTTGGTTAAGAAGAATGAGAGCCGGATGCAGCCAGAGGTGTTTGCATCTTGTCTTTGTGTTAACCAACAGCACTGATCTGCTCACACAACACACATGTAACAGGTCATGCCTGGGCTTCTACATGCCCCCCAGTGTGCACACCTCATGACAGTGTTCATGAATGTAACGTATAACGTGTTATGTATTTCAGACACTCACTCACGCATGTTGAAACACAAACACGCACACATAGACTTTAACAAAGTAACAAAATGTGCATAGTTATGTTGTTCATTAAAAGTGCAATCATTGCAAAACACAGAGTCTGTCACTAGTAATGAAGTTCCCTTCGAAATACAGACACACAGCTCTCGGCTGTGAACAGGTGGAGATACTGAGTAGAGCATCCATAACCTAGCTACTGGACACACACACGCAGTCATGAACAGGTCACAAGTCTGGACAAACCCAGAATATTCCTCAGTTTTTACTTTCAGCCCCCCTACCCTATTTCCTCAATGTCTCTGTTCCACATTCTCCTTCTCTACCCCCCCTCACTCTCTCTCTCTCTCTCTCTCTCTCTCTCTCCCCTCTCCTCTCTCTCTCTCTCCCTCTCTCTCTCTCTCTCTCTCTCTCCTCTCTCTCTCTCTCTCTCCTCTCTCTCTCTCCCTCTCCTTCTCTCTCCCTCTCTCTCTCTCCCTCTCTCTCTTCCTCTCTCTCTCTCTCTCTCTCTCTCTCTCTCTCCTCTCTCTCCCTCTCCCTCTCTCTCCCTTCCTCTCTCTCTCTCTCTCTCTCTCTCTCTCTCTCTCTCTCTCTGTATCTCATGCAGAGCAGCAGAAGCCGGTGTATTGGTTAATGAGAGTCTTTGGTATGGAAAAACATTACAGGGGAATCAATGGAAACACTGACATACACACACACATACACACACACAATGTACACACACACACAAGCTATAACATCACATAGACTGTCACAACTTACACACACACTCTCAAAATGTACACACACATTTAGACATGACACTTTGCACCTTGTGTGACTTCTGCGCTGTTTTAAGCATTCTTGCTAGAATGAGCACTGAGGCGTGTTTCTGTGTAGTCACTGTATTCTTTAGATCAATAAAAATTTAGCTATTCTTGGACTCCTGCTTTTAGAGTCTGATTAAGATCGTATGCCAGCAACTACATGTGTGTGTGTGTGTGTGTGAGAGAGAGAGTTTTCCCCAGAGTGGCTAATGGTTTCAGCAGCAAAGTTCTTGTGGCCAGACGGAGTTGGCTTGACATGCATTGAGGTGTGTGTGTATGTGTGTAGACTACTCACATCCAGGAGTGATAGTAGGTGTTCAGAGTCCATGGTTTATCCTTGAGCTCCAGTGTTACGAAGCCTCCTCTCTCTTTCTCTCCCTTTCTCTCTCTCTCTTTCTCTCCCTCTCTCTCTCTCTTACGTTCTCTTCTTCTGACAGAATGGAGACTAATTCCTCCTTGTCTCTCTCTGTCTCTCTCTTTCAGGTTAGTCTGTGCCGATGTTGCCAGTGTAAAAGCAGTTTGGCCAAGGAGACCTCTGTTCTCTCCATGGTTCTCCCTCTAGGCACTGGACTGTCCCTCTCTCTCTCTCTCTCCCTCCCTCCCTCTCTCACCCGCTCATCCTGTTGTCAGTTTCAGATAAGCACTCTCTTAAAAAATATCCAGCGGCTTCCCTCGTCTGCTGGCCTCTTCCCTTCAGGCTACTCCCTCTCTCTGTCAGCTACACATCTACCCTGCAGCTCTGTCCTCTCTGCCCAGGACGTATGAGTCTGGTCTCAGTAACGCTGGAATTCTCTCCCGTCTCTCAGCTTCCCCAACGTGTCTCTCTCCTGTACTGTCTCTCTCTCTCTCTGTCCTTCTCTTTTTGTATCTCCTCCCCCTTTTCCCCCCGCTGTTTCCTCCTCTCCTTCTTTCTCTCCTTCCTCTCTCTCGCTCCCACTCTCTTACGCCTCTCTCTTTCTCTCAGACTCTCCCTCTTCCCCGTCTCTCTCTCTGTCTCTCTCTCTTTCTCTCTCTGTCTTGCTCGCTCTCTCTTCTCTCTCTCCAGCTGGTAAACTTAGTTTAACTCTAATTGACTTTCCTGTGCATTTGGATCCTCCCTGATTGTGATGTCACTGAGACCATTCCCTGTACCTTTATCACTGTCATCAAACAAACACACGCACACACACACACACACACATATGCTCATATACATGCACACGCGCACACACACACACACACACACATTCACACACACAAACATGCACGTGAATGGGAGATGGGAATGGGAGCCAGCCAATGTATGTAGATGAACAGAGCAGTTTTTCCTCCTATTGTAACTTCCCCAGACCTACCTGCTGGTGTTCCCAGGGACTGCTGTAGCACCCTGGCAGACAGTCCACCCTCCATTATAAATTCATGATGCAGAGCTACTCAATAAGACCAAACAGATTCAGTTACAGCATCCAGGTATGAATGGATGACTCAGAGACAACCAGGGATGATGTCACACTGCGGGCGGAGTACGTGATTGGCCGGGATTGGCATTGTAATTCTCCACTCGGTGTTCCAAAAAAGCAAGGTGCACCCGTCCTTCCGGTGGCGGGTAGCCGGGAGGGGAGGGGCGGCAGGGAGGGGTGGGGCCGCAGGGAGGGGTGGGACGGCAGGGAGGGGCGATGCATTGGTATTCATGGAGCAGGCCTGTGAAGAAACGTCTCTTTGGGGGCGCATCGTCTCACATATTAGATCTCATCTGGAGGATCACTTGCTGCCCCCCCTCCTTCTTCTTCATTCCCCTCTCTCTCCTTCCAACACTCACTACTCAACTACTTAACCCTCCCAAACACACACAACCCATAAACACACACGCATACAGACCCGCACACCACCACTCATACACACACACCACATCACCACAAGTACACACAGACCGGCTAGCTCCCCTCATTTCACCTCCCCAGTCAGCATGATGGATTGCCCTGGCACTTTTTCTGTCTCTCTTTCTCTCACAAACTTGACAAGAATGTGTGTCACTGTTTGTGTCATTCTCCTGTCTGTGTCTATCAATGCAAATGGTTGAATTGATTTCCCTCACATTTCCTTTTTTATATTTCTTTCTTTCACTTATTTCCAGAAAAGACTCAACCAGTGCATTGGTCCCCTTGGGATGATTCCTATGATGTTACATCTAGCTCCTGTGATGTCACATCTAGCTCCTGTGATGTCACATCTAGCTCATGTGATGTCACATCCAGCTCATGTGATGTCAGCTCCTCATCCTGTACTCTGTCTAAACACATGAGGGTAGCTTTATTTGATTTGCCTGCAGGAGCGAAACCCTCAGACACACCTTGAAATGCAAAGTCTGACACAAATCAAGTGTACCTCATCTAGGTCTGGTAAGGATGTCTTGAAGAAAAGAGACTACCTTGCTGTCTTTTTCTATCTGTTCTCCTCTTTCCCCTCTCTCTTCTCCACTTTTTCCCTCTGACCCGCCCTCTCTCCTTCCTTCGCCTTATTCCAACGGGGGTGGAGGAGCTTTTAAAGTAATTCTTCTCTCTTTTAAGTAGCTCTCTACCTCCTTCCGGAAGCATCCCTCCCTCCATCCCACCCTCAGTCCTGCTCTCCTTCATGTCCTTATGTTAAGGGGATTGAGTCATACTTCGTCTGAATGAAGGGCTTAAGTATCTCAGCTCTGTGAACTGAAATTAAAGTAGCAAGCATCCCATAATAGCCCATCCATGTTACAGCTCCCTGAATCGTTTTATTAGGCTTGATGGACCACAAGACTATGGGAGGATAGGCTGCAGCACACTGTCACACCAACACACACACATACACAAGAACACACACACATACACAAGAGCACACGCACGCACACACACCCGCATACAGGGGATGGCAGTGACAGGTAAAGTAGGTAGATTTTGTAGCGTGGTGCTGGGCTTGCAGAGCGATGGCCGTTCACCACAGTACAAGAAACAGCTGGAGAAGACCTGTGTATTCGTGCATAGACGGGTGTCTGTGTACATAGGTGTGTGTGTACGTCTGTGTGTTTTGCATGACACCACCCGCAGAAATACTTCTCAGGCGATAATGGGGGAATTTACGAGACACTTTAAACCGGTGCTAAAGTTCCTAACGAGATGTCCAGAGCTGACTCTTATCTGGGCCAAGCGCGTTTGCTCAGGTAACCTCCTCCTACGATTAGGCCAGAACAGTCCATGACACGCTCTTGAACGTCACCCAAAGAGTCAACAGGAGATAGCTGGGAATGGGGTGGGGAATTGTGCCATAGCCATTCCTTGTGGACTATGTTCATTTGAGTCATGGTGCTGTCCAGTAAGTATAAAACAAACTATTAACTGGACTGAGGTTACAGGCCATCGATGAAAAGGCTTGCAGTCTGGTGTGACCTCTTTAGATGGACAGGCATGGATGTGTGTGTATCTAAAACGAGGGCTGTGTTTGGAACTGTTTGGCCTGAGAGAAAGGAACGATGCATCAAAAAAACATCAACAACCCAAACAAACGTGGCGTTGATGATTTGTGAGCGTTGCGTGCTGGGAAGGAGGCAGGGATGTGGATGTCACTGGGGGGAGGAGGGGGGGGCGTGTTGTTAAGGTCAATGCAGTGGACAGAGTACCAGCTTCTTATACAGTTCACGTGAAGGAATGTTAACATCAGAGGTCCATGCGTACAGAAACACACACACCCACACACACACACACACGAGCCAGCAGACTACACACAGACAGACACATATATACACAAACAGGACTCACAGCGTTGTGCATTCACTTGTGGAGAATTCCAAAGTGCATTTTTTACACAGAGATAAGATTCCATTCTCCTAAGGTCAATGTTTTGGAGAGAGAGAGCAGAGAGATGGGGATGGTGGGAGAGGAAGAGGGGGGGGGGCATTTATACCCCCTAATACATGCAACCCCCTCACCCCCCTCACCTCTTGATTCAAATTATTGATTAAATCCTCAAGGTTAAAGTTCCTATGCAAAGACAAAGTTTCAGCTGGGAACTATTTCAGACTCCCCAAAATGTAGAAGTCCAGTTTGTAGTGTAGAGTTGTCATCACTCAGATGTGTGTCTGTGGGGTTGCTTGGTTTCCTTTGGGTGTGGCCCTCACTGATACCTTTCCTGTCAATCCTGCTTCAACTTGCTGCACACACACTTTGTTTTCCTTCCCAGCTACATGACGAAGAGATACTTACACACAGAAAACACACACACACACACATACACACAAATATACACACACACACACATACACACACACTGTCCTGACAGAGCGTCCCTCCCTCCGCTAGAACACATTCCAATGATGTCATCAGTGCAAATGCTCAAGACAAGGTCGTTGAGCGGGCAAACATGGACCAGTGTGTGTGTGTGTGTGTGTGTGTGTGTGTGTGTGTGTGTCTGTGAGTGTGTGCGCGCGTGTGGGAGTGTTCGTCCTTGTTATCAAGACAATGATATTATAAATGAGTGTGTGTATGCGGAGGTCAGAGGAGAAGATGGAAGGGATTATGCAGGACACGTATCAGACTCTCCTTCTCTCCTCTCTCACTTTTTCTGTCCGTGTCACTCCCCCTCCTCTCTGTCTCTCCTTCCTCCCCATCCTCTCGCTCTCCAACTCCTCATCATACATCATGCCATCCCCATCAACAGGTCCACAGACTATAGGAAGGTTGCCCCAGTCCACCTCACCCCTGCCTGACTGTGTAATCTAGGCATCAATATGTGTTTATGTGTGATGGTGTTCTGGTATGCACAGTGTGTATCGTACATAAACTTTATGTAAGTAGAGAAGTGTGTGTATGTGTGTGTGTGTATTTGTGTGTATGTGTGTGTGTGTATTTGTGTGTGTGATAACAGGAAGTGTATCCTCGGTGTTGACACAGACATGTCTGGTTGAGCGGTTGAGTGAAACAAACAGATAAATAAACACAGAGCCAGGAGTGATTTCTGGAGAAAGGATGGAGGACGGGGAAAGAATATTTTTCCAAAATCCAAACAGGAACACCTGCAGGTCACCCTAGGGGCAGGCTTGTTGTCACGGCAACCACTCGGACTGTGTGTAAATAGTTTATAGTGTGGAAGGTTGAAGGGGAAGGAGAGGGAGGAGGGGGTTGAGACAGAGGAAAGGAGTCACAGGTTAGCAGTGGGGAGGGGGGGGGTACAGGTGGATTGGAGGTGGGGGTGGTGGTTAGAAACAAACCAGACAGTGTGAGTGCAGATGAGTGAGATACACAACAGGTCAAGAAGAAGTGAAATCATTTGGAGTCAAGAGATGGAGACAGAGAGAGAGAAAGAGTGTGTCACAGTGTGTCTCTGTTCTGCTCCAGATGTTCAGGGTCACAGGAGGGCTGTGCTCTTTTGCAGTTGTGTCCAGGTGTGGTCTGTAGTGACACGCACATACACACACACACACACACGTACACACACACACACACACACATATGCACACACAATCATGCAGATACAGCACATGCTCACAAACAGCACACATGCATATACACGTATAGTACATACATAAACAAACACAAGCGACGTAGCGGGTGGGGGTGGAGGGGGCAGCATCGTGGGAGGGATAGAGGGGGCGGCGTAGAGGGAGAGATAGAGGGGCTAGTGTAGAGGGAGGGATAGGGGGGCTAGTGTAGAGGGAGGGGGTGGAGGGGGCAGGGGGAGGGGGCAGTGTAAAGGGAGGTGTCCTTTTCCCAGTGTTATCACTCCTCAGTGTTTACTCAGATTCCTGCTCCCTGATTTTATCAGTAAATAAGTCTTAGTCCCAGAGAGATGCTCTCTTAGACCCAGCCACCAAAGAACCTGGCCACACACACACACACACTTTCTGTCTCACCCTCCATAACTCTCTCACTATCTCTATTTCTCCACATTAGTCCAGTCCTAATGACTGTGGTAATGACAGAACAGAGCAGTTTAATGAACTTCTAGATCACCCACTGTTGTGGCATATTGCCCTTCACTGTCTTCCCGCAAATGGAGAGACACTGGAGGAACGGGCAGGCACTGAAAGCTTTCTCTTCCTCTCTTCTCTGGCATTTCTATCCCCTCTTGCGTACCTCGTTCGTCCCTTATCCTTGGCTCTCTTCCCTCACTACTTTCACTCCCTCTCTTCCTCCCTCTCTCTCTCTCCCAGAGACAGAGTGATGAGACAGTAGAGAGCAGACAATGTCGGATCACCCTGGTAATTTGGAGAGAGGACGGAAGTCCCCCCCCATGCACACCCCCACACCACCCCCACCAGACAGAAGACTGCTGGTGATTCACCAGCCAGCGTGATGAAGGGTGATGACCCCAATTTGAAAGAGGGAGGAGGAAGAGAAGGAGAGGAGGAGGATGGGGAGAGGAGGATGAGGAGGCGACATACGTCAGTGTCTCTGGCTAGTGGGCAGGTGTCCTTGTCCCAAACTCAAATAAATCAACTCTGTGACTGAGGGAAAGAAAAGATAAGAGTTCGAAATATAGGGAAAGAGCAATGGGGAGGGGGGGGAGAGGGAAGAGAGGGGTAAATGAGAGGAAAGGAATCCAGGCGTTTTGATTGGAGGACAGTGCCGAAAGGGCAGAGGGGTAAAGGAGGGTTATGAAGATGGGAGGGATGGGAGAAAGAGTTCAATCACAAGCAATTAGGTCTGGCTTCGGGGCCACCATGAATATGCACTTTTGATGATCTCAAACAATGGGAGAGAAAAGACAGAAAGAAGAAGGGGACAAAGTGAGGGAAGAGAGGAAGGAGAGGAGGCCTGTGGGGGGATTCGGCAAGAACCAGAGGGAGGAGGAAAGAGGAGGAGGAGGAAAGAGGAGGAGGAGGAAAGAGGAGGAAGGACAAGGCTCTTGTGGGAAGCGTCTGAAGATCCCGTTAGCCTGGTCTTTAGACAGACAGTTAATGACCAGAGGAAGTCAGACCCTGGTAGGAATGTGATGTTCAGGCTGATTAAATAGCTGCCCTTCAAACCAGCCTGCCAGGCTGCTTCCGCTACTGGCACACACACACACACGCACAGACACACACGCTCTCACACACCCACACACATGCACACACACACACACACACACATGCACTCGCACACCTACACACACACTCACACACTTACGAGATCTGAGCTCCCAAACATTACTTTACAGTTGTTGCTGTTTGAGAACTCTCAAGTTCCTCAAATAGTGAAAGGCTTCTGGTTAGAACCTTTATATGTTCTCCTGTGAACCATAAAAAGGTTCTTCAAGTTTCCCTTTTTTCTTCAAGCACAGCCTAAAAACACTGCCTGGTTTTACTGTAATGAAAGTCCCACCTCCACTCTGTGACTGTGTGGTGATGCAGGATGAGGGCTGAGGAAAAACTCCCTCTGCCCTCCTGCTCATCAGACAGGAATGTTATTCAGCATAACAAGATGCTGGAAATAATAAGTGTTTTTTGCGTGCATAGTTAGAGTCAGTTTTGGGTCATTTCCCAAAAGGAAACCATGTCATTGATATTGACTGTCGACTTCTTGTTTTTGACTAATTAATGATTATAGCTGTGAAGAGTGATGATTTGGATTTTGAACTGCTGGTCCTGCATGCCTGATTCAGACTACCTGGCTTTGAACACCTAGTTCTGAACACTGGGTTCTGAACACCTGGTTCTGAACACCTGGTTCTAAATGCTTGGACCTTGTACCCCGGGCTGCCAGGGATGCCTGAGGTCATAACAGGCCCACTGCATCGTGAGACACTTCACGTTTAACGATCAACAACATGATCAAACACAGTTCAGCTGACCTTAATGTAACCATAATCAGTCCAAAATATTTTTTTACCAAAACCCCATCCTCGACCCAAAAAGATACATAGTACATAATATGGATTACAAAATGTCTGTATCTATGTCTACATATCTATGATCTCCCAAATCTTTATCGGACTCAGCGATTGGATTTCTTCAGACCAGGGCTGCCTAATCTCTGTCCTGGTTGCTTCCCTGCTGTATGGTTTCCATCCATCCCCAGCTGTCTTATCCACTCGTTTATTATTTGAATGAGGTGTGCTGGATAAGGATTGCAATGGAAGTCTATTGTTCTGTGTCTCTCCAGGAACATGGTTGGGCTGTCTGGGTATAGACTATCCCAGTAGAGACAACAAACTGAAGATGACGTTTGAAACTACCCACGAAAAGTGTCTTTGTTCTGGACCAACCTGCAGAAGCTGCCAGACTTCTGTCCTGCCCTTCTCTGATTGGCAAATGCCAATGACATCACTGTGTCCTGGCCGTCCAATCAGCGAAGAGGACCTGTGTCAGCGGCCATCAGCATCACAGACAGTCATTAGCAGCTTCTTCCTGTGTTTAGTCCTGCGGGAGAGGGAGGGGTGCTCGGGGGTCCCTGGCCTTTGATGTAGATACATGAAGATAACTTTAATCTCAAGCTAATTAGAGACCCCCTCCCCCCACACACACTACCACTACCCTCCTCTATCGTCACATGGTTTCCTGTCTAGACCAAGAACCATAACAACCCCCAACCCCCACACCCAACACTGATTGCCCCCCTACAACCAACACTGACCACCCCCCTACACACCCCAATACCTCCTCAAGAAGGTTAGAGATGTAAAAAAAAACACAATTCACAGCTGAGCCATCACTTATAGTGAAGATAGACCTTCAACATCCAGGCCTTGTCATTCTATTGAGAAGTAGCAAACAGAACTTATCTTGGGACTCGAGTCCAATCAGCACTGTTGTTTGCATTTAAGGCTCCGGTATCCAGGGGCTCTCAGCTGGCACGCTCACCCACCCAGTCCTTTATCTCCCTGGCCACTTGAGCCACGGAAGTCAGCCTACCGCAAGCAGCGCCTGGAGCTCACAATCACTGGAGTCGCTCCAACATTCCCCCGCTGGCAAGTCAAACAAACCTGGGGTCTGGATGGCTGTGAGTCAGTTCTTCATGCATATGTGTGTGTGCCAGTCTGTCTGCCTGTCTGCCTCCAGCAAACAGCAGCTTGTTTGATGAATGTGCATAGTTTCATACACAACATCCTGCCTACCTTCCTAGGACCCACAAGCCCAGGAGCCCCTCCACTGTGTCTATCCTGATCCAGCTACCAAGTTAGCTGTGAAAACACACAATCACATCCACTCCTGTAGCTGTTCCATCCCTCGCTAGCCCCTGTGTGACGCTCTGCTGTCGACATGTTTCCAAACCTGCTGAGAGGGTTTTGCAACAGCCCAGTGGAGCGAAGCAAGAAGCTGTGTCTGGTCCCATTTACTCTCCAACGGGCTGTGGGAATTCCTTGGTGGACAGACGGCAACCTGGACGCTGGGCACGCTCACATGTGGAGTTTTGGACCCAGAGGTCACACTGTGAGGTGCATTTGACTTGGGCCAGAGTTTAAAATTCTTAGGATTGGCCAATTGATTAAATTCCCCTGGTATAAATATATGGTCTAAACTAGGCACACTCCACATTTGAATATACTGTATGTATGTGTGTGTACTGTATGTTTGTGTATTGGGAAGGGGGGGTTCTCAGCCTTCGAGCAGTGTAGAATCAGGATATCTTGCAGTGTTCTAGAGGAGATCAGCCAGCAGTTTTACAAGAGATGGGAGTGGGGTTGGGAATGAGGGGGTGGGGGAGGCCTGGGGCAAAGAGTGATTAAGTGGATGTGGCCATGTATTTTTATAAGTTATCACAGACACTTGACAGGAAGTGAGAGAGGGCCACAAACAGGAAGGAGCGGAATGTGTTTCCTGTCCGGTCATGGTGTTAGAAGGAGCAGATTCCTTGTACCAACGTGACACACACACACGTGTATTTGCAGTTTTCATATGCACACAGACACACAGACAGAAGGATGTTTTCCACTGGAGAGAGAGTAAAGCAGAGTTCCAGGAGAGAGCAGCAGAGAGAGTGGGTAGCACAGAGACAGAATTCCAGGAGAGAGCAGCAGAATGAATGGGTAGCACAGAGATAGCGTTCCAGGAGAGAGCAGCAGAGAGAGTGGATAGCACAGAGATAGCGTGCCCCTATGCTCTGTGGAAGAACGTTCTATCTCCAATAGTATAATGTGACCATCGGTTTAGGTTCTGGGTATTAGCAAGTATTAGACAACCAGCAAACTCGAGAAAGACGAACAAACATGACAAAAACAAACATAAAAGTGGTGTCCCTCTGAAGCACAGTGATGCTAGCAGAGTCCCTCTGAAGCACAGTGATGCTAACAGAGCCCCTGTAAAGCACAGTGATGCTAGCAGAGTCCCTCTGAAGCACAGTGATGCTAGCAGAGTCCCTCTGAAGCACAGTGATACTAGTAGAGTCCCTCTGAGTCATGAATGTCAGACAACAGAGTTTATAGGAGAGGGAAAACAATGATAACATACTGTACATGTGTATAGACCCATATTTATCATCAGAACACCACACCGGTTACAATAGGAATGTATTAGTACATAAATGAATAATAAGATAATACAGGCATTTGCTGATTGTGACACGTAAGCACATCCAAGATCCCAGATTTCTCCCCCAGCTGTTCTCTCCCCCGACTGTTCTCTCCCCCAGCTGTTCTCTCCAGTTCTCTCCAGTCACAGTCAACATTAAACTCCCAACACACTGACTTAGGAAGCCTCATTAAATGATCATTCAATGTACAAAAACCCACAGACACAAACTAAGATCCTGTCGAGCACACGCACAGCTGAGACCTCTCACAACAAGACTAATAAATCATTGCAACCAGACTTAACATTCAGATGACTTGTACATTTCATCATGGATCTTTCAAACGAACAAACCCCTGTCAGTGCGTGCGGACCGGAGTAGCTGGCTGCTTGGCAAGCCAATCACAGTTGCCTGAGAGAGAATACGAAATTAACATTGGTCGTCCTTGAGGACTTCCTGATTGAATCACAGAGGGTCGATGACGTCATAGGGTTTCACTGTGCGTGTCCACAGGGATGAGTCACACTAACGCTTTTCATTGATGACTCTGTGCCTCAATGGAGTGGTCAGGAGAATGAAGATCCGCCTAATGGTATTCCAATAAAATGATTTACTGAAAATGCCCAAACACACCTTTTAGGGAGATTAAATATTGCTGATACTGTGTAGCCCATGATATGTTGGTTTTATTACAATGACAAATCCTTGAGTCTTGTATTTGCACTCAGGGAGTTGTGACCAACTCCAGATCTTAAAGGGAATCCCATTAAGATTACTTAAACTTCCATTACTGAGGTGTTACAACAGTTTAGACCATATTTACTCTTCTGTATTCATTTGAGATACTAACTGACATAAGGGAGACGGAGCCATGTTAGAGGCTGGATTGACAAGACCTGGAAACCTGCATCCCAATTTATGGGCCTCCATGACCTAAATAAAATATTACTGCTCAATTTAACCTTTGTACTATTTATATTCTGCAACCCTCCCCATCCAAGGAGTCAAAAGTCCCCACCTTCAACCCCGAAATGAAGCAGGTTCATTATATTTCTATCCTGTACCCTTTGGGCACTGACAATTGCAGCCATGCTGCACACGAAACTGAAACAGTTCAATCAAGCACATACAATCTAAATGTTTCATAGTGGGTGTGCGAGCGTGCATTTAACAGTTTTGGATCATTCAGGCCCACGAGGAAACACGAGGGTTAAGAAAATGACAAATTTATTCGAAACAAATGTTTTACTTGCGAGCGCTTATTTACATTTTTACAGTGTTATTATTATTTTTTTTTAGCGCAGCGTCAAACTCAAAGGACTGAAGGAAAAACGATAGCAGCAACCTATGAAAAAACGTTGCTTGCACTCCCTCTAGTGGTGGTTCAATTAACTGCATTGCAAAACAAATCTGCAGGGCTGCACAAAGAAAAGCAGAAAAATACATGCCAGCCCTACAACTTTTCAGCCCAACATATTGCAAGTTTTTTAAATAAATTTTTTAAACGTCAAACGAGTAAGAGATTACGTCTTGGCATCTAAGCAGCGCTTCTTTTTGCACTCCTATGGGAGTCTGCAACTCAGAGACCTGAAAGTTTAAAACGTCAATGTCCGAGGCTCCAAACTTTGCCTTAACTGTAACTCTTTCGTACATGTGGAACTCTACTTGTCTGTTGGTCATAGCTATTAGTGTTCTCATGAAATTCTCTCTCATTTCAGACCGCAGATGTTGCTCTTGTTTGAAATGAACCGAGTCTATATCAGATCCAGTAGAAGCGGAGATTGTTGTTTGGCAAAGGGCGATAAACCTTGGAGAGCTACGATCAAAACCACAGCTGTTCGGATCCGGGCCTCGAGGCAAGCGGAGCACTGATACAGGAGTTCTCATGTTTCTCTAAAAGCAAAAATAAAAATGAATATTACGACAGCACAAAGAATTCGGTAACATCACCAAACAAATAGGCCTACTGCACTGACAGCTGAACACAGAACAATATACATATCGTTATCAAAGGCTCTAAAACCTGCACACTTTCATCTTCTCAACCTTACCAAACGCTGTTTGGAACCTCATTCACATCGTGTTTTCCGTTTTCTTCTTCTTTGCGTTTTTATAGAAATACGTTGTCTTTAATGGCGGTTGACACGTTTCCTTAGTGGTACCTTAGCGCCCTCTACAGTGCTGGAGTGTGCATCACAGACAGAGATGCCTAAATCTTCTTCAGCTTCATATGAAGGGAATCCCCTAAAAGCGGTGGCCTACATGTTGTAAAAAAGCAACAGACGAGAGCTCATGATGTCTGTTGTCTGTTCCTCTAGACTCCTGTCCACAGGACCCACCACCACAGGCTCACAACATCACACCGGTTGGTTAGATGCTTTCCTAAAACGAACAGTGGGTTCCAGATGTAAACCACGTCTTCCAGTCCCTCTCTACCCTGATAACCCGACCCTGAACCCCAAAGCCCGGATGGCTGAGTCAGTCACCAGGTTGGACATCAATTTAGTTCCATTCTGAACGGTCTCATTATTATTGTTACTACATACGTGAATAATAATATACTGTATGTGGTTGTAGAAAGACAAACAGGGAAAGAGGGAAAGAGAGAGAGAGAGAGAGAGAGAGAGAGAGAGAGAGAGAGAGAGAGAGAGAGAGAGAGAAAGGGACATTCTTCAATGACTCACATGAACATTATTTATTTCTTTGTTATGGAAAGTGGCAGGACTAGAGACAGACAGGGAAAGAGAGAGAGAGGGATATTCCTCAATGACTCACAGGAACATTATTTTATGTCATGGAGAGTGGCTTGACTAGAGCCATACGCCAGCTGTGCAGCATCAGCCCCAGCCTGCTATGGACCACCAAGAACAAGAGGAAAGGCTGCAGCCCATTTCACCATCCATCCATTATCTACTGCTAATCCCTGGGAGGGATTGCAGTGCTGCTTTTTCCCATTTAGGGGTCATGGGTGACTGGAGCCTAACCCAGTAGCTTTCGGGCCATAGGCAGGGTACACCCTGGACTGGGGCCAGCAAGTCGCAGGGCTAACACAGAGACACAGACAACCATTCACTCACACATCCACTCTCCTGGGGCAATTTCTCAATATACCAATTAACCTATCACATGCATGTCTTTTGACGGTGGGAGGAAGCTGGAGTGCCTGGAGAGAACCCACGGTAACGTGGGGAGGACATGCAGACTCCACCCAGAGAGATTATGTGATGTTGGATTTGGCCCAAGAATCGAACCCAAGAACTCCTTCCTGGGAGGCAAGGGCTCTAACCACACCGCCACCATGCACCCCCTTGTTGTGGTGGGGATCAAGTCCCAGGGGTTGATAACCCCACCTCCTTGCATTATCATCTTTGTATATTCAGCCCACATAGTAGGTAGTCGCCCCCCCCCTTTCGTGTATAGCAGAGCTGCATTGAGGTAGGTCGCCCTCCAAGCCCCGATTAGATCATTTCCCCCATTTTTTTACTCACCAGTATGCCTTTTGTCATAAATTCTCCTGGTTTTTATCACCATCGTTGCAGTGCCACTCTTCAATATTGAGATTTTGGTGTGAGTGTCGTGTTACATTACATTGCATTGCAGTCATGTGGAAAATCAAAACTGGCAAACTGACAGGCTTTTGTATGCAGGGCTCCACCTAGAGATACTGTTGGCAACCAAAAAGGACTGGACATAGCCATTTTACCAAATAATGAAGTGAAGTGACGTATTGTCAAGTATGGTTACCCATACTCGAAATTTACCTCGGCATTTAACCCATCCAAGTGCACACACAGTAGTGAGTAGTGGGCAACTGCGCACGCACACACACACACACGCAGAGCAGTGGGCAGCTATTGCTCCAGCACCTGGGGAGCAATTGGGGGTTTGGTGCCTTGCTCAAGGGCACCTCAGTCATGGTATTGAAGGCAGAGAGAGTTCTGTTTATTCACAATCCCTTCAATTCCTGCCAGTGCGAGAATTGAACCAGCAACTTGAAGGTTACAAGCCCAACTCCCTAACCATTAGGCCACGACCTCCCCCGATCAAATCAAATAATCAAATAAATGTTCATGCATTTGCATTTTCTAATGGTCTTCTGTGGTGATGAGATCAGCACGGGTGAAGCAAGGTTCACTGTACGGGTAACACACATGGGCCTAAAACTTGCTACAGGAAAAAAAACCATTACTAATATTACAAAAGGAGGGTTTCTTGAGACATAGTGGGTGTGGCTTTGAGGGCATACAATTTTATATTCTCTTGCAATCTCTTTATTTGTATAATCTGTGGGATTACTTGGAATAGTTCACAATGAAACTGTGCAATTTGTCCTTTTTGTTAGGTATGGGACAACTTTTCCTCAACACCTTTTGGAAGATTTTTCATGCATAGAATGTACTTTCATTCATTCCCTTTCAACGTTTTAAAATTTTGTTTTGTATTACAGCTCTAATCTTTCTGGTTCTTCTGTGTTCCAGCACAGCTGGTAAGATCCATCAGCATCTGTTAGCAATAAGACCTTAATGTGTTGCAGAGATTTGGGCTTGATGTTTGTATCAGTTTTTGTTCACGGTTTTCTGAGATTATAGTTTTGCAGCAATGTTTCTCTGTAGGGCATGTGTAGTTGGTTAACTTCCAGTACAGGCAGCTTTCACTTTTCTCCTGGCTTTGTGATTTTGTGCTGTATGTGTAAACACCCTGAGTACGGTTTGTAAATGCAACTGATGCGATACGTCATGTTCACTGCCAGTGGTTACCCACGGAGCTTAGAGTATGTCCTCATTCGGTTCTCGGGCGGGCAGGCCAGAGGGTAGGTAGAAAACTTCATAAATGTAAGCTTTATAAAAGTAACAATTGTAAAAAATTAAGATCTAATAGAGAACAGTAGAACAGTGCATTACAGTCATTTTGAATAAGTGTTCAGGGGACTTGGCGATAATACGGTTTAGCACTTGACTCGTTTACTTGGAGGAATTCACATATGGTGCGTAATATCACGACGGCTGGCTGGCAGATAGATCCAGATTCAAAACTCAGTAAGTAAATTAACGATTTATTTAACTAAATCGGAGAAAAGGCAGGACTGCGGTAGCGGAGTATATGGTGAAATCCTGGACTGACGAGACAGAACTGGAGCGGTAAGAACCGGTTATAAAGAAAACAGACAGAGAAACTAAGTTACTGTACTGACGAAATTCGTTGAAAGACTGACAAGGGTAAATCAGACAGGCCGACTATTGTGGATAACAAAGACGCTGGACTGGCAAAGAGTGGATGTGGAACCGGTGTGTATATCCAGAAGTTGATGAGCCGCATATGTGATTAATTAATTGACGGAGTGTGTGGACAGGAATGCAGGAGCTTTTAATTGAAAGTCAAAGGGACCGACAGACAAAGAACATGCAGACAGAAAACGCAAATGGCTTGTTCAGCCCAGGGATATGACACTTAAGGACTACTATGCCACACCCTGATAACCTTTCACTCACACTTAAATCATATTTAATCAACAAGTATTTTGTGTGACATAAAAAAATGTGTGACCTGTTTTTTGCCCACAGGACATGGGATGTCTCAAAGTTTCATCCATGACAATCCCAGGTAATAAGATTCATACATCAGACCAGACAGAATGCTTTTATTCATCTTATGGTGTGTGTTTATTTTGCCTTAGCTGATTGGACAGGAAATGAGACCCACATAAAGTGTTAAAATCCCCCCGAGGGGATGAGGGTCCAAATTAGAAAGGGATTTCCCTCTGATGAACTTCCCCATCTCGCCATCCTTCCTTCACCCACGCTCTTCCTTTCTGCTATGTTCCATATCTTCCACCCTTCCACACCACTCTCACGAAGTAGGATAGGAATTCTGTGGAGGGAAGGATGAGGTTTATTACAGAGCATGGGAACAGAGGCTGGAGTTGGAAACTGCTTCACTTGGGTATTGAAATGAAAATGTCAATTGACAAAATATACCAAACCCATCCCACTGGATGTTCACAGCTGGAATGGAGGCCTACAAAATCCTGACGTGGATCATTATGACTAGCATGTTTTACATCAGAAACATGAGAGAAAGGTGTGAAACTGTATGATTCCATTAAGCCAACGATTTGTTTCAGGCATTCTGAGAATATCCACCGGCAGCATAGGTGTGGACAACAGTTTTTCCACCCCAACAATGCAACCTGTTGTAAAGGTGCGTTGTACAAACTGTGGACAGATGCTATGACTTTGTTTGGCAGTGTGTGTGTGCACTATGCATACTACTGTAGGTAGCTGTTCTCTGGATTATGTAACACGATACCTTCTATTTATAGGTCACTTAACATTTGGGTTGAACCGGTATGCATCACGGTGCTGTCATGATCAAGCCTACAATCATCTCAACGAACATTGTTGCGATGGTCGTCTGCACATCAAGCCTAAGGCTGACGTCAGTTGCTGTGGTTCAGGTTTGAGAACACCTGTATCTTCCGAAAGTTCTGAAAATATAAAACAACATCTTCTCATTTACTGAAGGGTGTGGTATAAATACTAAACTTGTTATGTGCAACAAACTTTCAAAGCCCAAGGTTTATAGTTAACCTATGATGACATTTAAAGATGCAATACAGACATTGATGTGTGCGATAGTGTCACAGGTCAAACAATGACCCTGGTGTTGGTGCTGAATAGCCTGTCATGTTTTCATTGACTGATATCAGCAACCCTTGCCTGAGAAGGGGTTCTTGAAATCAGTAGAACTGCAGTCAGTCAACAGTCTGGGTCCCCACAGAGCTGTTCGACACCCACACTCAGATGTGCTGTGGGAAAGTGAGGAGACTGCTGAAAAGAAGGAGCAAACACAGCAGATGCTGCGGAGTCGTTCAATATGACAATCGGAACGAGACTTGCAGCGTCAACTTGGATGTGGTTCCCTTGACTTGTGGCACAGGTTAGTCTAATGCAAGGTACCAACTGTGCAGACATACTGTTTGTACAATGACAGCAACATCGGTGTTAACCGTGGGTCTATTGCAGATTAGTCTGACACCAGTAAGAGAGGTGTAAACATACTAGGTCTACAAAGTGTTAATGTAGTTAACGTACTATGAAGTAAAAGGCAGACAGAAATGAGTGACTGACAAGGTAACTTCTGATGTTATAATATGTCATACAACACCCACAGCAGCTTGAGGACCAGCATCTGATAAGGTCAAAAAGGACTGTCTGGGGAAATGCAACAAGAATATCATTCTCTTGCTTTTTAGTTCATATCTGAATAAGCCAACATTCCTATTTTCTAAGTAAATAAAATAAAAAGTGAAGTGGTTCTGCCCATAAATTTAGTTGCATAAATTCACACAAACAAAGTGTGTTGGTTTTTCCACAGAGTCCTGGGATGCTGAGAAACAACTGTGCTGCGGGATTGAGAAAAAAATACTGAACAAAACAAATGATCAGAATCTGTGCTGCGGCAACGATCAATTCAACCCCCAAACACACTGTTGCACAGACAACTTGAAGGTGATATCCATAAATGACTGCAAATCGGAATTCCAATCCACTGCAGGTAGGTGCACACACATAGATAATGTCATGAAAGGCTGTTCAGAGATGTCAGTCTGTAACATTAGTGTTGATATGTTAGCCATGGCCTCTTAAAGATAAGTGTATGCAGTGTTCTATCATTTTTATATGTATGTAAATATTATTTTAGAAACAAAATTGGAATACATTCCTGAAAAGGAGATTCTTTCAAATCTTACTATATTTTAAAGCACGCCATTATGTCAGGGTCGTTTGTAATGCCATTTGTAGTTGTTGACAGTTGGCACATTTGAGATAGTGAGATGTTTGGAAATTTTGACCACAGAAGTGTCTTCTTAATTTCCCTCGCTCTTGGTTCCTCCTCCCCACCCTCACTACGAAATCTAGGCTAATAGACTACGCAATTTAAGTCTTTATATATTGTTTGTGATTTTCATAAAGGTTCATATATACTTTAGATTTATTTCTAAATAATGACTAAAGCCATTTTTTATAGGAAACCATCCTGTAGGACTTGTTGCTAAACGGGCAATATTACCTGCAGCTGATGTTACATCCAGAACAACAGAGCTGACTCAGGTAAAGCAACTCCGGAGCAGAATTCTATCATAAATACTCTTAATACGTATTTAATTAAGATATATTGTTGGAACGTGTTTATGCTTTACTGGAGTTTTTTGGTGACGTGTGAAATGAAAGGTAAAGAGGGGGAAAAGACATGCAAAAAGGCCCAAGGTTGGATTTGACCCCAGATCCAGTAGGGCTCATAGAGGAAATCAGGGCACGTATAGTACAGAAGAGTAGGGCAGAACACAGGCGAAGCTTGTAATGGTTCACAAGGAACACAAGGAAATGGAATAATTATATGTTTTATTGAAGCGGGGCTGGTAGCAGCATCAACCCTGAATAAGTGGTGGAGGCTGTTAGCAGAGTCAAGCTTGATGCTGTTTGGTGGAGGCTGGTTGAACCAGACGAGAACATGCTAGCATAAGAACCAGAGTAACAGAATAAACGATCTTCAGTTAATCTAACTCCATTAAATGTGCTCAATTGTGAGATGTGGTCAAAGGCTGATTTTAGTCTGAGGTAGTTACTGAGTCAACTGTACTAAGTGGACTTTCGGTCATGTTGAATGGTCCCTGGATACTCTAGTTGTGGCGTCAGAGTAACGGCTGCAAAGCTCCTGTTTAGATGTTCTGACAAAGCCACTTTTCTCTGTGTGTAAGTGTCTAATGGAGGAACTTCTGTCAAATTTCCTTTGTGTAACTTGTGCTGGGCACTCGACTGCCAGAGCTCAGACCAACCATGTCGGTAAGAGTTTGGTGCCTTTTCCTGAGTTTCTGGGAGATTGTTTGGAGACATAACTTTTCTAGTACAGTGAAAGTACTTGGTGCTCTTCCATACGTGTTGTCACATTGCTTTTTTGTGCGTTTATAGCTCATGTTACGCACTGGTGTGCTGTTGCATGTGCATGTGCGTGTGTTTTGTTTGTTTGTGTCTGCGTGTGCCAGCATATGTATGAGTGCAAGTGTGTGTGTGTGTGTGTACATGCTTGTGATTTACCCTTTGACTGGCGCACATCTTTGTCTATAAGGGTAACCAGGGCGATCGCGTCTATGAAGAGGACACCAATGATCCCCAATCAGAGACCTGCAGCAATGGGCACAAGTGAGCTTGTTTTTTTTTGTTCATATCTGTTTGTTAGAGAGAGAAAGAAAGAGACAGGCAGAATCATGTGAAGGCAGAGAAATAGGTAATGAGACAGAGACATGGAAAAAGGGCAACAGTTAAACACTATTTAAAAACATTTAAAACAGAGTTAGGCATTGGCAAAGAACCAATGTGGAAAAAGTGGTTTGGGATAAAAAATGTATCGTCTGGGTTAGTTAATCTGATGTAATCGCTTGCAAATGGCCCTGCATTTCTAGACAGGGTGTGCTCTCTCTATGTTGAATCCACCCTTAGTGTTTTACGCATGTGTTGAGTCAGTGTCGTCTGCAGATCAGTAAACAAGATGAGATTTACTCTTTGGTATGCTGGTCGCTTCTGTGCCAGGACCTTTCCTCTAGTCTGCCCCAGTAGAACCAGACTGCTGATGAAGGGTAATGTCCCACCCTTAGAACTTCTTTCAAGCTACTGGAGCACATTGCCCACAAAAGACAATAAAATAGCATCACTGAGTATTAGGAAGCATGGTGCGCAGTGATATGGTTGCTGGGTACAGTTAGGAAGTTGAGTTAGGTGGTGAACCATCCATTTGTGGGAAAGTCATGGCCTAATGGTTAGGGAGTCGGGCTTGTAACCTGCAAGTTGCTGGTTCGATGCTCGCACCGGCAGGAATTGAAGGTGGGGATTGTGAACAAACAGCTCTCTCTCTGCCTTCAATACCATGACTGAGGTGCCCTTGAGCAAGGCACCAAATCCCCAATTGCTTCCTGGGCCCTGGAGCAATAGCTGCTCACTGGTCCAGGTGTATGTTCACTGTGTGTGTGTGCGTGCGGTTGCCCACTAACTGCTGTGTGTGCACTTGGATGGGTTAAATGCAGAGGTAAATTCCGAGTTGCCATACTTGATGATGCATGCAGGTCCACAAAACACGTGAACCGGTTGGGCAAACTCCCATGAACCCTCAAGCACCCGATGAAGTGTGTAGATCTGGTCCAGTGTTCCGCGACTAAGACGAAACCCACACTGCTCTTCCTGAATCCGAGGTTGGACTATCGCACTATTCTCCTCTCCAGTACCCTGGTATAGACTTTACCAGGGAGGCTGAGGAGTGGGATTCCCCTGTAGTTGGAACACACCCACTCTCCGGTCCCCCTTCTTATAAAGGAGTACCACCACCCCGGTCTGCAAGTCCAGAGTTACAGTCCCAAGCCACCACGCAATGTTGCAGAGACGTGTCAGCCACGACAGCCCCCCAACATCCAGAGTGACTTAAGATACTCGTGGCGGATCTCATCTACCCCCTGGGCTTTGCCACCGAGTAGCACACCGACCACCTCGGTGACCTCCGCCTGGGTGATCGACGAGTCTGCCTCCGGTCCTCAGCCTCTGCTTCCTCCTCGCAAGACTGATGGCAGGATGAGGAGATCCTCAAAGTATTCCTTCCATCATCCAACAATATACCCAGTTGAGGTCAGCAGCTACCAACCCGCACCGTAAACGATGTCGGTGAAAAACCGCTTCTCCCCCCTGAGTCGGCAAACGGTTTGCCAGAATTTCCATGCGGCCGTCCGGTAGTCCTCCACAGCCTCCCCGAATTCCTCCCAAACCCGAGTTTCCCCTCCGCGAACAATCCGAGCCGCAGGCGCCGCATGCCTGACCAATTAACTCTTAACAAATTGTCCAATCCGAGAAAACGTTCCCACAGGCGCAACCAGCGCTCCGATAGGGACTCCTTCTTCAGTTTGACCGCATCCCTTACTTCCGGTGTACACCACCAGGTTCCGAGATCTATGCCGCCGCGACTGCACCAGAGACCTTACGACCGCATCTCCGGGCCGCCGCATCGACGATGGAGGCCGAGAACACAGTCCACTCAGACTCAATGTCCCCAGTCCCCCCCGGAATCTGTGAGAAACTCTCCCGGAGGTGCGGGTTGAAGACCTCGCTGACAGAAGGCTCCGCCAGACGTTCCCAACAGACCCTCACGATACGCTTGGGCCTGCCAGGCCTGTCCGACTTCCTGTCCGACATGTGATTTCAGAGTGCCTTTTGGAGGAACATATTACAGCAGAACATTTACTCTTAAGTGCCCTCATACTCAGATGACTTTGCTTTGAAGGATACCCAGAAAACATGGTTGACATCACGGGAGTTAGAATATCTGAAGCTTGTAGTGCACCACCCTAATTCCTGGTTGCAACTCTGATCCCTCAGAATGTCAGGCATTTTTCTCGCTATTTGGTTAATTTGCAAACAGAAAGCAACAAATATTCTCATCTGTTTTTGTTTGAATCACTATTTTGCTCACAAGAAAGGGTCTGTTCTAGATCTTATTGTCGTGTTGTTGGGCAATCAAGTACTTTCATCTCGTAAAGCAGCTCAAGTAATGACACTGCACTGGCTTATTGCAGATCTCACAGGACAATCATTCTAATAAATCCATTGTAAAACTGTATGTATGTAAAGTATGTTTTTGACCGAAGACTGTTATGTCTTTGCAGACACAAGGCAATTCGGACCACATGCTGTGGAACTATGAAATACAACTGCTCAGACCTACAACTAAAGTGCTGCCGCAACATTTTGTATAACCTTACCCTCCTGGGCTGGAACCCGCAGGAGGCCCAATGCTGCGGGAGCCTTCTGCTGAAGGAACGATCTAGCTCCACCCAGAAATGCTGCGTCTCCTCCCAAGGAAGGTCTCTTGCTTACAAAGCCCAGCCAGGACTTTCCTGCTGCGGACACTACCACTACAACACATCCTTGTGGTCATGCTTTTCGGAGACCCTGTTCCCATTGAGTATGCAGTCAATAACGGGATCTGGTCTGAAGACTGGACCAAATAACCATAGAGGTCAGTGTTCCATCTCAGTATGGGTTTAGCATGGCTTGTGTTTGTTGTCTATGCTCTTTCAGGATTATTTTACTCTGTAGCGCCCATGTGTTTGGTAGCCAAAAGAAATGACACCCTGAGTATTTGACAACTGTATGTCTGAAGAGAGCCCTGTGTTACCATATAATACAGAGTGTACCTAAACCAAGCACAAAGTCTCCAGAGGCAGAAATAAGTCAAAGGTCACTTTTTGGGGATGTAGACTGGAGGTTGAGAGGCAGCAGGCAGGCAGACTGACACTTAGGCAAACAGAGATTAGCCAGCAGGCTGGTAGCAGGCTGGCAGACAAGAGGAAAAACAGGTTAGCAAGAAATGCAAGAGTTCAGAATGACTGAAGGGGTCTAGATGTGAATACAATTGTAGCATTTACAATGATCTGACATAGTCTGCTTGGAAAGCTGGGGATGATGGACTACAGGAGGAGCTAATGGATGGCAAGTTGTAAAGTATTGGAGCAGGACAGGAACAAAAACACAGAGAAACCAGCAGGGGGTGAGAAGAGACGGGAGCCTGAAAAGTGCAGTGCTGTGATACCCTCATAATGTGTTCACTTGTAATCCATCTAAACAATGTTCAATGCAAACAACTTTTTAAAGGGTCACATCTGACTGGGATACATCTTGTGAGGCTAGCGGACTTCCCCCTTCATGAGCTTTGTGGAAAAGGTAACTGCAATACTTTTATCTTCTGCCTTTGTCGAGTAAAAGGTATGTTTTTGCACATTTTAATTAATTAGTGTTGCTGTGTTCTCTGTGTGTGTGGGTGTGTAGTGTTTATAGGGACTGTGCAGCCAGCAAAGGACAACAAAGATTGTGTAGAAATGGTAACCATGTTTCAAATCATCTGGATGGGAGAAGCCCAAGTCATGACTACATCTCCACCAGATCACTTCCGCCTCTTTGACTCCTCTCGTCTGTTGATTGGGAAGATGTACGCGTGGAGTCAAAATAAAACCCACCTCTCTGTGCTCCATGATCTCTCCTCTATTCAGTTCCTCATCTCCAGGTGTAATGACAAGTCAGCCTCACCAAGTAACGATGCACTTTTGGGCCTATCCAGTGCTTTCATCCCAATAATGTGATATTTATTCAATGTGATATTTTTTCCAGTTTTGTTTTCAAATGTTGTGCTTAGTTTTGTATCCATTTATATTATATACCATATTTCTAACTGATGCTTTTACTCTTTACATATATATCTAGATATCCAATTAATATATGCAGAATATACTAATTATATCAGCAAATTGTATGTATTTATATCATGTCACAGGCTCTGATTCTGTGATTGGGTAAAAGGTTGAGAGTACCATTAAACTCAACAAAGTCAGAATCAATATGCTTTAGTCACCATGTTGGTTCACACAAAAAATGGTTTTACTATGGTAGGAAGATGTGTGCAAAAATGTACAAGAAGCCTAAGTCTAAACCATATAGTATAATAGAATAAGGTAGGGCAAGATACAGTATAGCACTTTATTACTTTCTGGTTGAAGGGGGAGGGGCCAGTAACACCTTCCAGACCAATCTAGTTCATTCTAGAAATATAGAAATCTACAACATACAATTGGGAGAATAAGTAGTGCCAGATTGCTGTAGATGAATTAATGTTCCTCCTGTCCCTCCAATATGCTTAAAGTTCAGTTACGAAGGCAACTTATGCTCCAGAACTAACATGAGGGAAGGCTACCTGGCAGGTGGTGTTGTTGCTTAACCAGACAACTGTGTAACCCTCACCCAATGAGAGAGCAAGGGATCACCACAGAGCTTCTGGCGTGAATCTATATTTAATTTCACTGACCACTATTTGTCCATAAATTTGAAGTTTATAGAAAATTATATACATTTTAAGTTACATATATTAAAATACAAGATAAGCCTAAAAACCTACATATGTTTTCTTTATAAGGTTGTTTGTGAAATCAAACATTTAGGCTAATGTTTCATAACATAGGTCTCAATGTATACCACCCCAATGGAATGATCATAGGCACGACGACTACATAAAATAGGAATAGCAGATTCTATAGAGACAGAAAACCGCTAGATCTGTATATATAGAAATCCGATCAATCATAGCTTCGTATCATATTCTTTTTTTATACAATCACAAGAAAGTCCCCCCCCCCCACCCGCTCTTGTTAGAAAGCCCTGTGTTCCGCCTTACCGTATCCCCCTTAGTAACCTGCAGGGTGAATTTTGGAGGGATCATGTAATACTGCTAATTTACTGAACAATCATATAGACGATGACAATACAGATTAGAGTAAGCATAAGGACTATGTACACACACATTCTAGACTATGTGCGAGATAAACATTGCAGTACTTTCTAGTGTCGGTCAGTTATATAATGACGCATTCTGGTCAGTCCTTATAAGGATTGGGTTATGCGCCAGACTAAAGACCCAACAGGGACTGCGGACTGATGAATGATATTACTAGTCCAGGCAACGGAGACGTAATTTACTCTTGACACATTAAATGAAGGCTCAATTCTGAGCATAAGCAATTAAGCTTTTTACCGAACATAAGTATTAGTTGAATCATAGATTCTTATCTCTCAAGCAGTATGGTATGTTATTATAAATGTGGTCCTCTGACTGTAGTCTGCATTGAAGAATTAATACTTAAATTTAATTCAACATTACCAGCTGTATACAGTTTGCGGAAAGACTGTGCCTTGATAAAAATACATGATATTTGATTAGCCAGATACTATAGGATTAATAATATAGAGATAGGATATAATAGGTACTGATAGAAGTATAGTACTGATATAATAGATATAACATAATAACGTACCTCTAGATATAACATAATAGATATAACAAGTGTACAGGTATAATGGTAAATGAATAACAATACTGACGAGATGGTACACTTTGCTGGGGGAATATTAGTGCGGGCTGTGTGGCTTGAAATCCCCGGTTGCCAGAATGGACTTGTTTGTTATGTTAAGAACAGAAAATACGATAGGAGCTCATAGTGTTGAGGTGAGTTTTTTTAGTAGTATAGGATAATCACTTTGTGGATTCGAAGATGGTTACCCAGTTCAAAACGTACAGCATGTCTGCTCATTTCCCCTTTTAAAACAATATGATCATACTATAGGAACAACAGTATGCTGCTATTGTCTCACTTCAAGTTCACAAAGCGGAGCGAGTGAAGACGTCAACAAGTGGAATAAAAGACGATATCATGGTCTATTCCACTTCTCTTCCAAGGAAATGTTGCTGTCAAACCCAATCCATTCAGACAGTCTGGGTGCCACTGTGTACGTGTGTGTATTTATATAGTGAATATATTCCATGGGTGAGGAAGGAAATGCACTAGTTCCTAACCATTAAGTGAACAACACACCTGGGTCCCACTTGTATCCTCCATGACAGATATCATGTTTAAAAGTAGAAACAGGTTATAGAGGAAAGTGACTTTGAATGCATTTCCTGATTAGCGCTGAAATAGCGAGATGGGAATTGCGTGGGCATTGTTTTGCTGTAAAAAACATCAAATTGATTTAGCATCCGGCAGGATGTTGGAGAATGTTGAATCAAGAGGATCAGTTCCAACCAACCATCTCTCATTTAATAAATCATTAATATGGTGGAGAGCTGTCCACATGAAGAATTTCCGGAAGAATGGTTTTGGAAAGCTGACATCAAAGCATAGTAATTTATGTGGGCTGAGGCAGACTTGCGTCATGCTTCAACTCCTCTGTAAATAGTGTTTGACTGCTTTGACCTAGGATGTCTGCTACGTTATCAGATGGATGATTACGCCCACAATGAGGGGTTACACACAGATGCACACGTGCACTGACACACAAACATGCACAGACACAAAGCAGTCACAGAAACACCTGAGCAAACATGCACATGCAAACACACCAACCAGCAGAGACTGACTTCTACAGACATGGATGGAAAACCTCTGGAGCTCTGGGTAAAGATATGGATCACGATACATGCTGAGAAGTGGAAAACTTAATTGTTAGGAAGCGACTGCCAAAAACTATTCGAAGGAGCTCAGATATGTAGCCCGCACAGTAGGTGAGCTAGTTATTGACAGCACACTGAAGATGACTGTGTTGGACCAAGGATCTGGGATGACTCATTTCATGGAAAAGTACGACTTCATTGTAGACAATCTATAAAGTAATTAAACTCCATCAGTTTGAGCTTGACCTTCTCAAATGGAGTGTATGGATAGAGCTTACAGACTCATTTGTTTGTGTGTTTTCTACAACTGTGGGTCAAAAGGACAGGTTTTCACAGCTTGATCTTCTTGTCTATGCTGTGAAAAGTCAGGTCCCATATAGGATAATCTCACCATCTATGCTGGAAACCATGAATAAGGACTCTTCTCATGGCTGCCCCTCGGTGTGCTTGAACAGACATTCATCTCGTTTCATCCTGCTGGGGTTTCTAATTGCCTTGTACATGCTGGCTGGAGCAGCCATCTTCTCAGCCCTGGAGAGGCCAGGGGAGCTGCTTGCCCAGCAGTGCTGGGAGGAAAGGCTAGAAGGCTTCAGACAAGAACATGGCATCAGCATGGAGGACCTAAAAGCCCTGCTGGAAGACTATGAGGGGGCCAATGCAGCGGGCATCCGCATGGACACCCGAAGAGATTGTTGGGACTTTGCTGGGTCCTTCTACTTTGTGGGCACAGTCGTCTCCACGATAGGTGAGTCAGAGGTTTGTTCAAATTGAATTAAGGGTTGTTACCATGGTCCCGAACAATCCATCTAGTTTAGTATTTTAAACTCAGCTGTGACATGCCAGGTTATCCAATCTAGTTTATTTCATGCCAAACACAAATCTATTTTTTGACCAAAAATATACTTTACCACCTCTCAGATTTTCCAAGCGACCGTTTTACAGCCTGTCTGTACTTCTGGCTAATCTAATGGTGTTGACATGGAAAATTTTCATGATTTCCAATTTCCTTTCCAAACAAGATGGATATTTACTAACCCTAAATGCTCACATTTATTACGTAGTAAAGCCGGGCATCGAGCCTCCTGCATACAAAGACAGTCACACATCAAACACAGACCTGGTCAACATTCACTTTTTGTTTGACAGCAAAGCCCTCTGTCATCATTCTATCCATGGTCTTTTAGATCTATACCTGTCAGTGGACTGCCTGACGAATAGGCTTACATTAAACTCATTTGTCCCAAGCCATCTGCTTATTTATTCTGTCTTGTGAATGACTTATTGACTTTACTAACATGTCATGTAACAAGTCATCAAACGTTCCTTGTCCCATCCTTGAGATAATGTCAGACCCATAATACGTGGGTAGGTTTAATAAGTGTGCTCTTCAGCACAACTGGATTCCTTACCCACTCATTTTAAATCTAGGATTTTGTTTCTATTTAAATAAATAATTGAAGAACAGTTGGATTCAGCAGTTTATGTGGTTAGAAAGTAAGGGTAGTTTCTGTGGTAGAATTAATCTTTATCCTCCCTTTTCCTCTCTCTCTCTCTCTCTCTCTCTCTCTCTCTCTCTCTCCTTGGCCAGGTTTTGGCATGACAGCCCCCTCCACGACCGTGGGTAAAGTCATCCTAGTGTTTTACGGTCTGGTTGGCTGTTCGGCCACCATCCTCTTCTTTAACCTCTTCCTGGAACGGGTCATCACCCTGCTGGGCCTCCTCATGCACTGGTGCCACCACAGACGGCCGCATCACGGCAGGCCTCGTGGAGGTGGATGGCCAACACAGGAGGCTGCGAAGAAGGTAGAAAATGGAGAGGCTGCAGAAGGAGCTACTGGAGCCTCTGGTGGGGGGCCACATGGAGACACATGGAGGCCGTCCATGTACCATGTCACTCTCATACTCTTTGCCACCACTCTAGTGGTGGCCTGTGGCGCTGCCACGCTTTACTCCACGATGGAGGGCTGGAGCTACTTTGAGTCACTGTATTTCTGCTTTGTGGCATTCAGCACGGTGGGGTTTGGGGACCTGGTGAGCGGGCAGAGGGAGCATCATGAGGACAGTCGGGGCTACCAGCTGGCTAACTGTCTCCTGATGTTGCTAGGTGTCTGCTGCACATACTCCCTCTTCAACACTGTCTCCGTCATCATCAAAGAGGGACTGAATTGGACCTTGGGCCAGATGCCCCTCCTCCGAGGCTGTGTGTGTCCAGGCAGTCGTCAGATGGTTTTTCCAGAACCCCTGGTTCTCTTCCCTGGTTGTACCTGCCCCTCTGTTCAGCCCCCTCAGCCTTGCTCAAACCCCCAGACAACTGGTCACAGATGGGGCCAACGCACAGCTGGTTCCTTGCCACATCCCACAACTACATGTCTGTGTGCTAATGCTGTGGTTGAGACAGTGTGCTGTGGAAGTGCTGGACAAGCACTTGGGGTAACACAACAGACAGCTGGCAAGATTAGACACACACTTCCCAGAAAGACATCCTGACATACTCCTCCATAGACAGTGATGCACATCCTGTCTGATGCTGCTCTCAACCAACATCACCCAGGCTCCACAGAGACCACCACTGCTTGATGATGGCAAGCAAATGATTCACATAGCACCTGGGATTCAATATAATGTGACTATTTGATTTTTACTAAAACTCTATGGAAGAAGGGTTTCTTTCTATCGAAAGTAACCAAGTCATTGAATGGTTACAGCAAAGAATGAAAATTGATTTATTTCTATTTTGTTAATGGTCATGGCACAATCAACATGGCAGATTATCTTGGGAGTGAGTGGACGATAGTTTGACTGCTTTCAGATATTTCAATTAGATTCTGTTCAGGTACATTAGGTCCCATCTTTTCTTCTAATCTAACATTTTTGGGTGGTCAATACTGATTTTACATGGTCCAATCAATCCCCTCAAGGTTGTTCTGTTTTTGTAGTGGGAGAACCCCTCTGATAGCAGGGTCAGTGAAGAGGCTGCCGCCACAGCAATCTCAGTGCAAACCAGTATCACACAGACATTGGTACAGTAGTTGTTGAATTTTCCTTGCATGGCAGATTTGACCTCCTCCCAAAGAGGAAGAGTCCCCAGAATGAAGAGGAGGTCATTGGCCCAGGTGATGGTCACATGGCTCGCAGTGGTTAAATGTATCTAGAACATGTCAGTAACTACCTGCTGCTTCGTGGCAACAGCTGCTCGCATACAGTAAATAAGAAATTCATGAATGAATGGCTTTCTGCGAGGGGGACTGGGGCTGATGTTTTCACTGGCTTTCACTTCTCCTCTTTGCTTTACTCCAGTAGAACTTTAGAGAGGCAGATGGTGCAATGGGTTCCCAGAAGATCTTAAACACCTGCTCAGAAATGGTGTTAAACCTCATCTGGTCATCTGACGCACAACACTGGCTGAAGAGGTCTGGCGGTGGTAAGGCTCTCTTTAGTTTGACTTCCTAGTCTTGGATGCAATCCACTGTCTCATCTAGCATACCTGTGGTGATTGAGAATTAATTCAGTCTGTTCAAATGAGTGAAATCTCAATGTCTTGTGGATAACAGTATTTATTTGATCAACCTTTAGGCCTAATTACATAAGGTTATAAACCACGTAGGCTACAACACAAAAACATAGCCAGGGAATTCGGTACAGCCATATGAGGTAAGGAATGCTTTTTTGGGATAAAATTATGACAATGTGTTACAGTGATTGAAGAAGGCTATGCACCACTCTACCATAAAGCAATAACGTTACATGAGGTGGAATTGCTTTCTTCCTTTGCTATTTCTTTATCTTGACTCCTTCAGATGTTAACAGCTGCCGTTTTTGGCACCGCTCATAGACAGAGTCCCTATTTCATTTAGGGGTGAAAGCACTCCAAAGAAAAAGGCTAAGGTCAGCCTCTGGTCTCAGACAGTCAACAGTGATCCCTGAGACGTTGTCATCTGATGTGAAGAGTCTGCTGCAGACATAAGAGCTACCCTTTTTTTATTGTAAAGTTTCATCCTGCCAGATAGCATGACTCCAAGTCAGTCAAACTTCACAACAGGGAAGGAATGACACAATAGTTATGGCTGCTTTTGAGAATCATAAGAGCAGCCCGGTAGGCTACATGAACATTTGGTCGTTGCTTGCGCCATTTGTTTGCCTGTTGCACTGACCGGAGAGGAGGAAGATTACCACGACCATTGCATATTTCCGGTCAAAAATACGGAAGTTGTGTGAAAGGTATGACGCACTATTCTGCCGCATGTTGGAATGCAGTTGTCAGTTTGACAGCAGAGCTAATGATGTCATTTCGCGGAGTGATCCAGTAGTGCAAACGAGTCTTCACTGGCAGTAAGCGGCTAAGGAGACTTCTTCAGCGCAACGTCTGACAACTGGAAACAATTATTGAATATATCTCTCAGGCCGTCGGTAACGATTGTTGCATTGATTACCGGTGATTCCAGACAGCTAATTTGTTGAAGAGTAAAAGACAAAATGGTGAGTTGTTAACGACGATGAACAACACCAGTACCCGAGTTGTGGTATTGCTAGGCTAGTATTAAATTAGCTAGCTTCAACTAGCTAGCTGATCAACAGGAAGAACGCATTAGCGTAGCTAATGTTTCTACAGTTCGCTAGTAAGTTTCGTTAAGAAAGATTGAGAGACTAGTTAGTTTGTCTATTTAGCTAACAGATCATCAACGGTTTAGTGTACGCGTGTTAATGTACGCGTGTTAGCTAGTGCGACTAGATTGTTAACGCAGATCTGGCATTTGTATGGTTGTTAAAAATGAAATGTGCTTGGACGTGACACTGAAAAGATGGAGTGAATCGTGTTTGGTCGTATAACCCGCGTAATATTTTGCCCAGTAACATTTAATAGCTATTTTATCGTTATCGACCAGCCTGTCTGTCAGCTAGGCAAGCTAAGTTGCTACAAAGTTTGCAGCTAACGTTAGGCAAGCAAGGCCAAGTCGGTCAAACTGTTGATAGGATCCTTCTCGACCGCAGTTATCACTATGGCACCATATCAAGCTGACTACTGGCGAGACCATATTCATTGCCAATATTTTTGGCCGACCACGAACGCTAAGCTCCCAACGATATAAGTTTAGCGAGCTATACAGTTAAATTATGCCTGGGAAAATGTCATAGGCTACACTTAGTCGCATTAAATCAAACTCGGAACTCATTTAATCAGTTTTATTGATTTATGTGAGGTTCTGTTTATGACTGCATTCTCTAGGTTTCTGTATAGAGTGGGCGTGGTGGTCAAGTACAAGATACGTGATGTAAAAATAACCATACGCCATGAAGACCTGCCTCAACTCGAGCACTTGCCCCATAGCTTTATACATGTTTATTTGAAACCTTCAATCGGAGAAAAATAAAATCTAACATCTTTTACGCAAACGAGCGTCCACCTTACCACGACAAACTCCTATAACGTGGTTTGAGAACCGCAAGAGCTCTGCATATCAAGCCAGTGTTTGTTGCCGTGCTTACCGGTTACATAACGTGTTGCTACAATTGTCTTAGCACGAATGTACTTTACGTTTCTGCAGCCGCGCTAATTTAACAGACATACTGTAGGCGTTGATTACTGTTGCGTGTTGCACCACCGGTGTCAAACCGCAGTCTGCTGTTTGTGAAGGATCTTCGATGCCACCCCTCCTTCCTCGCCCCAATCTCGCTCTCCCCGCATTGAACCAAATCACGGCTGGTGCAGTAGTTGGCTGATACCAAGGTCCGCAGTCAGTGCATGCTTTAGCTGCAAATTAGGGCAGCAACTCCAAGAAGGCCTTGTCCTCATGTGCTCTCCTTGATCCTTTTCAACAGCTGTTAATGGAGACAAAATAGGCAAGTGAAGCACTGGCTTGAACAAAATCTGTATTATTAATGCTTCCTTGTGTGTTTGTTTTCTGCCTGCACCCAAGGGTTAGACATGCGATTGCAAAAACAGGTTACAGCTGTCCAGTATACATCTCTAACTTAAGCGTAAACAACACAGTAACATTCAAACAGGAGAGCCCCCAGGTTGCTGCAGTAGTGTATTGGATGTGTCTAGTTTGGCTCAGCAGCCACTCTGCATCTTCACTGATGCCCCCTGGGAATACTTAGACACATGCTGCTTCATACCCCGAGACACTGTCACTGACCTCAGTTTGGAAGGCATCAGTTTGCTGTCTGGTTTGTTACAACGCATGTTTCACTTCTCGTCATCCTGCCACCATCCTTTCCTCTCCTGCTCTCTTATCCTGCATCCCTTGTTTCCATTGTACTTGACTCGCTTCCTCTCATCTGCCTTTCCCTTCAGCTGGTCTTCCTCTCATCTGCCTTTCCCTTCAGCTGGTCTTCCTCTCATCTGGTTTCTCGTCAGCTGGTCTACCTCTCATCTTGTCCTCATATTGCATCCTCCCTCTCTTTTCTTGTGTTCCTCCTGTCATCTGCAAATGGCATCCTTTTTCCCGCTCCCCTCTCCCCCCTCCGCTTCCTTCCTCCGGCTGAGGGATCAAGTACAGGCCAGGGCCTGGCGCCCTCCTGCAGTCGCTGGCATAACTCCAGGCTGTTTGCAAAGGCCTTTTGTCTTTCTAATTCAAGCAATAAATGACAAAGTTCATGCGTACAATACCATGGTTGTCTCAGATAAGATAGCATGTTCATGCCCATCATAGCACACATGACACTCATGCATCGACACAGGCGTGTGATGTGTCCCTGCCACACAACTCTACCCTGCTGTTGCTTCCACAAGTCACAGAACACTGGTTCTTACTGCTGGAACCAAATATGATACGATTCAATTATGTTCATGCAAATGTGGCAGGAGTCTTGATCACTCTCTTCTCAACATTAACATTTAAGCATTAAACATTCAAATGTGCTTCTTTGCAAGTCTCTAAAATCTCATTGTAGGGCTGACAAACCATCAACCTCAAAATTAATATCTATGTAATATCTGTACATGCAATAAATCCTAGTTTATTCAGATTCCTAGTGTGTGTGACTTACCCTGTATTAGTCTAAATCAGTTTGGGGAAATTCAACACATCCTACCAAACCAACCTACTGCTAGAATGGCGTACATTACTTAATCATTCAGCCATAATTCCACAAAGGTAATGTTCTACTCTACATCACACACACACACACACACACACACACACACACACACACACACACACACACACACACACACAGGCAACATCGGTAGAGGGACTAAGTGGTGCTGATTAAACTGAGTGTGCTACATTGGCGACCCTGTTCGTGCCTCCCTAATAATAGTGGTGGTGGGTATTTCAGGCTGTGTGTGAGTATTAATACCTGTCCCTCGTCACACATCCTCAGCCCAGAGTGACACTGTGGATTGACTCAGACACGCCTGATAAGACCTCGCTGGTAATGCGGAGACTTGACCCCACACCCACATGAATCCGCACAGAGACTCGTATGGATACACACAACATCAGACAGGTGGACTGAAATAGAAGTGGATTAACCTGGGCTGGAGAGCCCTAATCAGTATCTAGGAGCAACTGCCTTTTGCTGCTGACTAAAGCTGGTTTTCAACAGTGATCCCAGAGTTGATGGTTTAGAGTTGGTGACTTTATGTGTAAACACTCAGTCAAACAAAGGCAACATAATGCTGTCGAACCAGAGGGACAACATCAGTGTCTAGTGTGTGTATGTGCCCTCCCCCCCATTCCGTGTTCATACCTTTGTTATATGGACCTGGGAGGGGGGCTTGAAGGTGTGACATTCATACCTTGACCAGGCTGTGTAGAAGGTGTTAAACTGACCCCCCCCTCTCCTCCCTGCAGGCTGACCAACTGACCGAGGAGCAGATCGCTGGTGAGTCCAGACCTTGTGAACCCAGATCAAGTCTCAGACAATCATAGGGGTGACTTGGATTTGCCCCCTTTGTGATATTCAGGCTTTCTAGGCTAGTTTTATAAAGACAATACAACCCTTTGTGCATCTATGATGAAGCCAAAGTAATGGTGTATTAATAACGTGTCAATGAAATGTCCCATTGTGTGTGTGTGTGTGTGTGTGTGTGTGTGTGTGTGTGCGCGTGCAGAATTCAAGGAGGCATTTTCCCTGTTTGATAAGGATGAGGGAAGTGATACGATCAGACAGGAGCTGGGCAGCAGTAAATAGAGAGGTCATGGGTCAGATACCGGCAGAGTGAGCTGAGGACATTGATATGAGGGTGGATGCTGCATGGTTGAGTGGTGTGGTGTGTGTGCTCTGTGCGTGGGTGCGTGACGTGGTGTGTGTGTGTGTGGCGGGTTGTGTGTGTTTTAATTTTTTCTGCGGTAGCCATCTGATGCATCTACTGTATTGTGTGAGATAAGTTAGTGTTGAACCACACAGAAGTGTGGCATGGTTGAAGAATGTTTTTGTACCAAACAAGTGCCTTGCCGGGTTTTAATTAGTGGGTAGTGTCAGTGGTTGGTTTTGGGCTGTAGTTGAGCACCTCTGTTTGTTAAGGATGGACCATTGAATTCCGAGAGTTCCTGACATGATGGGAGGTAAGATGAAGGATATTTCAAAGATCTTAGGTAGGAGATAATTCGAGATAGCAGAGTCTCCAAGGGTTTGTGACAGGTAAGGGTTGTGGAATGGAGACAAACGGATGTTATGTGTTTTAATGTGAACAAGCCAGGAAAAGTTCTTGTTGGTGGTGGGATGGTCTGGTTGGGCGCGCTTGTGTGTGTTTATTTTCTTCTGCGGTAGCCAATCTGACATGCATCTACTGCTATTGTGTGAGATAAGTTAAAGATGTTGAACGCACACAGAACGTTGGACATGTTGACCAGATGCTTTTGTCACCACAACCCAAGTGCACTTTCCGGGTCCCCTCTCTAATCTACACTGTCAGTGTCAGTGTTGGCATTTTGGGCTGACTAGTGAGCAACCCTCCTGTTTGTCTCCAGGCAATGGAACCATTGACTTCCCAGAGTTCCTGACCATGATGGCGAGGAAGATGAAGGACACCGACAGTGAGGAAGAAATTCGAGAAGCCTTCAGGGTCTTTGACAAGGTCGGTCTGTTTGAGACACAGAAGTTGTTCTGTGAAAAAGCCAGGAAGGTTCCTCTGTCTGGCTGGTGGGATGGTTGGCTTGGTAGTCTGGTCTGGTGGGTGGCTGTAGTGTTTGGCTCAACCACAGGGAACCACTGTAGGAGCTGTTTAGATCCTGATGACTAAATTGGACAGGCTGTAAATGACCTGTCTCGCTTCATACCGTGCTTTCTCCAGGATGGGAATGGCTACATCAGTGCAGCTGAGCTGAGGCATGTGATGACCAACCTGGGGGAGAAGCTGACGGATGAGGAGGTGGACGAGATGATCAGAGAGGCTGACATTGATGGAGACGGACAGGTCAACTATGAGGGTGAGCTGCTTTTCTGCCCCCCTTTTCTGCCCCCACACACACACACACACACACACACACACACCTCCTTTTCTTACCTCCTTTCTCTGTACTTCATTGTTTCCATTGAATCCTCTCGGATAATGACAGTAGTGTTTTATGCTTTCTGGTTGGTTGTGGTGCTGACTGAAACGGTTGTGTTCCTCCCTACAGAGTTTGTCCAGATGATGACAGCCAAGTGATCTTGCAGTGTGTGCTCTCACACCTTTCTCTCTTACACTGCTTGTCCTCCTAAGATCACTCTTGTCTTTAAAGAAGAAAACAAACATCTAAACAACCAAACCACTGAAGAATGGAAACCAAGAATATGCACTGCCCAGAAATATTTTAAAGCGTACAACAAATAAATTCTGTGAATGTGAATTGGAGAAACTATCGCACCACAGTTCAGAGTTGTCTGTAGAACAACCACAGCATGTGATGAAGTCATAGAGAAGTTTCTGGATCAAGCCTTAAGAGGTGCATCCATCCAGACTTAGACCCTGGTCCAGTCTCACTCATCAGATCCTGACAGAAGTTGAAGAGCACCATCGTTGAGTCAGTGACCACAGTCCTCCAGGAACGGGAGGGTGTGGTCTCTTTTTGCCCTGCTTAGAGAAGCCAACGTCTCCAATGGGTTTCCATGCCCCTTAATACCAATCTGACATTGCCACTTGCGCCCAACAAAACGTGCTGATTTTGGACTTGGGTTAAAAGTCCCACTTGCATGTACACCTTCTGTGGCGATCTGTATTCACCAGGAGAGGGCTGGGATCCCAGGGGAGGATGGAGGCTCTGTAGACACTGGAGATATATACGTAACTATAGAAACGATGTATTTGTAAAGTATTTGTCACTGAGGGCGGTGGATCCTGGGTGAGGAGTGGTTCTGTCGTTGATTCCTTTTTGGTGCTCGGAATAACAGTGTACCATCCTGGAGCGATGTGTCAGCGGTGTGTGTGAGGGGGAAGGAGGTGTTGATAAGAAAATACGTCTTGTCTTTGTCTGTTTTCCCCCTGGGGCGGCCTGTCGTGTTCCGGGACTTTTATTTTGAAGCAGCTCACATCCAGGAAGAAGCAGCGAGTAGACAGTACAGTTTGAGGAGACCATTTATGGTTACCCTTGAGAGCATTGCTCTAAAGATATTTAATCGACTTTCAACAGATATACCTAATACCAGTATATAACATAAATGTCAGTGCTTTTTAACGGTATGTCATCCAATATTAAATGTATAAGTTACGTTTCTTCACAGATATTATGAGTGTTGGTGCAAAATTTTGCTTTACTTATTGTGGCTATTCTGTAGTAGGACCTATAATGTTTTCTCCTTGGTTTTGAGATGTGCCATAAAACTGTAAAAGCCTCAACAGTCTTGCAAGACAACTTGTAGTAATTTAGACAATGACATCTATATACATATATGTACAGTATATATTATCAACATATACTTACAAACGAATAATTGCATTTTAGTGTAGTTAAACAATTTATTTAAAGACTGTAAAGAAAAAAGATACCAAATGTTTTTGCAGCTGAAACAGTTTGTGTCACAGTATCGTGCATCTGTATGCCATTGTGGCCAGTGGGTTCACCCTTAGACTTTCCATTGCTTGCTGAAAATAAATACACTATTTACAGGATATACACAACACTTTCACATCGATATTGGCTTCGTCTGTCAGGTGAGGGTGGACAGTTTCCGTAGGACACTGAAGGAGATTGGAAATAAGTCAAGTTCAACTGGATCTTTACAGGGATGGGTCTACTTGGCATCACTGCATTGTTAGTGAGGGTTCACTGCATTGTTAGTGAGAGTTCACTGCATTGTTAGTGAAGGTTCACTGCATTGTTAGAGAGTTCACTGCATTGTTAGTGAGAGTTCACTGCATTGTTAGTGAAGGTTCTGAACAAAGCTTTCACTTTCAAGGCTTTCGCTTTTTATGGTTTGCCTCTTGATCAAGCGATTTGAAAGAGCGACTTCGGGACTGTAAACTTCTGAAAGTAGCTGAAAATGTCTTGTGTTTCTCATGAATCAATAAATTCAGCCGACTTCAAAATGGTCTCTTATTGTTTGTTCTTAAAGAGAAACATCTCAGAAGGCAAGGCTCTAACCATCAGACCAAATCATCTCACAGGAGGATTAATGACACATCAGCCTTTGATGACTGCTGTGTTGCAGTAGATGACAACTATGTATTAGCCATGTCTATCTCTTCCTGGCTGTCCCAGGACAGGGCCAGAAAGACTGGTGGTTGTCTGTGATTGCCTAATGGCCAGGTTAGTGCAGGACCATTCTAAAGTCCAAGATAGGCTCAGAGCATGGCAGGTCACCCAGGACTCCCTAAGAAGAACTATCTCTGTCACTCCCAGGCTAAATCGGGATCCTCATGGGATTGTGGCAGGAGCCCATGCTAATCCAGGTCAGTCAGGGTCGGGACCTCTTAACCCTGCTAGCTCCACCTCTTGCATTTTACCAAACGTACGGCACACTGAGCCTTGCTCTAACCCCATTTACAGACAGGGCAGCCAGCCAAAGGGGTTAGGTTTACCTGGGCTAGATGGGATTGGATGGTATATGGGTGGGACTAATTGTGTGTGTAGAAAGAAGCTTAGGTGGAGCTGAAGGGTGAACTCATCAGAACGGCCAGCTCTGCACACACTGAGACCAGCACACGTGACATCGCAATACCACGGCCCTGGTTGTGTAACCCAGCACTCCTCAAACAGACTGGGTAAAAAGGATGTTGATTGGAGAGAGACTAATTAAAATGGAGTGTGCAACAGTGGGAGGGGATGAGTATCCCATCGACAGGTTAAGATACGTTAATACTATATGAAGTACTGTGTGTCATCCTATTTGTCTTTTTAAAAAGTGATATGAAGCTTTGGCTTGTTGGAAGATTATACCATGTCTTCAGTGCAGTTTTCATGGTGTGCCATTTCACTGTTCAGACAATAGGTGGCACTACTGACTTGTACAACAAAACAGGCCAGTCAAGTCCAGATGTCTTGTGTCATGTATTACTCATCTGTGACTATTTGATTACTTTTTTTGTAAGATTGCAGAGATGAGCACCACAGAATAATTATGTCTGTGTGAGTAGCTCAGTCAATGTAACAATCCTTGCTTACAGACCTGATTACTTTCATGCACACACACACACATACACAAACACACACACACACACACACACACACATACACACACACACACACACACACACACAGAACATCATCCGTCCTACGTCCTTGCATATTACCTCATGTATAGGGCCATACACAGTTCCAAACACTGGCAGTGTAAATACACAAAACTGAAAAAGGTTCTGGGCTCATTAGTCTCCCTTGCCAACAACATTTCACATCAGGCTGTTTACACAGTAGTAGGCGATTATCTCGACATCTCGGTGGTATGTGCTGCATGTGTGTGTGTGGTTCCTGTCCAAGTTGTGCAAGTCTATCATGAAACTTAACACCTCCCTCACATGATCGCTGCATATGGTAGGCTGATCATCTCTAACCACCAGGCATCTGTTGTAAGCATTCATCATTCACACTAGGGCATACTGTATATACACACCATTAGTTACTATGCACCAGACCTACAGTTCCTACAGAACACACACCACAGTTGCTCAGGTTCTTGTGTCTGGGGTATTTGTCTGCCACTAGTCATGGTTCCCTTGGTAGTTCCCTTGTTCCCCAGGCTATTGTTAAGCACAGCCTATACCCTGTTGATCCCGGCCATGTTTTCGATCACTTTTATAAGCCCTGTGAGTATAACGGGTCAGAAAAGGTTAAGCAAGTTGTCCATTTGTCGAAGGATTTCTGCCCCTTGAACAACCTAATGACTGAATCTTCTGAATCACTTCCTAACCAACAGCACTATTTTGATAGTCATCGCTATAAATCATGACCTCATGGTCATGCAGTTGTGTGAGAGGGGGGCGAGGGATGAAGCTCAAACGGTGAAGCGAAGACAGACAGATCATATCCGAGAAGAGGAGGCAAGGAGAAAAGATATGAAAGATGATATTACAGAGGCAAAGGGCAGGGCAGAGCGGAGGAAAGTAGAGAGCCAGCTAAGAGAGTCACAGTCTTCTTATCAGCATGGGCAAGTGAGAACAATAACGTTCCATAACGAGCATGTGTGTTTGACCACTAAGGAAGCGATCTGACATGAACCTGAGTAAGACCTTTGTTTTTTTTGAAGTGTGCGGCTGGTAATATAATACAAGTTAAAGACAGTTCCTGAAGTCCTCAACCCTAATCTGTCACCAACTGTTCCAGCTGCCTCCTCCTTGCTGTACAAATTTGTTTTTCAGAATGTGTGTGTGAGAGAAAGAGAGATGGTGAGAGAAAGAGAGATAGATAGAGATAGAGAGAGAGAGAGAACGTGAGGCATAAAAATGATAAACCAATGTTCCAGTCTTTATATACAGTAAAGATGTACATTAAAGATGATTTATCTCACCTTAGGCCATGTTTAATGTCATTGGGAGCCAAATTTCTCTTTGTCTCAAACAGTTGTCTGGTGTCTCTACTGCAGACATTAGAGAATGAAAAACAGTCATCTGGATTCAGGAAGGAACTCCATTATCTCCACATCTTGAGAGTGTGAACAACTGAAGTGTCACTTTCAAAGTCACTTCAGTTACTGATAAACACTATATTATTATAGTCAGAAATGAGAAAATCACTTTCATGACATCTCATAATTAGATTCTTCAGCTTAGATTTTTGAATGTTTTTACTTAGGTTTATATCTACAAATACAATGCTGCGACATAAAGGGTTTCTACATTCATCATGCCTACATGTTTGTAAAAATCCATGACAGGAGTCCACAGCTAGCCAGACAATTGCCTAACAAGACTCCTTATGCTAGGTTGTTGAATAAGTCTATCCATCTGTCTTTCTAACTGTTATGTCTCCAGACTAGCGGAACAGCTCCAATGTTTGGTCTTGAACGAGCTAGTGTGTAAGTGCATGAGCTTGACTGTGTTGATTTTTGCCAGTCACTCAGTTACAGTAAAGGCTCTATCAGACCGTTGATGCAAGTGGACCTACTTTGAGTGCACTTGAATAAGATGACATGGTATATGAAAAGAGCTGGGGCAATCTCAGTAGTGCAAACTTGTAGTGGCTGCTGTCAAATTGAATGCACCTTAGATGTTTGGTACAGTACAGTTTTAACTGGAATTTGTGGATGTAACTACGTGTTGTGTTGTGTTGATGTTTGTAAATATTGATAAATATTGATTCCATTCTTTTAAAATCTGAAATAATTACCAGGGACCAGTATATTTCACATAATGGATATCATACAACCCCAAATCAGAACAAGTTGGGACAGTATAGAAAACACAAATAAAAAAAAGAAAGTAGTGATTTCTAAATTTACTTTGACTTCTATTTCATTGCAGACAATGTGAACACAAAATATATTTCATGTTTTGTCTGTTTTTTTGTCAGGGTTAGTAATCAGGTAAATTGGTTTAATAATGATGGTCCAAAAGTCCAAAAGCCAGGGTCTGTCATGGTATGGGGTTGTGTCAGCGCCCTTGGCAAAGATCACTTGCACTTCTGTGATGGCACCATTAATGCTGCAAAGTACATAGAGATTTTGGAGCACAATATGTTGCCTTCAAGAAGACATCTTTTCCAGGGATGTCCATGCATATTTCAACAACATAATGCAAAACCACATTCTGCACACATTACAAAGTCCTGACTGTGGAGGAAGAGGATACAGGATACCTGACTGGCCTGCCTGCAGTCCCGATCTGTCTCCAATAGAGAATGTGTGGCACATTTTGAAGCGCAAAATATTGAATTTTGAAATCAATATTAATACTACTTTTTTATTAATGTTTTCAATACTGTCCCAATCTTTTCAATTTTGGGGATGTAGATGTTTCTGTAAGCTCCACATTTAAACCCTTTGTCTGCCTAAATTTCATCTTTGTCTTCTCACAATAATTGACCTAGCTCAGTTAGAGAAAACAGATGCTCGCTTCCCTATGAAAGATTCAAATCTCATAGCTGTGATTGGTCATTAATAACCCATTAGGAACAGGAGGAAGTGACATCTTATTCTGCATGTGATCTGGAGAGGGAAATCTCAGTTTTGTCCATTATCTTTGGTGAGCTGGATCTGACTAAGATGTAGGCCTTCTTTTGGGCTTTATGGATCCCAAAACACCAGTAGAACATTGTTAGCTTAAGCTGAAGTCTAATACATGTGAGAGGTACGATAAAACAGTGATATGCCCATAGTGAAGAACCTATCATAAGGTCAATTTCATCATGTTGAAACTCAGAAAAGCTTTTGACCTGAATTAAATGAATACAAGATCATGATTCTTTGAGAATTGATAGTTTTCTTTCTAAATCATATTAAATGAACACTTTAGCCTATTTATACTGCTACAACAGAGCCAAATCAATATAATAGATTGTGTAGGGGTTCCCCAATGTAATAACGCTTCAAGCCATTTTCTTTTGGACCATAAATAGTTTAGTTTCCACTTATGTTCACTGTTCTGTCAATGTATCAATATCTTGAGCAGCTTCCATTCCCAGAATGTTAGGAGCACTCCTAGTCTCACTCCTCATCTCACTCCTAGTGCCACTCCTCATCTCACTCCTAGTCTCACTCCTCATCTCACTCCTAGTGCCACTCCTCATCTCACTCCTCATCTCACTCCTAGTCTCACTCCTAGTCTCACTCATCATCTCACTCCTCGTGTCACTCCTAGTGTCACTCCTAGTCTCACTCCAAGTGTCACTCCTAGTCTCACTCCCTGTCTCAGTCCTAGTCTCACTCCTTGTCTTACTCCTAGTCTCACTCCCTTTATCAGTCCTAGTCTCACTCCTAGTCTCACTCACTGTCTCAGTTCTTGTCTCAGTCCTAATCTCACTCCTATTCTCACTCCTAAACTCACTCCTAGTCTCACTGCAAGACTCACTCCTAGTCTCAGTCTTTGTCTCAGTGCTTGTCTCACTCCTATACTCACTCCCTGTCTCAGTCCTAGTCTCAGTCCTAGTCTCAGTCTTTGTCTCAGTGCTAGTCTCACTCCTAGTCTCACTCCCAGTCTCAGTCCTATTCTCAGTCCTAGTCTCACTCCTAGTCTCAGTCCTAGTCTCACTCCTAGTCTCACCATGCAACAGCTGCATAACAAAGCTGGGAAAGCTCCAACATAGAGTAATGTGTCTGTCAAGGGAAAGATGTAAAGTCTTCAGTTTGAGAGGTGATCTTATCCTGAGGAGCGGAAGACATGCTAGAAACTCCATGGTCCCAGACACATGGCGTGAGCTGTGGAGAAAGGCAACATCGACACATCACTCAGAAATGTTTTGTCTCCAGTACGTCATGTCAGATGGATGACTAAGAGTCTTGGAGAATTCTGCAGCTGGTAAGACATGTACGCCTAGAAAGGACACAGAAAGGAGGACAACCAGAACAAGTGAGAAGTTAAGAAACAGCAGAGTAAACAAATAAACAATCTTTCTTCCTCTCATGTTCTTGATTAGCTCACCATGGCTCTAATACTGTAGTACATCCCAGTTGGTCCATCGCTGTTCTAAGTGTTTCCAGCCTTGTATTTGGTCGATGCTGATTTTAATATGCTTTGCAAAGCACATTATCCTGGAACCTCCCCGTTCATTTTTGATTTTCAAGGTGCTTCATCATCTGGCGCAGAACATAATGCCTCTGGATATGATGGGATAGAATTGGTTGGGTTAGGGTTAGCCCTAACCAGCCCTAACTGGTTGGGTTAAGGTTAGCCCTAACCAGCCCTAACTGGTTGGGTTAGGGTTAGCCCTAACCAGCCCTAACTGGTTGGGTTAGGGTTAGCCCTAACCAGCCCTAACTGGTTGTTTATAAAAATGCCCCAACAGCTATATAAAGTCATTGTTTCAAACCTGCTTATTATTAAATAATCAGTTGTGAATGGCCCAGCAATATCCAGGCCGGATGGAAATCAGTCTGAAAGAGAGGGTGGCCAGAGCCCTCGGCCAGATCAAATAAGACCTAATTTTTCAGATTGATCTGGTTCCCAGGCCACTGGTTACACTCATAAACTCCACAGCAGAGATGCAGATCTATCACAGTTAATGATGCGAGCAAGCCAGATATAGAAATGTCAGGTGTCACGTTCTAATATACATATGTACTCTTGAAATGTAGCAATACAATATTCCCAAGTTATGACAATACCTATGTTTATGATATATAGTTGATTAAACCACTAATATAAGCCTATAGCTAGATAAGCTGCCGCTCTTTAGCTCTCCCTCGAGCTAAAGGTCTCACATACATGTCCAATTGCTGCAACAGTTCTTAAGGGTCATACTGACTGTTCACTTCCCCCACTTGAACAGACTATTTCTGCATGAGAAACCCCTGCATGAGAAACATTTTCTAGAAAAACATAATTGTTGTAATTTCAGGAGAGTGTATAAACTTCATCTGCCTGATAAAAGTGATGAGAGACAGACACATCGTAGAGAGGGTAAAGTGGGGTGACCCTGTCGTAAACAGCCCTGTTCTGATCCCTGTTCGGTGTTGGTTCCCAGAAAATATATTTCGTCATAAATTCTCACCGCTATGGACATCTATTAACAAGTAGGAGTGAGATTTTGAGTCAGTAGTGCAGTCCCTATGGTGGTGAATACTAGTGCAGTCCCTATGGTGGTGAATACTAGTGCAGTCCTCATGGTGGTGAATACTAGTGCAGTCCTCATGGTGGTGGATACTAGTACAGACCTCATTGGTGGTGGATAATAGTTCGATTGAGAGAGGGATTGTGATGGAAGGATTTCAACTTCAGAAAAATGCCTGTGTGTCATCCTTTGTAACCTCCCGCACATTGCCTGTCTAGCTCATCGAACCCAACATGGACTCCCCAGCTCCAGTCGCATCTTCAGCTCTGCTCTGGACAAGCTTCTGTTCTCACAGCTCATTAAAAGGTTTTCCTGTAAAGAGCAGCCAGGTTGAGAGACTGTGTGTCGGGGTTGGTGCCTTGATTACAGTCTACCATGCCCACTTTGAGCGCCTCATGAAGCTGATAGTCCCACCTGGGAGGCTTCTGATACGCTGACTCAGCAGGCACGCCAGTATTATCTACGGTGGGCTTCTGGCATAGCAGGCAAAGCAGTGAAAGTGGTTTATACGGTTAGGGAAAGCAGGTTGGCTGAATACAAAACCACATCCAGATCTATTTCACTGCTTTGAAAGTTGAACATAGCGCAGCCAAGAAAATAACATTTCGGTCATTTGATCTAAGATATATACTAGGCTATTTATATGACACCATACAAGTTCATAGATACATCGATTTATTATATATTTTACCTTTACTGTATACAGCTGTTTACATTTTACTATATCAGTACATGATATTATACACAACATTTATGTATCACTTAAAATGTTCTGTTTTTCAATGGATGTCAATACTGCAAAATCAAATCTTTTATACTCACAGTTGAACCAAAAGTGCAAGATGCAAAAACTGGCAATTGAGGACAGCCATGCAAGGCGGGAAAAAGACTGCAGGAAACAATATCACCACATGACTTATCACCATTGGAGCTCATGCCACCAAACATGCTCAGACACTAACACACTAACACAAGAAACACAGTCTAACACTAACACACCAATACACTAACACAAGAAACACGCTCTGACACTAACACACTAACACACTAACACAAGAAACATGCTCAGACACTAACACATCATCACACTAACACACAAAACTAAGCCAGATTGGATGCCACAGCATGCATCTATAAACACTACTGTGTCCTACAGATACACGCACAAATTCTAATGACTTTTAGAGGGCAGAAATTCTGTAGACACAAATGTAGCTTAAATGTATTATTTAGGTATCTTAAAACGTCAAATGGAAGCATCACACACGCATGCGTACACATGGACATGCATGCAGAATAACATCAGTTACCTTTCAGACCATGGTAGCTAAATGAAATGCTCTAGCAGGTTATAAGTTGAGTGAGAGAGTGTCGGAGTCTACTTTGAACAAGCAGTAGTGGTTCTCATAGCCATAGAGTTGTTGAGATTGAAATCGTTCGTTTTTCTTTTGTTTCAGCTATTATTGTCTATATTGGTCTGCATGTTGGAGCTGGACCTCCGAAATCTGAGCAGGACCTGACGTCACAGGCGCCATAATGCTGTCCTCTATGAATATAATGACATTCGTCGATCTTCTCCCTTAACATGCAGTGACATGAACGCATTTTCATGCAAACAGACACAGGAGGAGTGAGGGCAGAAATGCTGTAGAAGAGTGACGTTTAGTCACATCGAACACAGGTGGAATCTACTTGAATAGCTCAAAGAACAAGAAAGAATGACCGAGAGATATAGAAATACGATCAGTCCCCTGGTGTGTAGGCCTGAGTGACCATGACAGGGACCCAGTGCAATGTTGTTTCATTTCCTGGTTGACTTCTTCTGAACAGGAACTATTAACAGCAATTATTATCATGCCGGTGATTACACATCCAACCCCGTGACACAGGAGTTCATAGTCCATAACACTGCATGTTCTGATGACAGAAACCTGTCATCTGTAGTCCAGGCCAGTGCAGCCTCTATTCCTATCAAAGCCATGTTCATTCATGTAATCAGGCATTCACATATGGGGCAGTGCGGCGGTAATAACGAGAATTCTGATTGGCAGCAGCTGCACAAACAGCTTCCTACTTTATCAACACCCACACAGAGTATTGAATCGATACCATCACAGCGTTAAAAGGTCTGGAATCCCCTGTGCTGTACCTCTGCATAATGGGAATGCACGTCGGGTCGGAATAAGATCATGGGTAATTATGAATACATTGTTCAAACCGTCCTGAAGCAGGTTAAACCACCCACGTGTTCTCTACTCTAACGTCTGCATAATAACAGAGGTCCAGTGCACTTACAACAAGGGTCATTTTTCTTTGGTCTAGACAGGACAGTGCTGGTCCCACAGTCAGAGTTGAGTGAATAGTTCCTTCTCTGGCCAGACCTAGTGGCTTTGCTCTGCATCCATCCATTCATCCATCTTTTCATCCAACTATCCATCCATCCATCCATCCACCATGCTCCTTCTATCTTTTGTCTTGACCAAAACGAACAATGTCATATCTGTCCAGTCCGGTCCTACCCGATGCTGTCCCATTCCATTCTGTACAATCCTGTCCTCTTCCTACCCTCTTAGGGTCAGGCCAGTCTGTCAGGGTGGCAGGTTAGAGTAGGCTTAGGGGCTGGAGGGGGGTGGGGTGGCATGGGGTTCTGAGGTGAGGGCACAGTGAGCCGCTGTGCTCTTCACCGCCCCACCAGTGAAGCGGCAGCGCAGCAGAGAGCGCAGGTGGCGGAACACAGACTTGCGGAAGATGATGAAGACCCAGGGGTCCACGATGGGATTGAGCGCCTGAAAACGGAACGCCAGCAGGTTTTCCTGGTCAGCCCCAACCAGGTGGACTGCATTGACGAAGCCGGCGATCTGAGGAAGAGAGAGGAGGGGGCGGGGGGTGGTTAAATTCTGATGCGATATGTGTGTGTGAGGTGGTATATGTGCAACAACTGTCATCACAACTCTCATCTTACTCCCTGTTTTACCCGCTTTGGTTGAACAAACACACGCAAAGACCACCTCTCACAAACATCGGCTGACGTTTTTGCTATTCATACTTGAGGGGCGAGTTCAACCAATGAATCGGTTAGATATGGATTAAAAGAGAGTGGAGAGTGGGAGATTAATCTTTTCTTCACTTCATTTACCCCCCTCCCCCTCTTCATCAACTGATTCTCTTGTGATAGATTTAACAAACATAACTTCAGTGGATAGCCTTCCCCAGGGCTTGTTGTAGTGGAGACCAGTCGATGTTTCCCCTGTTGCTAAGCATAGGGAATGATATACCACAGAGAGGGAGACAGATCCATACAGACAGGACAGAGAGAAGGACACCAACTGGTGAGCGGTTTTTCTTTTTTGTGTGGGTGTTGTTTTCTTTACTTCATATCAGCCATTGGGATTGGTTTGTGATGGTTGGGGAGTTTGGGGTAATTTAAGTAAAATTATGATAAATTTTCTACAGATCACATCCAAGACATTTCTCTTTAATAGTTCACACGTGTGTGCGTGTTCATGAGAGTTAGTCTCACCATCTCATTAACAGAGGGGGATATCCCTAGGGTGATGTTTACTGACCAATGAGGCCTGGAGAAAAGGGAAGTAAATGAGCCAATAGAGCGCCTCCAGGTGATTTCGAATAGCTGATGTACTGGGACATGTCTGAGTGAATAAGGGTGCCATATCCTGGATCATAAACTCTCTGCCTCCCTGCCTCTCAACCTCGCAGATGTATTGAGAGCTAAGGCGACTGTGAGGTGGTGAGGCTGGGATTCTGAGAGGCCATGAGGTGAAAAGGGACACTGTCAGGTGCTTAAATGATGACCCACCAGGAGCCTACACTCCCAGGCCCTGCTCAACTATCTAAGCAGGTGCCATGCTCGTGTGTGTGTATGTGTGTGTGTGGAGGGGGGATTCAGCAGTGCTATTAACACATGGACAAACATACACCCTACCACTCTCCACCCCCCGACACACACACACACACACACACACACACTACCACGACGTCCATGAATGTCTCCACTCATCAGGGACCCTGGGGAACTCAGACTGTGTGTGTTTGACACAACATCATGGCAGCTTTAGAGGCCATTTGAGTCTGCTGACGACTGAGAACGGGCCTGCCAGTGAGGAAACAGGAACCATAATGGCTGCCCAGTGCAGCCCATTAGCCTACCTCTTGGCTCCAAGAGAACTGGGAACCTCATAGATCCTGTTTCATTGAGCGGCCATTAGCCAGGAAAGGGAGGAGACCATGATGAAAAACACATCAGCCAGCTGACACCTCATGAGGATTCAAACAGACTCATACAGACGCTGTAACAGGCCTGAATTCATAAAACGTCCGTAGGATCAGGATGAACAAGTTAAGGAAAAACTTAAGATGGACTCTTGAAATTGGTTTTCTAAAAAGAACTCATCGTAAATAACCTTTCAAATAAGGATAGCCTCACACTTGTCTTATCAGGAGGATGGAGCATATGAGAAAAGAGAGTGGAGAGAAGTGGAGAGAATGAGGGGCAGTGGGTAGAAGAGTGTGTGTGTGAGAGAGAGAGAAAGAGAGAGTGTGTGTGTGTGTGTGAGAGAGAGAGAGAGAGAGAGAGTGAGAGAGAGAGTGTGTGTGTGTGAGAGAGAGATAGACAGAGAGATACACGGAGAGTATCAGAGACAGACTTGGCAGAACGTAACAGAAATAATGTAGGACGTGGACCATGTTTGTCCTCTTTCAGTGTTTTCAAAAGCACCCTCTGTGGTAACCAAGCCACATCCTGTGTTTGCTCTGCTCCTGATGGTTGGATCAGAATTCTAGTCTGATCTTTCTCTCTCTGCGGTGTCTCCTTTCTTAGACTGATAAGCGTGGCCTGGTAAACAGTTCTTACGTTTACCTGACTTGAGATTTTCCCTACCATAACAGTGGATTTATAGTTAATCTACGCAAACTGTCACTGAAACTGACAGTCAACAATCAAACTGTTACTGAAAAAAAAAACGTATTTACAAGAGTAATGTCATAGAAAATTCCTTGACATGTGACAGGCCAGACCATTGGGCTCCTTCACACTTTGACTATTTTCTCTTTCAATTCTCTCTTTCTCGCTTGCTCTTCCTTCACACATCTCCTTCCTTCATCCAGCTCTCATACATAGAGTACCAGCTATAATTGATCTCTCTCCACACCATTGTACGACCACCGAATTTCTTATTCTATCATAACTAAAGGTTCCTCCAGAGAAATCATAATGCATTGTAAAGAACAAACTTTGTCAATATAAACATTCCATCAGGAGGACTAACACTATATGTAATGTGTCTTTCCGGACCTTCTGCATGGATTTTTCTGTAGAAAGCTCAGTCTTCAGACCCAGTCTCTCTCTACGTCTGTGTATTTGCCTGCAGGTCCGTTAATGGACTCTAGATGTCCTGTCTTCTCTAAGCTATAGAGACACGATAGTCCCTGACTGTGAGTCTGCATGACCTCCTTTCTGTCCTCCTACACTATAGAAAGAGGAGATGGGGAAACTCCCAGGAGGAGGGTGGGGGTACATGAACATGGCAACACAGGGAAATACAGGAACAGAAACTATGACAAGTTGTGCCTGACAAAATTACTCATATTGGTACTGAACGTGTACCACAGGCAGGTCTTTGTACTTGCATGCATGTGTTGATAATAATCTGTCTAATCAAGTGTGGCCTTCATCATATAATGAGATCATTATCTGGCAGACAGTAGAACAGATGCTTGTAGAGAAAAGAGGTGGACTAGGTCTAAATGTGAACAGATGATGTTCTTCCTATCTGACCTTATCTGTTTCTTTGTAGGCACATTTCCCTCATCTCTCCGCTTACTCACATGTTGTGTATTTACCCACTTCCTGTTTCGATCTTCTCTTTTCACTTCTCTTTTTATTTAGCTTATTTTTGTGTATTTTTACTCAAATCACCCCCCTCTTATTACAGAAACCCTCTATCCGCTCCTCTCCACTTTCTTCCTACCTATCATCTCCACTCTTTCCCTACCTCCCTTAATTCAGTTTAGAGCAAATTCTGTATGTGTGCCTATTTATGTGTGCCTGTGTATGGGCAGGACCAGAGGCAGCTGTGGTCTAAAGAGGGGGTGTAGATCCACACCAACACTGTAGAAGGACAGCTGTACCAAAGTGCTCTCTGTACTAATCCTTTCAGAAAATGAGGTTTAAATCTGGCCATGCCTGTGGTTGCAGAAAAAAGGAAGTGGAGGAGGACATTAGACTCAGCACTACTACACAACAGAGAAGGAAGACTGTTACAGTTAGAGGTAAAGGTTAAGCAAGAGGCTTTGCAGGGCGCGGCGGCATTAGGTCTCATTTCCCATCAACTTCATTTTCCAGATTTGATTGCTAGGGCCACCTTCTGCTTTTCTGTGCTCAGACTGTGAAGCTGCTGTAACCTGAGAGGCTGGGCTGCTAGAGCTAGCATAGTCCTGGTGGTGGTAGGAGAGGTGGAGGAGAGGTGGAGGAGAGAGGAGGAAAAGAGAAGTAGGGGAGAGTGGTGGAGGAAAGAGGAGGAGGAGAGAGGTGGAGGACAGAGGAGGAGGAGGGAGGTGGAGAGAGGAGGAGGAGAGAGGTGGGGGAGAGAGGTGGAGGACAGAGGAGGAGGAGAGAGGTGGGGGAGAGAGGTGCCGGAAAGAGCAGGAGGAGAGAGGTGGAAGAGAGGGGAGGAGTAAAGAGAAGGAGGAGAGAGGAGTAAGAGAGAGGCAGAGGAGGAGGCGGAAGAGAGAGAAGGAGGAGAGGTGGAGGAGAGAGGAGGAGGAGAGAGGTGGGAGCTTGTGGCACGTGAGTTGTAGCACGTTTGGGCCGTGTGGCTGGAGTTTGGTTAGAAAACAATATGGCAGCAAATGCCATCAAAACATAATTCTCTGTCTTGGCCAGAACTCACAACCCCTCCATTGTTTTCAGACCAGTGTATTGAGACGACGGACACGGATCCAACCTCAGAAGATTCCCACAGACCACACAATAGACTGTACAATGACAGACAATGGTCAATGGTGCCATGGCCTGGGCCTTTCTTACGCACACAGCCATTAAAAGATGCATTGCATGTCTCCCAGACTGAAAGAGGAAAGGAAGAACGGAAGGAGATGGAAGGAAGAGAAAGTTCAAAAGAGAGAGAGGATGAGAAAGAGGGAAGTGTCCGGATGCGAGCAGTCAGAGAAAATCAGATCATTAGGTAGCATGAAACAGACGGTTGGCTTGACTTAGCCTTGGTGTTAGCCTTGGCACAGGTTAGGCTAGCATTAGTATTGGCAGAGGAATAGTGGAACAATAGTGGAATGGAAGAGTGACCGTGTCTGTAGCAGGATGCACAAAGATGTCTTAACCCTACAGAGGATCACACATGTCAAAAACAATCAGAGTGAAGGAGAAGCGAGAGAAATGTCTCATACGTTAAAGTACCAGTACACTATTCATCAAAATAAATAAAAGCATGTGCTTAAGGAAGACAGTATTGGCACATCTGCAGTGTGATTAGAAAGAACATACTTCCTCAATGACACCCGTCAGTTCTGGGCAGTAAGTAAGCTCTCATAATAAGTCAGTCAGTTAGTTGTGACTGGGACGATGCACCCTGGGTTCTTACAGTCAAGGCTAAGCATTGTTCATAAGCCTCTTGTGGTAAAACCATTAATAGGTATACAGGAGAAAACAGATGAATTGCATGTCCAAAACCTCCAACAGTGATGTGGCATCCCAACAAGAACTAGTTAATGTGTCCATGTCATCTTGGGAATGATAAACCTATGGCTCTGGGGTAGTCGGTGAGTTCATGCATCAACAGGAAACTAAACGCATACATAAGCCTTGAGTATTCAGTTGAACTAACACAGACTTGATACATTCACGAAGAGAGAGGGGAGAGGGAGGGAGAGAGAGGAAGAGACACAGCACCTAGCTATGGCATGGCCAGTGTACTTAATCTTCTGCCCTGAACACCCAGCACCCGAGGGTGATTGATTATGGCATAAAATGAATGTAATTTACACACACATATGCACACATGCACACAGCAGCTGGTACACGGACCATTGTAAACCCCAGGCTGTTAAATAACTCCAGTAGAAAGGAAGGTACCGGTGACCACCTGCTGACTGCAATGATAGATAACAGTCTACTGTCTTTCCTCGCCATCTGTCCATTTGTTACTCTGTCCACTTTCCCCGCTCTTTCTCTTCCTTTACTGTCTTCTGTTTTGTCAAACTCTCATTAATCTTCACTCCCCTTTAAGCTCTACTTTCATCCGATCTTTCCTGCCTGTCCCTTCACTCTTCTTCATCTCAATGTCTCCTTTTTCTCACTCCATCTTTCCCCTGGGACCTGTCACGCTCAGCGACCAATGATTAACCGTCCATCCACTGTGGTTCACGGTTGGTTTCTGGCTGTTCAGACGGACCCAGCAGAATCAGTGTGGTTGCTTCGGGCCCAGAGATAAGTACTTCCATGTAACATGGTCACTTAGCTCTCTGAGTGCAGACCTCAACTGATATCATCAGACATGGAAAACTGTCTGGAAATGAGGCAAGTCACTATGCTGTCGAAATTCTAAAGTGTAAAGGATTCTGTTTCTGCTGTGAGGGACAGGCATGGCTTTGTACTCCGCTAAGTAACATCATCTGAACTGGGGTCAGTGGGAGGATGGGGTGCGGGGTGGAGGCTGGAGACGGGATGGGGGTGGGGGGGGGCGGTGGGAGGGAGGGATATAAAAAAGAAGATAGGAGACAGGGGGGATCATTCCCATCCATTGTTTGAGCTTGACCAGGGTGGTAAACCCTGTTGAAGGGACCGTAGGTCGCTGAGGTCCCAGCAAAACCAGAATCTCAACGGGTTCCTTATCATCTGGATACAATTATCCTTCTGGAGTCCTGCTCTTTCCGGTCTGGAGGGTTCATGAGTATCTGGAAGGTTCCACATGTGCTCGCTATATAACCCAAAACAGGATAGGGAGTAGTTTTATTTTGAAACCCTAGGAGGGGGAACGATATATGCTGGTTCACAGCTTCTCCATGTTGCTTCAGTCCTACACTGATGGAAGGCGTGTTTACTTCAACCACAAGAGTTTGAAATACAATATTGAATGGAGTAGAAAATGATCTGACTGTAATTTGTAGCTGGTTTACAACATAACACTGTCACAAATCATAACAAAAACGTCCAGCTTCCCACCTGACACCTGGAAATAGAGATCAGTGGTTGGGAATACAAACACCTCATCCATAAGAAAAACGAGGAAGACAGAAATTTACATGGTGAGAACTACACAGATGGCCCTGTCCAGACAAAGTTCAGTAGGGTCCTCACTTACTGCCTCACCCACTATCTCCCCCTGTCTCCTCATCTATTGCCCCCTGTCTCCCCCTCCATCCCCTCCTCCTCCACCTCCCCCTGCTTCCTCCTCTATCTCCTCCTCCTCTACCCTTCACTTCCTCCTCCCCCTGCTTCCTCTTCTATCTCCCCCTACCTCCTCCTCTATCTCCCTCTGCCTCCTCCTCTACCTCCTCGTGCCTCCTCCTCTATCTCCTCCTCCTATCTCCTCTTTATCTACCTCCCCATGCCTTCTCCTCTATCTCATCTGCCACTACCTCCCCCACTTCCTCCACTACCTCCCCCTGCCTCCTCCTCTACCTCTCCCACTTCCTCCACTGCCTCCCCCTGCCTCCTCCTCTACCCGCCCCTGTCTCCTTCACTAACTCCCCCTGCCTCCTCCTTGATCTCCCCCTGCCTTCTTGTCTATCTCCCCTTGCCTCCTCAGTTATTGAAGGGGTGCAGTATTTCTCTTCTGTATGTCTGGTGGAAGAGTTATATTAGGACATCCCAAGAAACTGTTGGTTTGTAGCATGGGAAAGGGAGGGGAGTGAAGGAAAGAGGAAGGAATGGAAGGGTTGACGAGATTAGAAGTAAAGAGAAGTGCATCTTAGACAAGTGGGCCAATTGTTCTCTTGAGATAAGCCTGGAACTCTAACTGACACATAATAAAACATTTCCACCTTTGACAACAGTCATACCGAACGCCTCAGTCAATATTTGAAGATCACAGTCTACTACCTTTATGTTGAATTCGGTCATAAACCCAGAAATATGGACCATTACGAAGATGGATGAGAAGCATAGTGCAAGATCGTGCCATGGTTTAAGGCTTGCAAGTGTTCCATCCACCTATGTCAGTACACTTTCCCACAACCTTGCCTTATTTAAAACAAGACTTAGATGAACTGTGGGGGTGGCAGAGAAAGGCAAATGAGGCAGAGGAATCTAGAAAAAAAGAGTCTGTAGCCACATCAATGACCTGGTTTGAGTTGCCAAACATATGCATGCCTGGTGTCAGACTGATAATGAGAAACCATTATTCAAGCAGCAGTTTCTCCTGATGACGGTCTGATATATGGCTCTTTCTCATGATACTCGTGCTGCAGAAAATATGTGTGTGTGTGTGCTTGTGTGACTTCCCATACATAGTTACTAATACATGCCTAATCATTCCCAGACATATCTGCATCTCTCCCTGTGCACAAAATATTGGATAGATTTCTGAGTCAGAAACATTCCTAAGACACAACACAGAGTTGAATATGCCACCTCAAACCCCAGCAACCATCTTGTCATCTCCTCCGACCTCCACCCAATCCCCAACTTAATGTGTCGGTGAAGTCCGTAGCTTAAGCAGCTCATTGAGGAGTGGAATTCACATGTGTGTTTGCTTTACAAAGGACCCTTCAGACAATAGAGTGAGTTTGACTGCTTTCTCTCCCGTTTCTGGTCCCCATGTTCAGGGGTCTCAAATACAGAAATAACATTGCAAAAACAGTTAACTTAGCGTACCAAAATATGATACTCTTATCTTTATACAGTGTTTTTCATTTAGTTTCTCTCACTTTCTGCCACCCACTCCTTTTTAAGGCCAAAAGGATGAATCGAGCAGACTGGAAATTCCAGTTGTGGTTCTTGAACACAGTTGGTTGGTGTGTGACAACTTCTCATTTGTCTCTCTCCATATATACAGCCTATAAATATATATAGCCTCATAAAGACGCCCATACTCATTTCGGAGAAGTACAACAGGGAACACAGACCGAGTGGATGTGACTGCAAAAACATGAAAATAGACTTACTCTCAAATCATCAGCTTGGATTGCTACCCTGTAAAGTCTTAAAGGCCATTACCAGACTGTTTGTCTAACTAATATGTAATGAGTCCTCAAACCAAGCATCTCTCATTTACTCAACTACTCTGACCACACCACACGCACGCTGGAAGGTGTTGAATAACTACGTTCAATTAGGGTCATCAAACTTGATCGTAGCCAGATAAGGATCCCTCTGTATTCTCATTGAATTGATTCATGCATTATTATTCTCACTCTTAGTCTCTCAAAGATACAGATTTCGACCACAAGAGAGACATGAAACATTTTATGCACACGACTTCAAGAAGACACTCATGCTAAAGGGACTTCCACTTCCTGTTGAAGTATTCTGCATAGCGCTTTGAATATGGGAGTGAGTCAGTGAGACCGCAACAGATCTTGACCATTTAAGTACAAGCGTGTTTATATTGACCTGGTGTCCTAATGGCCATGTTTGAAGGGATGTTTGGGCTTGTAAAGTGCTCAGCCTTATTGGACAGAGGTTTTACTGACAGAGGATCTCATATCCATAGAGTTGTACTCAAGTCTCTTTTGTAGTCTGAGCTCAAATCTCTATCCTCCATCTATCCCCTTTAGACTGCACTCTAATCTATGGACTGCAGGCATTGTTTAGGCCACTACTCTATCTACTCTATCTGTATCTGTACACTGTAAGAAACTTTGTTAATCTATCAAGTTGAGGTTACGGTAGTTTGCTTATTGTTTGTTTCCAAATGTCTAGCAAGAAACCGCTACACTGCGTAAGGGTGTTTGGATGAGCAGTTTCAACATGCTTGAGATGCACTAACCACTAGAACCATGGATACCTATTTCTGACATTGGCGTTTTTAACCATTTATATGGTGAGTTGATGGGCCAATGGACTTCGCAATTGGTTGAGATACAACAGAAATATTTTAATAAAATGCATTTTCTTATGAAATATATAGATAGCTAATGGTCTACAGCATGTCACATAAGTTATTGTTAAAGGTAAAATACTTATTGAAGTGCTGAATTGATTTTTTCTATCGATTATGACAGTGCAATGAAAACAGTACAAGATGTCAGTTCAGAAAGTATTGTATGTCAGAGATTGGACAATAGCTTAGCCTAGCTTAATTGTAGACAACAAATCACTGGTCAATAGACTGACTAATCAATCAGTCATTCAATCACCAAACAAAAAAGTTATTCCAATGACTATTAATATTGATCTAATTCTGTAGTATTGATCATGTTAGTCAACATTGCCGACTGATCAATTATTTAGTAAATGGCTACCTGGAAATCAATAGGGTCCTTAGGCTGATGAGCACCCTCTACTGCATGTTTTTCTCTACACTAAGTCTTTGTCTTTCATTCTTGTCATTCTCACTCACCCGCTGTCTGTTTTCTTTAGTCCTCTCTCCCTCCCCTTTGATCTCTCCTTTCCCTCCATTTTGCTATCTCTTCCCCTACTACCTTTCTCCCCCATTCAGATCGACCACTCTGAGCAGCGGTCTAGGTCGGTTAGAGGTCAGCCAGAGGTTATCCATTCACGATCCACACATCATCCATCCATCACCAAGACTGACTCTCCCAACAGGGGACATCCCCCGCTAAACACTGTCACAGGTCAGCAGGCCAAAGGTCAAAACCAGACCCTGACACCACATTATTCTACATAATTGAAATGGCCAACAACAAACAACTACAAGCGGTAAACTTAGCCTGCTAGTAGCATCTGATCCTGGCTGATGCGTTGAAACTTCCACTGTAATGCAACATAGGCTGAGCGTTTGTGAGTACGTGTGAAAGCACACTACACGATGAAGAATTAGATCTGAATTCACTTGATCTGTTCCAGAGAACCATTTAACCATATTACATACAACCGTAAAACTACCATGAATAATTCAGTTGATGACACAACTGATTATAGATTCGTTCTGATCTCATAGCTTGGTGTCCTCTTTCTTCTTCTTTCCCAACAGTGTTGGATCCAAAATCAGCTGCTGTATCTGCACCATCTCACACATCTTTAAGCAGCGATGAATAAGAGTCTCCCACATTTCATCTCAAACCAACCTGTTCATGTCGCATTCCTGTGCATATGCTGGACTGAGCAGCACTGGAGACTCAACATTTTACCGACAGACAGAAGAATCTCAGGTTTGTCTGAAAATCTTTTGAAAACAAAGTAGCTAACTCTGCTCATTAGTCTGATCGTTATCTATGGCTGGGGTTGTGTGGTGGCCTAAAGTGTGGCTGTTGTGACTGACTAAACCCCGACGGAGTCATTTAACGGACTGCATCAGAGATAAGAGAGACAGGAGAATGTACAGACATGTCACGAGCCCCTCCGCCCTTGCCTCCTGATGAGCAATCAGTGAACCCCTCATCCTAATCTCCCTAAAACACGCACACACATTTTCACCCAACCTCCAGTGTTGGCTGTGCTGCTATACTTCCTGTCTCACTTGAAGTATCACTTCCTGTGTGACCGTCTTGTGTGATTGCTCTAAGACAGAGCGAAACATGCTGTGTCAGGGAGACAGAACACACCAGAACAGCAAGGAGCCACATCTGGACTTGGTGTTAGGGGCCCCAGGGCTAAATCTGTTGCTACTGGAGCTGGGTACCCACACGCAGAGACACTGGGTTTGCTTGTGTGTGCACATGTTCTGCAAATGTATGTGTGTGGTCGTGTTTGGGAACATACTTGTCCATGTGTGTGTGTGTGTGTATGTGTGTGTGTGTATTTCAATATAATACAAAATATACACTACATATACAACACATATATGGAGACCTGGCCATCACACCTACAGTATATGAGGTTATTGAATATCCCAATCTATTCCAGTGGACTTGTGTGTGGGTTATGTTGTGTGTCAAGTTAGTGGGCAAGAGACAGCAGGATCTTCTCTCCAGGTTCTGCTTTGGTGAAGATGATACACAGTGTGTGTTCCAGATGCAGCCTGGGACAACATCAACACACGTCTTATCTAACCTGGCCTGGGGGGTAGGAGAGGTATATGAGATAAGGCTGGAGAAGAGAGTCATAGCACTAGGTAGGAATAAGAGTCACAGGCGGTTAGCTCCTCATCTATATCCCAGTCCCCTGGAGATGGACACTGTCACACCCCTCCACCCACACACACACCATTGTTGTTATTGATACTGGGGGAGGTTTACACCCATCATGCGTAACTCCACCATCATTACATCCTCCTTCTGCATGGAATGCGGGAAGGAGGAAAGAAGGAGGATGGTAAGGAAGAAGTGAGGAATGGAGGCCTATTGGCCTTTGATTTTCTGTTTCAGAGTCAGGCCTCTCCTTTATTTCCCTGCAGGCATCTGAGATCGATACCTGTAAATATCTTCATTTGCTGGAGACCAGTCACATTCCAACTACACCTCAGCCTCATATTAGCCTCACCGTGGCCTCCTCAGACTCATCTCAACCTTATATTAGCCTCATCTTAGCCTCTGGTGAACAGAGAGGTCCAACCACCACAGCACGCCTGCCTGCGTGTCTGTTTGTAGGAGAAGAGCAGAGATGATGGATGTACCGGCCAGCCACTACCGTGCAAGACAGCTATCTGAAATACTGCAGCTACCCATCCACACACACAGGCATGCTCTCTCACACACACAAACAAGCCCTCATGTAGATGTGTGAGTGTGTATGTGTCCAGGCAGACAGAGAACATAGACACAGCCCATTAGAGAAGGGACCTTGGCATAGAGCAGACCTCACAGGTAGAGCAGGATAGGTCAGGGTAGAGCAGACCTCACAGGTAGGACAGGATAGGTCAGGGTAGAGCAGACCTCACAGGTAGAGCAGGATAGGTCAGGGTAGAACAGGTGAGGGGGGGGGTGTCAGAGATGATGGTACCGCTTAGCCATCTCCCTCTCTGTCACTGTCCAGCTCCTGTACAGACATTACGCACAGATGGACCTATCACACAACAACACCTGACAGGTCTGGGAACCAAAGCCACTCCTCCAGGTTCTTCTCAAATTCAGGTCACTCTAATGTAGCTCTTGGATTCATGGTCAAAGGAATGTAGTGTTGATTGATAACACTCCTAAAATCCTTTGGTTAACTTGAAAACTTGTGGGTTCTTAAGTTACAATATGGTGACAGACTATTTGAAAGGACAAGGTAAATAGATGAGAGAAATAGACCGATAGAGACAGATGGCCGGAATGAGGGATAATCAGTGACTGTGAGAGACCGCCAGACACTGCAATTGACAGATCATAAAAATAAAGTTAAGCAGTATCTTATGGAATCCCTGTCGGCTGGTTAAATCATGAAGAACTAAACCTTTCACCTTGTGTATGTTGGCAGTGTTTTTACTTTGAGTTGAAAGTCCCTTTTTAATAATCCACAACGCAAACACTATGCCAGTCTACACGTCTACCCACAGTCCCGTCTACCCTGAGTCCTTCAGGAGACATTCAGCAAACACTCCTCTCACTCCCTCTATCATAGTTTTTATCTGACGTTTTCTTATCAGCCGAACGCACAATATAAATCTCTCCATTCTCTCTTTCAACTCTATTTATCAAGCTGGTCTGAGTGTAGAAGTCCAAGAACAAACAAAGGGAAAGAAAGAGAGAGAGAGAAGGGAGAGAGAGGAGAAAGAAGAGAGAGAAAGAGAGAAAGAGAGAGAAAGAGAGAGAGAGAGAAAGAGAGAGAGAGAGAGAGAGAGGAGAGAGAGAGAGAGAGAGAGGAGAGAGAGAGAGGAGAGAGAGAGCAGGGGAGGATAAGAGGGGAGGAGTGTTCTGGCCTCAGTATTGTTATACTGTGTATTCAGTTCTACCGCCGTGCATGGGGGTCATTAATAAGGCCTGGAGGCTGGGTGTGGGACGGATCAATTGGATATTGTAATGTGTGTGAGGGAATTGTAAAGAGAGGTGTGTTTTTTAGAGGAGTATGGTTTGGAATGGTGTATGCATGGTCAATGCAGCATGTATACTTAGTGAGAAAGGATTTAGTTGGTGCATTTGTGCGCAGGGTAGGTGTGCGCACATGTATTTGCAGTGCTGTTGTTGTGTGTGTGTGTGTGTGTGTTGGGTGTGGGGACATGTATGTGTGTGCCTTTGTGTTCACAGATCTAGAATTTCCTAAAATCCAGTTTCTTTCTTTCACAAATGTTTTGAGTTCAGGTTTCGAGCATGTCTAAACAGCCTCCTTTCCCCCTGAGGCCTTTCATCACACTGCTACTAGCCCAGGGCTGCAAGGCAAGAAGCGAGACCATCACAACACCACCACTCACACACACTAACACACACACACACACCCACACCCACACATACACTCAAACACACACCGAGACACCCACACTTGGACACGCATAAACTAACACGCACGCTAAAACAAACACGTATTAACACACAGACAGGCCAGACCAGGGTTTGTTTGGCATGTGTGCGTGCTACCTGATGCAGCTGGTTGCTGGTGGTGGTGTCTGCGGCAGCTCTGCTCCTCTTGGCTGCTGTGGGCCTGGCCCTGGTCCTCATACTCACACGTGAGGCCCACACACACACACACGCTCCTCGAGTGCAATGTTGTTGAGTCAGGTATGTAATTATCTGCATTTCTATCTGCCTGTACTAGGCTGTGTGATGATACTTAGTCAGAACCTCGGTCAGCCTCTCTGTTCCTGTTCAAGAACACGTTGCTATTGCAGTTTCCTGTCTGGTGCTCTGTGACCAAGAAACCACATTCCCCACTTCAATTTTCTCTACACAAACTCTGGTGTCTGACCAACGAAAACATGTTACAGTTGGCATCACCATATCCAGACGGGACCTGCGGCAAGACTTAGATGGAAAACCTGCAGGCAGAATTACTACAGAATCTGTGGAAACCGTCCAGTTTCTCAGCGACGTATTTGCAAGAAAACATGTACAGCAAGTTGGTTTCCAAAATAATGCTGAAACTTTGTATATAGGTCACTTCTGTGTAACTTGAACAGAGAAACAATGACCACAGGCCTTGTAAAAATAGACAAGACTATTTCGTATGCATTTAGACAGATGTAATAAGGTTATCTGGAACTTGTAATACACAACAAAGACAACACACTTCTTTGTCAACTGTTGTCTTCATTTAAACATCACTTATGGGGATTCCACATAGGTACCATCTTGCCACACCTGTGACTCCAGGGAGAGGCTCTAGGAAAGGGGCAAGGCCACAACATGAGCCAGGCACACAGGTTTAGACCACACCTGTCAACCGTTAGAAAGTAGAGTGGCACGACAACAACATTGTCATAAGCACCATCAGTTCGTCTTACTGTGTAAACAACCATAGTTATGCAACAGGGAGAGAGGACGCCATGTCACCCCAGAGAGAAGCTGGGAGATCAGCAACACAGGAGGTCAGGCTACAGCATGAGTGTGCATTCCATAGGGATTAAGTAAGAATTCATTCATTCATTAACGATCATACAGCCCAGCTCAATTCAAGTCAATTACAATTATTACAAAAAATGTCATTTAAATAATTAGTTATTCAAATAATTAGAGTCATTTAGAAAGGAGATCCGATGAAGCTTTAAAAAACACTGATTTGATTCAGCAGAGTCACATAATCCCTTAGAGAGAAAAGGGAAGCTACAGGGAATTGAACACATTGAGCTTTCTCTCTCTTTTGCTCAACAAGCCCCCCCAACTACCACCCCCCCACTCCCCCCACAGACGGAGCACAGACAAGAGGTCAGAGGGAAAACTCACGGTGAGTGGCAGGGAGCAGACCACGAAGATAACAGTCATGGACGCCAGCAGCACCAGGTGATCCATCTCCTCCTCGCCCTGGCCGAACCACGACAGGCTCATCTTCCTCTTCCTCACCGCTGTCACCACCGACCCCCGCCGCGTCATCAGGCTCCGGTGCATGCGGCACAGGCTGACTATCACCGAGCCGTTGCACAGGAACACCACAGCGATAAGCAAAGCCATCAGGGAAGCGTAGGACAGAGAGAACGCCAGGACGCTCCCCTCCTCCCCTGCGCCCTCCTCCGACGTCTCCATCTTGATGAAACACCAGGTGCCTGGGCAGTACTGCTTGTGGCGTCCGTATCCCATGAAGGGCAGTGAGCAGAAGACCCCGGTGAACAGGTAGATGAGGAAGAGTGCCGCCTTGGCAAAGCTCCGGCGGACCACCTTGGAGTAGAAGTACGGGTGGCTGATCGCTAGGCAACGCTCCACCGCCATGGCGCACAGGATCAGCATGGACGCCAGGCCGAAGAAAGACACGCCAAAGGCGAAGAGGTTGCAGAGGAGATGGCCGCCTGTCAGCCCCAGCAGGGTGGAGCGGCGGGCGTAGCAAACAAACACGGGTGGACTCAGTAGACAGGTGCCCAGCAGGTCTGTAAGAGCCAGCCCCGTCACCAAGATGCAGAACACTGATGACTTGGTGCGACGCTCTTTTTGGTGAACGCCCAGGATGGCCAGGGCCATGAGGTTGCCCACCACGCCAGCCACGAACATGAAGGTGCTGACCACTGGGTTGCCATCCACATGGATCCTGGTGCTGTTTTCACATGACTCGTTAGGGAACATGGTGCCGTGTGTGTGTGTGTGTGTGTGTGTGTGTGTGTGTGTGTGTGTGTGTGTGTGTCTGAGAGGATGCGAAGGATAAAGAACTCTCAGCGAGAAAGTTCTTCGATGTTCATTAAAGCGAGTACTGCGTGATGCTGCGCAAGATAGGGACCACTCATCCGGTCAGTGGATATCACAGTACGACAGCAGCACCGGAGGAAAAGTAACATGTTGAGACGCATGGCCCACAGACACTGACTCAGAGCGTGATTCAATGGATTTTCCGTTTAAAGCGTCTTAATTTCTGTGGTTTCCGTCATTACAGTTAACACAGCAATCTCAAACGATTAGAAAAGTCGCTTTAAAATGGACTCCCAAGAAGTTGTAATTTGAAGCAGTTTATTCGGGCTTCCATTGTTGGACGTTTTTTTACACAACAGTCCCGGTCTTTACACCTTAAAAACAAAGTGAAAAACAATAAACTAATGGAATCACGGCTTACCCTAAATATAGAACTCTCCCCTGCGATAACCAACTGGCACTGATGATAATATCTTCTGCAGTCCTTGTCCGAGGAATAACGACGGACAGAATCCGAGGTAGAGGATGTCTTCGCTCCTCAGTCTCTCACTTTTAAACTAGCGCTCGTGTCTCGCTGCTGGCAGTGATCACTCATAAAGTTCACGTATTCTGAGTGCTCTGTCTCGATCACTCGCCCACGCCCACACCCACGCCCTCTCTCTCTCTCTCTCTCTCTCTCTCTCTCTCTCTCTGTGGTATTACATGGGAGCCACTTTGGAATTGATCTGGCCAGTTCTTCTCCACTTAGGCTTGGCAAATGCAGCCCGTTGGCTTGCAGTTGTTGACGGGAAGATCAATAGTCAGTAAATACAGTTATTATTTATGTGTGACTGAAGTTGAGTGAAGTTGAGGTGATGTTGCGCTGTTTCTGGTGAAACATACCGAACGTTTCTTGGCATGAATCACTTAAACACCATACGTGCTACAGATTATCTGTGTATTGTATGTGGTGGACACTATTTATTTTGGATGAAATTTATGTTAACTTGGCATGGACCCCTTAAACACCATAGGAGCACTTATGGCTGTATGCTTATGCTTATGCTTATACACTTATGCTTATCTGCTTGTACTGTATACAGTGGACACAGTCCACACACAGTGGATGAAACAGATGTTAAGTTACATTAGCAGACAGTTTGCATAAATCCTTTGAAGTCCGTTTTTTCTATTGCTATTGAATGTCAACCATGGCCAACAATATTAAGGTATGTTATTGGCATTTTACTACTGTTGATGTATGAGACCTAAGAGATCAGGAAAGTGTTGGTGATATCTTGGCCTATCAAGGTTAAAGGAACAAACCTCAGCTGTATTAAGGCAGGATCTGTCACCACTAACTGAACCATGATACTGTGTAATTACGGAACCCGTCGCTCCAGTAAAGAGGATACCATATTCTTATTAACATACCAGAAGTGACACACACCAGAGTGTACGAAAGCCAAAGATCATCCTCTCCAGTTGGCTGGTTGTCTGGGCAGGCTGGTTAAACATGTCTGTTGGGTTAGGGAAAGCCAACTGGATTCTTTTGTCACTCGTTCTGTTTCAGAACATAGTATGTGAATAGAGTTCCAGGAATGCGTGAGTGTGTGTGCGTGTTAGGTGCAATTTGGGTAGAAGAACATCCAGTTGAACATTAAAGTTGCATGTGGCATTGAATACACCTGTTCTCTCACTAAAAATACACAATCATGCCCTCATACCTAGACTGACAACTTGCAAATGTATTGTTAACATAGGGAAATGTCTCCCCTCCTGTCTAATAATCTGTGTGATCATCAGCAGGCCGTTCCAAACCCTGCTGTTGAACTAATGCAGATGGCGACGGGCAAACTGTGTGAGTGTGTGCTTAATTGCTTTTACAATACGCATGTGTTTAGTTTATGTCAGTGTACTGACTGTGCGTGTGTGGCGATGGATGTGGTGCACCAGGTGTTCCAGAGTGAGTCCTGCACATGGCCCATGCAGGGCTCAGGGGAGGAGGTGGGTCTTGTGAACACTGCTCTGTGTCATGGGAATCTGATTCCATCTGGACCCGAGTGTGATGAGATTGAACTGTGGTAGAGTTCTAGTATTGGACAGAGAGAGGGGGGGGAGGGGGAGAGAGAGTAAGGCAACAATAAAATGGAAAGAAAATCAAAGAAATAAAGACAGGAGTTTGGAAAAGACATAAAGAGAAAAAACAGAGAAAGAACAAGTTTTCCCTCCAGATCCATAACATCGTTGTAATGAAAATGTTGCAAGTTAATTAACTTTTATCTGGAAATGGTCTAAATAAATTAAATGTCATGGATTCCCCCTGGGTGAGTTCTTAGAAATAAGAACAGTACTATAACTTAACTGAAACCATTTTAGTGTCTTGTGGGGTGTCTGTATGTGTTCTTACATGTCTTTGTATGTATTTGTGTGTTTTCATGATTTGTTTGCATGTGCACAAGTGCGTGTAGTCAGCTGACCAATGTTGGTGTCTGGTTACAGAGCCAGAGTTGAGAAATGCTATGTTTCTATGGATTGAGTTCAAATAATGTTAACTCAACATTTGTTTATAGCTTGCATCCATAACTGATGACACCTCTCTTTGAGCGAGAAAACAGTTTTGTTCTTGTCTTCTTGGCTACATATGGACATTTACTCTAAATGTAGGATGGGATTCGTTTTTAGAGAGACTCGACATCTGTCTTTTTAAGGTCATAGGTCACCTGGTGAACTCTGCACAGCTCCGTGACATGAAGTCTCCAGCTAAAGACAGTAAGGACACAGTTGGGCCTAGCAGGACCTGAGGAAGTACGATATCATCACGTCTCCCTTCGAAGAAAAGAGACGTGAGAACCACCTGACGGGCCCTTGAAGATTCCACCGAAACGATATTTGCTATATTAACTGTACCATTTCCGTCAGTATGTTAAGACAGTGAAATCACCTGTTTGTCTCGCTAATGTCCACACTAGGTTCTTTTCCATTGCCGCAACACTGGAGCCCCCTCTCACCCCGACCGAGCCAGTTCAAATAAACAAGCTAAGTGAATGAGAGGTAACTGCCAAACGAGTAATGGCAGATTCACTAGCTCTGCTTTCTTTCTACATGCAACTGTTTATGCCCTCACCTCTCCTCGAGGCTCTCTACCTAATTGTGTGTTGTGATGGCTGTTTGAAATCTTGCACTGTAGGCAATTCAGTGTCTTTACAAACTTTGTACTTTGACGCTGTCTCCACTCAATTCTTACCATTGTTTATCCTGATGTGATTGTCTTCTAACAAGGTGAGTGACAGGAGGAAACTGCCTGCATGCGCTGAGGTGACAGAAATGCAGACATTTCTGAAGAAGCACTTCAGGGAGGGTAGAAAAAGCCCGTTATCAACACTGTTATATCAAGACACTATGAAATGTTTTTTTCCTATTTGCAAACATTAAAGTACTTAAAATTGTATTGCTGTTTTAGCCTAAATATTTAATGATACACTGTGATTGATGCTGATCTGGAGTCAGTGATGTCCACTGGTTGAAGATTATCTGAACATTGCTATAGGTTTATGTATATTTTGCATATGCTATGGCCCTTATCACCAACCAGGACCAACTTTGCAGACACAGAACTATTGAATATTTGCTCCCCACCTAATCTGCCATTCCATCTATCACATTTACAACTGAGAGAGCCAAGCTTGAACACTTATCTCTCTATCCCTGATCTGTGTCTTGCTCTCCCAATTATCAAGCAGTCCTGTTATCTTGGTGGTTTCTGTCCATGTCTCTGTTCCTCTAGGCTGCTCTAAGGATGAAACACGTCTGCCTCCCTCCCCCTGTTCCTTGTTCTGATTGGCTGGCAGGAAGAGAGAGGAAAATAAGCAGACAGATGACCATGGGCACTGTCATAGCAATGTTTACCCCGGAGCAGACCATAAAACACTGTGGCATCTTTCAATAAACATAGCACACCCACAGACACAGACACACACACACGCGCGCGCACACACACACACACACACACACACACACACACACATACACACACACACACACACAGGGAGGTAGGCAGGCAGGCAGGTAGGCATGCAGACACACGCAAACCCAGACAAGCAGCAATAGACGTGTACATACACACACACACCAGGGTTCGTCGTAGACTAATACAAGCACAGCCAGGGTGACCAACATAAATATACCAGAAAATATTTCCTCTGTGCACATAAGTCTGTGTTATTTACATTAGCCCGTATTGAGATGAATAGGCTGATTGCAGGTCCTGGCGTCTGTCTTACTTGATTCACTGTGCAGACCATTACATGGGGTGTTCAGCTTTGTTAACCCGTTCATGGATTAAGGAGCAGTTAAACTGAGGCAGCTTGCTCAGTAATGCTTTGGTCAGTGGTCATTAGAACTGGATCAGTCCCTGTTTTAACTAGGTTGAGAGGGGATGAACAGTGAACAAGGGGTGGATGAGTAGTGGATGAGAGATCACACCCACATGGTGTGGGATGAGTCGGACGGTCTTACACCTGCTGCATGGTTGCCCCCATCTGGTGGCCAGCCATACAGAACCATTCTGTATGGAGAAGTACCTCTTGCCTTGGATGTGCATACTCACTATGGTAGCAATGGTTTCCTTCAAGGCAAAAAATCTGACCAACAAAAAAAGGTTGACAGTTAAAACCCACTAACCACAACCAAAATGACATTGTTTTTTATTCCAAACATGGTAAACTCACACCCTCACCTGACACATTCAACCGAAGATGTAGCTCTCTACTGAAGGCCTACATTTGATTATAAATGGAAATATGTTATTTTTCCTGGCTTGGAATTGGCCTAGGAAAACTCCCAGCCAGAAGATTCTGATGAGTCTGCTTTGATGTGCTTTCATTGCTTTGACCCTCTGTCTCTATTATGCAATCGCATCGGAACAACAAGAAATGCCAACTGCATGACAAACACACTCATAGACACACACTCACATATTACATGGAGCTTCTGGTCAGGATGACAGGTGCCCACGCAGCATTCTGTTCCAAACCAAACCCCTCACAGTCCACTTTACAGAACAAGTATGTTCTTCTCCAACAGTAATTCAGTAATAGTAATCTCCCCCCAAACTTGCATTATGTGGGCACTATTTCCATGAAATGGATGACGCAGTTCTACAAAGAAAAAGTCAAAGACATTAAACCCAGGCAGACCTCTTGATACATCTCATTTGCTTTGTCTTCATTTTCCATGGTGGCGCACAGGTGACGTTTAAGGACCGGTGTCAACTGTTTGATTTATATTGCCCTCACCTGACAATGTTAGCAAGGCTCTACTTGCCAAGTCACAAACCTCTAAACCGGGAATCCAACAGTTTTCCTTTTTCCTGCTTTCTCTCCAGCCTCATGGCTATACAGGCAGCTGATGATCTTCACCCGGTCATCATCCATCTGACATCATGGACCTTTTGGAGAATCCAAGAACACTTTCTGGACCTGTCCGGATCAGAGACGAATTGCCAAAGATTTGCCTGCTGGAACCTATTAGTTCTGCCTAACGCCTGAGCTGGCCCAGATGGCCTGAGCTGGCCATCTCTTTCTGGTAAACATTGTTCCTATCTGACTATGGACCAGAATCAAAACAAACCTTCAAGTTGGGTTAAGATGGAAGAGGTGGCACTCGATGACATTCTGCATTGTTTTCCTCAAGTCACATGCAAGGAATGCTGTCTACGGACAACCACCATCTCATGACCAGTGAAGCTCTGTGTGCCTGTTGAAGGAATCTGTCAGATCTCAGCGGCTCCTGGATGTTAGCCCACCCAGTAAACCCTGACTTCTAGAGGCCCCAGAATAACAGAGGCTGAAGTCTGACACCACCAGAGAACATTACATTTGTTTGAAGGTGCACTGATATAGCTCGTCTTTGGGAACTTCTCCACAGAAAAAGGCCTGAGGTGTCTTTTTTTTATTTTTATATTTCTTTTTGTCCCCTTCCTTCCTTCCTTCCTTCCTGTCACTTTATTCCTTTGCAGTTTTTTCTTTTTAATTCTTTGTCTTTATTCTCTTTCTACCTGTCTCTCATTCTCTCCCCCCTTCCTTCTGTCTTCCTCTCTCTGTCTCTCTTGTGTGCAGTGTTACAAGGTTGTCTTCCTCTCTCTGTCTCTCTTGTGTGCAGTGTTACAAGGTTGTCTGACTCTGCTTGGTAACGTTGACATGTTTTCCTATTTGTGTTGATTGTTAAAGCTTGAAGCGACATTTCTGTGTCCTTTAGCAGATCAGGCCTTGTAGGTTATCCCCAATGGGTAAACACTATGGTCCTTTGGATGTAGGGAGAAGGGACTACTCATAAAACGGCTCTAAAGTGGGAAACAAGATGCGGTGCAGAAGGAATGAGACTCTTGGTTTATTGTTTTTGTCTAACAGAAAACAGACATCTGCTTGTGGGGGAAAAATAAATTAAACATCATATTAGGATTCTGTGCAATATTGTCAGTTTTGGAGCCCAAGTGTCAACATGGGATGTTTTTCCTGAGAAGAAACTAAAATAATCAACGACAGACTTTTTTGCAGATTCCCGGCCTTTCTGTGAAAAAATAAGTTTACGTGAAATGCATATGGGTTGCTTAATATTGTATTTCTCATGGAATTCTTGTTTTTCTTTCCTTTTTATCTTAGACCCTGTTTATTTTTCTTGGCCACTTCTACTGAGCCGATAAGAATCAAGTTGTTCTGTCATGGAAAGATTTGAAGCACTTATTGAATTTGTGGATGCGTGTGCTGGGTGCGTGCTGTCTTGCAGTCGTGTGCATGTCTGCTGTTATAGGGAAATAAAATACACCCAATCCCTGTTGAGATCACTGGTCTAACTCACACAAACACACTCTACCACTAACACATTCAGAAACATTCAGCTCTGGTATGTTTCTGCAAGGCCCAGTTTGGTGTACCTGGGTTATAAACCAAGGGTACCATAATGTGATTTGTGAATGTATCCTAATGATGGTTTCTAAACAGGCCCAGTTTTCAGAACAACATGGCCTCTGTCATGATCACATCAATACCTGAGGGAAAAGCTGACTGTTTTGTGTTTTCTCTCTCTCTATCATACACACACAAACATACACACGCTATTGGAATAGCCAGAGAGAATATATAAAGTTGATTTGAAACACAACCTAGTTGGTGTGTGATGAAGGTCTCAGACTTGAAAACCTCAGTTCATTGCTCAATGCACAGCACGGTTTTTTGTTGTTGCTGAGGTTTTCAACAACAAAAAAACCCTGACTCATCACATGTTTCAATACTCTCACGTAGACATACCCTACATAACCCACGCATCATGTACAGACAGTACAGCTGCAACAGGAAGTGCAAAGACTTGAGCAAGTTCCTCTTAAGATAGTTCTAATATGTCCCCGTAGAAATGCCAGACTTTTTATACATCTCCATAACATTTGCAGTGAACATGATTTAGTTCAGCAAGATCACCTGTCATGTTATCAGACAAACAATTAATCGGTCGATTTGTAGATCACAGAGGGGTAAAAACAGTGTGCAATCCAGGATAAACTAGTGTTTAAACAAGTGTGATGAGATTGGATTAAGATTGCGCTGCATAGCGTGTCTAAATTTATCGGATTAAGTGCATTGCACTTACAATTAAGTCAATTTCACTGAAAGAACAATTCACCTGTCACACTCTCCAACTGCCTGCCAGAAGTCTGTGTTCTTGAACACGTTCATTCTGAGGTGATGAGAATTCCCTTAAGTTAGCTCAACTGAAAGGCTGACCTTGACATCAAGTCAAGTTATGGCAGGACTGTAGAATTCTAACCCTGGAGGAAACTGTACGCTGCATACATTCCTCTGGAACACTCTGACACTCTCTTTTACACGAGACGGATCTGTCATCCATACAAGGGCTGGGCTGGATGAATACAATCGGGAATGGGTACAGAGTGTGCGTGCGCGCGCACGTGAGTAAGCATCTAAAACGAACTAAACTAATGTTTGGTCTTAGGGTGTCAAGTGAACATGGAGAAATTTGTGTTGGTGCGTGATGACTAATTTGAGACAGCCATGGCTTTATTTCAAACCCAGCATGTCACTAAATCAGTATGACCACAGATGAGTAATAAACAGGAGTGGCGTAATCTCAACCACATGCACAACCCCCCCTGCCTATTGTGTCATTTATGTGACCAGTGTGACAGGGACTCTTTGCATCTGGTGTTGGAGACCTTCTACAGTCAGTGGGGCGCTGCTGACCTAGTGTGTGTGATGCGTGAGCCTCCTCCCCTGATCAGCATTCAACTGCAACAACAAAACAACCTGAAAGAGCTCATGTGTTCTGCATTATCAACTCAGAGAACTACAGAGACTGCAGACAGACCACAAACACAGGGGAATAAAATTGCAAAGTGAATTTGACGGATCTACAGATGGAGACAATTTCTGTAAATATTGCTGAATCAAATTAAAAGAGGGGATGAGAATTTGGCCTTTGCAATACTTTGCTAATGTTTTTGTATTGCAATTGCAGGTACTGTGCCATCGTAGTGTGGCTCCCCCTATTGTCAGCTGTGGGGTACAATAACAACAATGTTAATTACTTCACATTTTATTATTTTGCCATGAACATCACCTTTAAAAAAAGCAAAATACCTTTGTTTACTGTTAGAAACCTAGTCCTGTGTTTTACTCTGTCACAAAGTCAACACCCCCATCACATACACCCTTCCCCCCAGCGAGGACTAAGGGCTGTAACTTCCTGTCTGGAAGAGCTTGATAACGATGCCTTCCTGTGGCCCCAGCTTCAGGTCGTCAAGGGCGATGGCTCCTAAACGGTTCATCCCTGTGCTGGTCATGAACACTCCGGCGCTGGGCAAGCTAGGAGCCCAAGCGGGGTCCAGAGCGTGGGATTCTGACCCCAAGTTCACCACCACAAGGACATGGACGCAACCCCAGGAACGCAGAAAGGCCAGAATGGGAGCGGATGAGGAGGACGAGGGGAGGGACGATGAGTTGCTGGATGAGGAGGTGAGGGAGGTGCTGTTGAAGGAGAGGAAGGAGAGGCTCCCGAAGAGCAGGGCTTCTTCTCTTCCTCTGAGGTGACTGAGGGAGGTGAAGAGAGACACCCCTGTGCGCTGCTGCTTCACCTCATCCTGAGGGAGGGAGGGAACCAGGGAGAGGAGGAGAGGGCGAAGGAGACGCGACAGAGTTCAATTGAAGGAGGGAGGGCAGAGGGAGTGGGAGAAGAAAGGACAGGGTGGGGGGAGGGAGTAAATGGGCAAATGTAAAGAAGCGAGAGAGAGAATGACCAACAGAAGAGTAAAGACAGTGTAAGCTGTGTTGTACTCACCATCTTTACGTCTGCATGATGACCCTGCACCAAGCCCGAATGGAGGGAAACATTCTGTAGGAGATAAGAGTATCACTCACCTATGCTACATGATTCCGTAAACGAGGTGAACTGTGTCAAACAATAACCTGCAAGAGAGACCACCTGGAGGAATACAGCTGTGTGACTGATCTCTTCAATGTACAGTCACTACTTTAGTGAGGTTGATCTCTCTCTCTACAGTAACTACCTGAGTAGGGTTGATCTCTCTCTACAGTAACTACCTGAGTAGGGTTGATCTCTCTCTACAGTAACTACCTGAGTGGGGTTGATCTCTTCTCCGTATTTCACAACAGGTGATCCAGGAATCGTCATCATCAAGACCATGAGTACTCTCTGCAGCCGCCACGTCAGTTCCTCTCCCAACTGACACACACACACACACACACAGTACAGTAATCAGAGAAAAGACGTAATCAAGCATCACTCAACAAAATAGATATTAGTATTTACAGTTGCCTACCGTCCAGCTTGGCCATGCATCGCCCATTGGTGTATCCAGGAGCGTTTCCACGGCAACTGCCACTTCCTGTATGGACAGGAGGTGATGCGCTTGCGGCAGGAGTGACTTTGTGACCAGCTCGACCAATGAGCTGTTGGAGACGCTGGAGGTCTCTGGAAAATCTCCTTTCTGTGTTACCATCAGTATCCTGCACACCCAAGCACACACACACACAAGCACTGAACAAGCCATTCTGTACACTGGGTTTGCAATGTGTCAAGATAACCAGACTACCTCTCATCATCTTGAGTGCTGAACTCATTGAGCAAAACTCTCATCTCCACCAGAGTCTGAAACATTTTGAAAACAGTATTTTCAATTGTAATTGTAAGAACATACACAGTCTTAGCCCCTCAGATGACATCAGTTTATCAGTACCTTCTGTGAGTACGCTGTGTCCGTGTCACAGATTCCAAATCCAGCCACACCCTGGTCCAACCAGTAACGAACAGCTTTCTGGGTGATAAATGAGGTCCTGGTTAAATACTCGATCCTATACTGACCGCGAGACCATCACAGCTGCACTGTTGTACCTGAACATCGCTGTTGTTCACCAGGCCCTCAGGTGCAGCCAGATCCAAATCACACCAGTCCAAAACTACCTTCAGACCTGCAGGAAGGAGGGGGGTGACAGGGAGAAAGTGTGCGTAATCTGAGCCTCATAACGTCTAGGTACAGGATGGGAGTTTAGTAGAATCATAAATAATGAGAAAATGCCAATGTATGTTGATAGCTATCATTCATAGCCATTGATGATTCCTCTTTCAAGAGGGATTCATGTTGCACAGTATAAACACACCCACAACTACTAATGTTGAGTTTCTTCCTCAGTGTCACAAGAGGCAAGTCTTGACGATGGCCCCAGTTCTTACCAGCCTTATGGCTCTCCATGAGAAGATGCTGGATTTGGGGTAGTGTTCCCACGCTTGAGTCCAGCATTGAGAGGTCTGGGGGGGACGTGGTATTGCTGAACAGTCCTTCCAGCACCAGTGCCCCCACTCCCAGGGACTGCAGGTAGGGGAGGTGCTCACTAACCGCTAGGTTGGAAGGAGGAAGAAACCAAATCTGTCATACCTTCATCTTCAAACATGCTAGGTTCTGCCATGACATTCTGCTAAAAAGAACCACTTTGCTTATCACGGTTGTTTAGTGGAAGGTTTTTCTTGAAAGGTGAATTCATATGGAGTTAGCAAAGTGAGAATGTGAGCGACATAAGTTGTAGAGGTGACCCAGAAGCAAGCAAGAAAACTTCACTCACCGATGACACCAGCTCCTTGCGTTTCGGCGTCCATCAACACCGCGGGCTGCAGGCGATAAAACAACGCCTTTTGCCACCACAGCAGTGTCGGGGCAACCGGCCGGGGACTCTGAACGATGATGGCGATAGAAGCACCGAGCATCGTCAGCCAACATAGCCAGAAGAACAAGACCAGCCGAGAACGAATCTTCTTCCATCTCGGTCCTCCAGCTTCTCGCTCCAACTGCTCCTTGGTCAATGGTGCCCATTTCCGCGGTTCCGGTTCAGACTCTGGGATCAAGAGCGGGACTGTCTCCGACCCGCCCAGGCTGCCTGCCAGACCGAGTCCCTGGGCAGCCACCACGCTACCGTACCCCGGATCACCTTCCACTTTCGACGGCATTCTCAATTATTGACTGTGTTGCTGGCGAGACACTGACAACACAAACGAATGAGTAAAAAAACTGTTAAGGTATATCTTCAGCGGTATCACTTCGCACAAAACCTCAGGTCAAGGCAATGGCATATGTTCGCTATTAATATGAATGTAATGCATTTGGATTTGCATAGGACAAGGAAATTGTCCGGTAAAGAAGCAGCCCAGTCTAGTCAGTAAACAGGTGAGGTGAACCAACAGGATCATCCACTACAGACGACCTCACGGTACCAGCCAGGTGTGTTGATTGAACTTATTGACTCTGCATGGTACTGGGATCTGACTGCATAGTTAAGTTTAAGAAGTATTATTGTCCATCAAGCCAAAGAACCTAAATCCACATACTCTCACCTGGTGACCTACAGGCCTTTAATTCTCTGTATCTGTTTTAATTCCCTCTGGGTTTTGTGTCTTTATCAGTCTCTTCCTCCTTCTCTTCTTCCTTTACAATGTGAATGTGCATGTGGTGGATTTGTGGCGCTGAAAGCCATTCCTTCTGCCTTCTGACTGGTCAGGGGTGAAGGGTGACAGAGGTAGGCTGGCCAATGGAATCGCCCCATGTGGTAATTAGCAAGTTGGTGTCGGATCTCGCCTCACCCAGACAACACATTCTAGGGAAGCCGTGGTTGGGTGTGACAGTTTCTACCCTTGAAGTCCCACAGGTGAGTTGCATCTGAGGCTTGAGCTGAGAACGTGGGCCTCTTCGACCTCCTCCTGCCTTTGCTGTTTGTGTCCTTGACCTCTGAAAACAACAGCCGTGAGTTTTAGGACCGTGTTAACCATGGCAAGCCAGGTCTGAACTGTCGGTAGAACTGAGTTCACTTGCATTCAGCATTGAGCAGAAAAATGACACATGATCGTCAAGTTGTGATCTCTTTTAATGCCCCATATGAAGTTATGGGCGAGTAGTACAACAAACAACATGAGACCATTTTGTACAACAAACAGTAATTAAGTATACCTCACAAGTCAGGTCAGGTTCCACATCATGTGTATGGTAACACCATATCAAGTAATATCACATTCACTGACAGGATGGAAGACTAGTGGTAGGGTAGCTTTTAAGTGCTATAGGTTGACACCTCCCACTTCGCAGAGTGCTGCGGTTAGGGTATAGGAGGTACAGAGTGGGTTTCAAGTTGTTAACCTTCCCAACTCTGATCCTAATCCTTTGTTTCTCTCTCTCTCTGACTCTCTCTTATGATATTATATAACTATGGTCAATTGTAATATACTCTTTCTAGACTCTCCCCCCTCTTTCCCTTCTGAGTTCTCCCACTTCTCATGCTTTTTTGGTTGCCTCCCCTCCATTCTCTCTGCCCCACATCCTTCTTTATTATCTTGTGCTGCATTTTGTTCTGCATAATGACCATAACATGCTCCTGCTACAGCATTTATGACACCTCCAACCCCCCCTCGCATGATCTTGCAAACCATCATCCAGTGTGCTGGGGTCATCACGAGACCCCTTCTGGCACCCGTGCACGTGAGCCTGGCACTCGTGCGCGTGACTCTGGATACTTAGTAATGGTGCTCATGCAGAGATCTTGATACTTCTGAGTATGTATTCATTTTGTAGTAATACAATATTTCTACAGAAAGTAAATAATTGCTTCGTTTTTCGGTTCACTTAAAAAAAGCAACTGTGAACCATAAACATCCATGTCCAGATCGAGACAAACAGGTGAGATCCTGTTCCATTTGCCCTGTCAGATCGGTCTGGCCACCCTCTCATTTACACAGATTTCCTTCGGGCCAAAATCTGGTCTGGGCTAATCACAACCCTTTATCTGATATGAGGCAGGTTTACTACGGTGGGTGCTGTTGAGGCATTATCGTAAACAACCAAGATTACATTTCATTGGTCTTCACTATCCAAATCTATCTGATTGCATCTAGGGACATTTTGGTCTGTGACCAAATCATTTGTGAATTGGACTGGCAAAGCCAGGCTAACCGCAGCACAAGACTACATCTTGTACACAGGCACCAGGAGAGGAGTCAAGCTCTTCAGAAAACACTTCCTGTCTGTATGTGTGACAGCAATTGTAGGAAAAGTAGTTTCCATGGGACACCACACAGTCCTGTACAATTTAAAGCATTCTGCAGGCCGCTGCAGAATGTGTTGGTGCAGAGCATTGATTTGAATATAAAGATGATTGGCTGAGGTCATGTACTTGTCAAACTCCTGCCCACCACATGTCCTTGTTAAGCTTGCTGGACAGTTCTTGTTGGAAGTGTTCACAATGGGGATACATGGGCATGGCTGAGCCTTCTTTTTCTCTGATAACAGTTAGTTGGAGTCTTCTGATCCTTCAATATCCTAGAATTGCACAAGGTTAAGAAGCCTCTGTTATAACACTTAATTCAGAGTTTTTACACAGAAGGTTTTTGAACTATCTAACTGTGGTGAAACTCAGTTTACACGAGTTACAAAATATGTTTCTTGTCATTCAAGTGACACTGCAGGTTACATGCAAGTTTACATGAAACCGGCTCTCACAGAGCAAGCAATGATTGGTTAAAAGATTATCCCATGTCTCTTACCATTGGTTCCTGGGGTCCGAGGGACATGGTCAATCTCTGGTAGGCTGAGATAATGCAGTCTCTCCTGCAGGAAGGAAAGAGTCCTTGAAAGATCAGTTTTAAACAACAACACTGATCTTCTATCCTTCCACCCGCACCCCATCTCCTATTTCCCATACCTCTCTTTCCTACAGTCCATCCTCCCTTCTTTCCTCTCACTACTCTTCCTTCACCTCCCACCCCTCTCCCTCCTCCGGTCTTACTTGCTGGTGATGCCGCCTCCTGGTGGTAAACCAGGGATGTTTTCAGAGCCCAGAAACTTCATCACATACAGAAAGTCCGGATCTTCATCCCTGGCCTTCAGTATCTGAATAATCTCTACAGAGAGAGAAGGAAATAGAGACATAGAGAGCAGAGAGAACATGAGACAAAGAAAGACAACAGGGGACGAAAAAGTACGAGTGGGACAAAAATGGAGCAAAAAGTCAGAGTTTAGCTGTGACTCTGGCATGAACACAGTAGCTGGTGCATAACCAGCATGTTCTCACCCTCTACTTTGAGCTCTATGAGCTGTTCCAGCTCAGCCTCCTTCTTCAGGGCCTCCTGGGAAACCTGGGGGGCTCCAGGGAAGCTCACGATGATGATGCTCATGTTATCCAAACTGCCCTGTAGGGGGAGACAAAGAGCCAAGGCTCAATCGCTACTGGCTACAGGAGCTCTCGGTGACAACAGAAATATGAGGTCTGTTTCTCATAGTCATGAAGGCACTGCTGTTTAAAAGGGTTGGGTACAGCTGGATGCAATAATATTGAAGATTGTTTCCAGTGAGAAAGGGATTTTTAGTTTTGTAGGATTGTAATACTTGTAGAGTTGATAGTAAAAACATATCGTAGAAAGTAGTTTTACCACATCAATAGCTGGATTAGGACAAAACTGTGGCCCCTGAATTGTGAGGAGACATAAAGGAAGAACATGGTACTGTACGTGTCCTGAACAGGCTGCGTAAACATGGCAACTGTATGCCAGGCTGACCACCTGTCATGTCTTACAGAACCTTAAAGACCTGGTAAATCTCTACCTTCCAGGGGGTTAAGCCTGCTTGGTTTCCATTGATAATTTCAAGTCCTTCCTGGTCAAGATAATACACTCTGTAAGTGTTGACACACACGCATGCATGCAGGCGCACACTAATCCAAGGCCTTTGTTGGCTTTCCCTTCCACGCTCTGCGTCCTCCCCTCGCCGTCCTCCTCCCTCCCTTCTCGTCTTAATCCAGCTATTTAGAGGGAGGATCCAGGAACAGGGTGTGCCTGTATTGGAGCTCCCTTGTTAAGACGACCAGGAGGAAATAGATGTAGTCGCATAACACCGATTACATAATACCTCCCCCCTCTGTCATCAGGCACCCACCAGCATGGACCAGAAGGTCTGGACTGGTGTGGAGGTGGGGAACGTCTGAGTGTGTGTGTGTGTGTGTGTGTGTGTGTGTGTGTAGACAAGAGGTCTGTGGTATGTGGGTACAGTTTGTAGTGCAGAAACCCATTCACATTATAACTGGAAGAAATTCTCCATCTCATTCAACACTAACAATCAGTTTTGCAGCAGGATGGACACTCACCTTATAGAGGCAGAGGTCAAGGACCTGTGAGCAAATCTCCCTCAGGTCGTCACAGACCTCCATCCGGCTCCTGACGAAGGCACACAGGTCCTCATTCCCAATGGCGTCCCACACGCCATCGCATGCCAGGATCAGGAACTCGTCCTGTGGCGAGCGCTCCAACTCGTACATCTCAGGCTCCGGGGACACCAGCTGCTCTGTCTGTGGACGCCACTCCACCTGGGTGTAAAGGAAGTCAGGGTGTCACATGTCGCAAATCCCTCCCACTTCCTGTTTCTTGGGTTTATGTCTATGAACAGACAAGCGATACAGTGACGCCTGCGATCGTGGCCGTGGCCATGGTTCTTACCTCCTTGAAGTCGAAGTCCCCCAGCGCACGAGAGACAGCGAGGGAACCGTTGACCCGTTGCAGCGTGACGGACCCACCAGCATTCTGGATCCGCTCCTTCTCCCGAGGGTTGAAGGGCTTGTGGTCCTCCGTGTAGAAGATCACCTGACAGGAAGAAGCAGGCACACATTTCCCTCTCTTAGCACCTTGCTTGAGTGTAATACGTTGTTCACATGGTGTGAATTTGTAGACTCATGGAAATGACAAATGACACCTAAACAGGAGTATTTTGGTCCTTTAGCCTGGGGTGCGTACGGGTAGGGAAAGGAAAGGAAAAATCCCTCTGCAATGAAAATAAATTCAACCTCGAACCACAAGGGTCCTTAAAAGTGAATCTCTCATTCCCTTTGAGAGTGAGGGGATCTTCTATAATGTGAGCGATAGACAGATAGATACTCTGTTCAATCCCTAGCAAAGAGGAGGGCACGATAGTGTTATGGTGTGATGGCGTGATTCAAGCCAGCCCACCTGTCCGTCACGGCAGAGGAGCGTGCGTGAGTCGCCACAGTTGATGAAGTACACGTGATTTGGGGACAGCAGGATTGCAGCCGCCGTGGAGCCACTGCGTTCCCAGTTGTCCTGGTGAGAGAGCTTCTGCATGTGCCTGTCTATCGCCAGGAAGCCCTCCCGGATCCCCTGCTTCACCTCACTGGGGTCATCCTCAGGCTTGATTCCCCCTGGTGGATAGGAGGAAAAATGACAGCTAAAATGACTACTGTATGTGTACAGCCAATGGCTGTTGATAGACATGCATAAAACAGTGGCAGTCAAACAAAAAGAAGACTAGAGTACCAGTCTCTGGTCAAGATGGAGGTGGGCCTATCTGAAATCTGCTTCAGCATGTTCGAGGGTATAGGATTTCACTGGCTCTGACACATTGGTGTATTCTGTAGAGCTGTAGTTGTCTGTCTAAACACACACCCTCTCTTTGAGGGTCAAATCCTTTTAGTGGCAAAATAAGAGGCTTGGCTCCGTATTATATGGACATGTCAGCAAAACATTTGTCTTTCTTCTAAATAACCTTTAAACTCCTTCTTACTTAGAATTTTGAAACATTTGAAAAATCTTGGTGTTTTTCCCAGCGAGTTGTGTCCTAGGTTTTATTATTGAAGTGCCTGCCCTCAATGTGTTGGTTGAGGCAGCTTAAGCTGCGATCTGCTTTATTTAATCTGTCCTTAATAAGTTACTACAGGGCACACCACCTCAGGACAAGTGTAGTCCTGTGGGACAGCTTCCTCAGACACAGGCATGTCTGGGCTCCCTGCTGGGTCACTGGAGACGTGCCATAGTATCATATGGCCTGAACCCTTATCACAGAGATTTGGTCCCTATAATCTCTCCTACCTTTCATGAGAGACAATTATACTGGAAAGGCAATGGGGGAAATCCCCCCCTCCAGAAACAAACCCAATGACCCACTCAAATAATCATATCCACTTATCATTGACCAAGTTTGTAAATCCATCTGAGCGATTACCTGTTTGGAGGATGTGTTCCAGCAGGTTCCTGGCACAGTAGTCCGCTACGGTGCTGCCGGCATGTCCGTCAAACACAGCAAAGTATCCCCACTCTGCCAGCTCCCCCTCCAGATGAGGCATGCAGGTGTGGGCATCCTCCATCTGCACCCTCCAGCCCTGCATGGCGGCCAGGGCGTAGTTCACCCCCCACTGTGACCCCCCCTCTGAGATGTGCTTCTCCAGGACGGGTCGATCCAGGTAAGGGCTGGGGTAAGAATCATCGTCCTCAAACTCGCCATCCTCGCTGCCCTGGTTGTCACGCTGCCCCCCTTTGAAGAAGAAGGTGACCATCTTTTCAGTCTCCTTGGCCAGCTGGCGGAGGAAGGAGGGCACCTCCACCGCGCTGGCACGCCTGGCTGTCCTCATGGCGACGCAGAGGCGACGTTGGAGCTTCCTGCTCGGCCGGGGGGTCCTGCGCCTCCTAGAGAACCTGTTACAGATGGAACTTTATTGACAGGATCCCAAGCGGGCAAAGACAATGTGAAATCAACACAATTGGAAATGTACTTCTGCTTTTGATGTATTTACATATTGACTGAAAACTTCTAAAGGTTTAAGCATGTTTGTAATTGATAGTAACTAATTCCAGACCAATGACAATGAGAGGAAAACACTTTCTATGGTGAAAAGTGAAGATCTAATACTGATAAGCCCCCGATACCAATGACAACTAGAAACAGTAAACACACCTGTATCTCCTTTTCCGGCCTTGCTTGGTCTTCAGTAGGTCCAGGGCAGTCTGAGAGATTAGGCAGTATGCAGCTGGAAGTCGGTTAAGATGGATACGAGTCTGTTGTGGATGAAAGGTCCTAGGTCAGGCTCACTTTCCACTGGCCAAAATAAAGGTGGCCATTTTGAACCTTGTGTAAAGCCTGCTGGTAAAGTTCATGGATTCCTTGAAATTATTTCTGTTGTTCAGTTTGTGCTGTCTGTCCTCCCCATATATTTTGTGTCTTTCTCTTTTCTATCTCTTCCTCTATCTGTTTCTATCTACCTCTTCTTACTCTTCCCCTCTCCTGTCCCTGTCCGTACCTTACATTTCAATTGGCCTGTCTATTTCTGTTGACTTATCCCCTGCTTGATCACTCCAGCCCTACCACCTCCCTCCCTCGCTCCCTCCCTCCCTCGCTCCCTCCTACTTTCTCTCTCTCCCCTCTTTCTCCTCTCTCTTCTCTATCCTGTCCTTTCTTTCTGTGACAGTTCCTTTATTATGGTACCCGTTAATCTGTAACCTTCGAGATGGGCTAGGATTAGTTGTGCCTACACCTGTGTGGATTATAAACCTCAGCGTTTCTGAATGGGACATGGGTATATACAAGATCAGCAACTCTCACAAGTCAGTCTGGGTTTCAAAATATGTAAACAGATTATTTGTTTGGAACTGTCAGTACATGCAGACCAACACACATACACACACTCTCACTGTAAATTGTGTATATACCGTAAACATGAGTACTGTATTGATGGGATTACTGTAATACCCGTTGTATGTGTGTATGGATATGAGTGGAGGTGAGTTTGTGTGTCTATATGTGTTTGTGTGAATACTGCCTGTAACTTTAGGGGTTTACCCCATGATTTCATCATGTGTGCACGCATTACTGTCACCCTTCACTACCTCGTCATCAGTGTTGTAATCCTGTCTGCGTGTTTGTTACCCTCTCTACATGCGCAGCAACCTCTAATAGGATATTTGACCATATTAGTGAAGGGTCAAACAAGACCACAGATGGAACACAAGTTACGAAATAATCCGACTAGGACAGGGGCTAGGACAGGGGCTAGAACTAGTGTGTGGACTCAGACTAAGACTAGAGCAGGGTAAGGTGTAGGTCTGGATATACAAATGGAACCAGATCCTAATCTTTTCAGGACTGTTAAGAGCTACAGAAATGGGTACACCTACGTATATATATGAATGTGTGTGATGGGTTTGTGGATGGAGAAAAGAAACCAATGCAATTGCATCATGCTGAACATGGTATCATAGACCCACTGCATGGATTGGCTGAGGAGATACAGAGGTGGGGCTTGTCAGAGTAGTACTTCTGCTAGACAATTTGTAAGTGCAACAGCTATACCCACCCACTCACCAAGATGCCTGTGTTCAAGACAGAGGGAAGGCTGAGAGACAACAAGAAATGCGGACGGAGGGAAGGAAAGAGAGAGAGAGAGAGGAGGACATGTATTTTTAACAAGCTCCACCAGCAGTGGTGCTGTACAGCAGTCTTTGTTCAGAGTGGAATGGAGAGAAGGGGAGGGGCAAGGAGGAGGGGATGGAGAGTACTTGGCAGAGACTGACAGGGAAGCACATATGACAGACAGATAGTCTCTTCCCGGATGGATGCACAAAATAGCAACCTCACTGATGTGAGGGTGCATTAGTATGCATGCACATACAGACAAAAACCTGGACTATCACAAACAGTCCACGCCCATAAATACTCATGTGCATGTACATGCACACATGTCTACATGCACGCACATATACACCTCTAGCTCTGCGCTTTTAAGCTCTCCTGCAGCCACTGTGATCAGAGAGCGAAAGAGAGTCGAGCAGGGATGGAAAACCAGAGAGGGAGGGGTGTTTGAACCATGGAGAGGAAAGGGGAGGGAGCAAAAGGCAGAGGAGGAGAGAAACAGCATCTGCGTGAAACAAGAGGGAAGGAGGGGGGGGAGGCAGGAAGAGCACACAAGGGAGCCAGAGAGAGAGAGAGAGAGAGCAGGAGAGTGAGATCCAGAGGAGGACTGTGTCGGTAGGAGAAGGGGTGTTCCAGACTGGACAGGCCCAGAGGTGCCTGGATGGAGTATGGGCCAGGTTCTAGGATTTTCCAACTGCAGTGAGTCTGTCGGCTTTCCCCCCGCATGTGTATGTGTTTGTCTGGCCGTTTGTCAGAGCATGTGCTGCATTTCTCTCCGTCTCTGCTGCTCTCCCTCCATCTCTTTCTCAACTTCCCTTCCTCCATCTCTCTTCTGTCTCTTCTAGTGATAAACCCATGGTTATAGAGAGACCCACCTTGTTATTGTCTGTACTGCTGTGGTGTCATGCTGCAGATACGTGTGTGTGTGTGTGTGTGTGTGTGTGTGTGTCTGTGTTTGTGTATTTTCTTAAGCATGAAGGTAACACCAGTGTGTGTGTATGTGGATCTATATCAAAGATAGAGAATATATAGAAAGAAAGATAGATAGAGTGAAGGATAAAGAGGATGTTATAGGTATGTATTGGTTGTGACTGTGCTTTCATCACATAGTCTGCCTGGTAGCCTTCATCCATACAGGCTGTAGACCTACAGTCTATTTATTGTGTATGTGTGTCTGTCTGTTGATGCAGGTTTGCTCCTCTAATTTGAAGTGGTTGATTTATAGTCTGATTTCAGGCTAGCTAATGTTGTTAATGCCCCCCTCCCCCATCCCCTTTGCCAGCACCACCAGTTCTGTACTGTGGTCCAGGGCTGCATGCTAGCTAGCTGTTAGCATGAAGACAGCATTATCTTGACAGTTAGCTAACTGTTAGCTTGGAGATCAAATATCTGAGCTATTAATTAGCTTGCTAGCTGTTGGCGTAGAGGCAGTACACATTAGTTAGTAGTTAGCAGTTAGCATCAAGACAGCATTGTGTCTGTACCCTCAAACATAAGATTGTATTACATTTTATTAAACATAATGTCCCGTGGGTGAATGATAGAGCAACGTTTGTCTTTGTAGATTTCCTTGTACCAGTATGCATACTGTATTCTACCTTTCAATGAGTAATGTTTCCTCACCAACCTTAGATGTATTTCATACTGAGAGGGATACTTTGGACATAATGGACATGATGATAACGTTATCTCTTTGGGCTCATTTGCAAATAGACGTGTGTGTCTGTAAACTCCTAGAAAGAACCTTGATACACAAGACACTATATGTTGTTCATATTCAATGAGTCAACGGTCAATGTGACAATGTTCATCTTGCAACATACTCCTTTCCGATGTCTTACTCTCTTTTTATCACACAGAGGAATTTGGTTCTGTCAACTCCACCCCTGACTCCACCCCTCCCTGCACAGATGGTAGGAGCACACCACACTGCACATCAAATTCACCCTCTCCGATTCAGGGTGCTGTTGTAAATGAAAGATTAATGTATTCGGAAATAGACTTGCTCAGACACAGAACCACTTCAACTTCCACTGCAAGAACCACATGGAGTCGGTCCACAGGTGTGTGTGTGACACCGCCTCCTAAGCCTACCTCTGAGTGTTCATTGTAGTGATGTACTACAGCAGGGTGCCTGACAAAAGGAGCCCTATATTTGCAGCTCTTTCATTCAGAGGCTGGCTTGCACTTTCCCTTTATCTGCAGCTCTGTGACATCACAGGAGTATGCAAATGAGCAGGGCACCGATGTCATCAAAGACTAGCAGGAGATGTTTTTAACATCCGTGGTACATTCTGTTAGCATGAATTAGGAATGTTTCAGATGATTAGTGACATATTTTCACATCATGGTTTTAGCATCTTAGTTTAACTCCGTAGCGTTTGTAAAGTGCTGTTGTTTGGAGTTGAGTGCAAGGTTGTGCATGTATTCCACAGGTGGGAATGAGGAGTCTGAGCTGTACGAGCTTCAGACAGCCCACGACTGGTCTGAGGAAGAGGAGCGTGACAGAGGAGCAGAGGATGAAGATTATGAGGATGAAGGTGATCTGGCATCTTCCCCGTCGGTCTGGGGGACGCCTCACCAGCACTCCTTCGAGCTCACCTTCTCCTACATCGCCATCGCTGAGGCCGAGGCTGTGGGCGCCACGCGACACCACCGCGAAGGCTCGGGGCGCCGTAGGGGAGGGGCGAGGGTAGGCCGCACCCCCCTTGTTCGCACGGATACCTTGGAGACCCTTCTTCCACTGGACTCCCCCGACGTGGAGTGGGACCCCCATGCCTTCCTTACCCGCGAGGAGGCAGAGGAGGGGGCGAGGAGGAGGAGGGAGGAGGAGGAGGAGGAGAGAGAGAGGAGGGAGAGACTGGTAGAGTCAGAAGCAGAGCAGAGACAGTCCTCTCTCCTGGATCTGGAGGATCTGGAGAGGAACGTCACCCTTGGACAAGAGAGGGGGAGGGGGGTGTCTCCCCAGCAGCACCATGGTGAGGGGGAGAGGGGAGGAGCAGGGGATGGAGGGCTGAGGGGGAGAGGGGAGGAGGAAGAAAAGGGCTATGGAGGGGAAGGGTGAGGAGAAGAGGGTTGGGCCATCAAGTGAGAGGAGGAAAGAGGAGAAAGTTGAATGTACAGTGTGAGGTCTCTGGAGACAAGTGGAACATATTTAGTTCATGACACTAGCTTCCTCCTCTGTGACATGCTGACATGTCAGCATACATATGAGCTGATCTTGTCTGGATTTGTGTGGGTGTATCAGTTAGCACTACTGTTGGTAAAACTGATAGTAAAACTTACAACCCACTTTTTATTCAGATCAAATCAATTCTGATAAGTAAGCCTCAGCTTATTGGCTAAGAGATAGAATCTACAACGAAACTATCGTTCAGTTTATCAGACACAGATTCAACAAAAACTACAACTGTACTTTACTCTATGATCTTGTCACAATGATGTCACTTCCTCCTGTCCCATTCCCCACCAGCGACACAGCCCCCTGAGTTACTGGAGTCCCTCATCACTGTGGATGCCACTGTTATGCTGCTCACACCCATGCATCCAGGAGGCGGGGCCAGCAGCGTTGTTTCATCCACTTCCTCTGCCCCTATTGGTCAAAATACTCAGGAACTGCTGGTCAGCGAACAGTGGTTCTCGGCTCTCAGCCTATCAGAGGGCCCCACGATATATGCCCATATAGCAGGTATGGAAGTGCCAAGCTCACAAATATATCATTTTTACGTTGTGACGTGATTGTCTTCCAATGTGCTAATCTGTCCTGAACCAGGTCTCTTTGGAGGCTGTTTTCTAACACAGACCAGTGAGAGATATTGTGTTTTCCTTTTCTGGCTCATGTCTACAGTGGAATCTCCAGTCCTATGTCCCCTTACATGCCTCATGTCCTCTGCATGTTTCAAATGGTGCAGAGCTCTCTAATCAATCCTTCAATCGATTGATTCGTTAGAGAATAACGGCTAGATCAGGTTCTCCTCTGTCCCGAAATAGAATATTCCTTTTGAAGACCATCTTGAGTGTTCCGTTTCATCTCCATGACAACCTCCCCTCTTAGGATTTCAGAGACCATGGATGATAATTACAAAGAAGTAATTCCTGTCAGAACAACTTGGATAGAGAAGAGAGTGAGGCAGGATGTGGGCAAAGAAGGCAGATGGAGGGTCGAGAAAAAGATCGATTTCATCATCCCTGTTCAATGTAATCCAACTAAATCCTGTGGTCTTATTATAGAGGGTGAGGGTCTAGACTTTTTCTTTCTGTGCTATCTCTCGCTCTGCTATCTTACACCACTTTCCCCCCTTTCTTTCTCTCTCTCCCCCAGTCTCTCAGGTCTTTTGCTTTCCCTCCCCACTCTCTGTCTCTCTCTCTGTCTTTTCTACTCCCCCTCTTTACACACATATCTATCGCTCCCCTCAATCCCCCCTCCCTGGAACATGATTCATTGGTGAGCACTCTGTTGACAGGTTGTCCGGGTTCAATGTATCCCTTGTAAAACTAACCATCCAGTTAAAGCTGTACAATGTTTGATGATTCATATTTAACTCATTCATATTCTGTCGGTTGGTCAGTCAGTCGGTCGGTCGGTCAGTCAGTTGGTTGATCGGTCTGTCTGTCTGTCTGTCTGTCTGTCTGCCTGTCTCTGCCTGTCTCTGTCTGTCTGCCTCCCTGTCTCTGTCTGTGTCTGTCTGTCTGTCTGTCTCTGTCTGTCTGTCTGTCTGTCTATATTAGTAAATTAATAAGACTCTTGAGGGGGCTGGGCTCCACAGTCCAGGGTATTTTTGGCTAGCAGAGTCCCAACGAGGACTGCTGACGGAGCGGGTATGGGGGAGGCATGGGGGTGAGGGTGGGTGGGGGGTGTTGGGGAGGAAGGGTGAGGCCAAAAACAGCTTTGAGGCCAGAGCAGAGAGAGCAAGAGAGATCGAGCGGAAGAGAGAGGCGAGTCGACGGTGGAACAACCAAAATGGCCAGTAAAGGTGAGGTATCGGGGTTAAAGATAAAAGGGGATCGTTTGAGACAGGAGCTTTGACATGACGGGAGGAATGTCTGTATGAGATTACAGAGAGACATGACACGTAGCTGCCAGGGGATGAACTGTGGAGCTGTCTGCTCATTCATTACAGTCAGATACTGTTGGGTTACAGAGGCATGCAGGCAGGCAGACGGGCAGTCAGACAGACAGGTAGAAAGACGGTCAGGGAGAGAGACAAACAAGACAGACAAACAGTCAGGTAGACACACAGGCAGACAGACAGGCTGGGTATAGTTACTGAGATGGCTAGGCTATGAAGAGGCGTAGCTCCATTTAGGAACCGTGTGTGTGGACATTCAGCTGAGGTGTTGAGGAGGGTTTACAGGCTGGTCAGGAGGGGACAGCGTGCTTGAACTGCGCAGATACGAGAGATCAAAGATCCTGTTTGACCGGTTGATTCACTGGAGAGTTTGAGATCACTGCAACGATCGAACACATCGAGGTGTGTGTGGTCACTCAGGACTGCTAACAGAGAGGGTTGGTTTGTGTGTGAGTTCTGTGAGCTGGAGATGTTACATGTTTATGTTGAGGATACTTAATGCCAACGGTGGGTTTGCTTGTGTGTCATTCATTCATTCATTTATTCATGCAGTCCATTGTCTGTATCTATGTATGTCTGTGCGTGTCTTTGGCAGTTAGGGGACAGCATTTAAAGGGTATATTTTAGACTAAGCTGGTCTTGGCTATTTTATAGTATCTGTACTATTCTCAGAGTGTGGCTTTTCATTAGGATTCCTTATCCTAAACAGCATATCTGGCGATACACTTTGAGCTGTAAATAAACCACCACAACTGTAGCTTTACCATTATATTAATCTTGAATGGAGTCTGCCTGGTTTTCCCAGCCAGCACATTTTCCAGGGTGTATTTGATTCGTCTTTCTTTGGGAACTTTTGACGTAGTTCCCTAGGGTTTGTCACACTTAGGCAACATGCAGTACTTAAATCAAGTGAACCTCACGTAAATGTCAGTACCTTTGAACAGCCAGGAATTTACTATTTCACTCAACACACGCATGCAGCTTGCCAGTAACAGTGATGACAACACCAAATCAGCCAGCCAGTCAGTCAGTCAGTCAGTCAGTATGCTACAGCCTGTTGCTGTCTGTTACAGTTGCTGCACCTGTCCTGACAAGAGACAGGTGTGCTCCAGGAGCATTGTGGGTATTCTTAGAGTGTGGTCATGTTCAAATATAGACCACCTGTTTGTAACAGTTATGTCTGTTCTATGGCTGGTTCTGGCACACTGGCATACAGATATGGTAGACTGATCTCCAGGCTGGCATAGCTATACCAGTCCTAAGAGCAGTGTGAGGCCTTGTATTACTGTAGTCATTGTTGATAAATGCCTTTCATGCCAAGCTGTTCCTGCATTTTGTTTTGATAAACAAGCTAGAGCTGTGAGTTTGTGCTAAGTTAGGATACCATGTACTGTCAAACTTATGCAGTTTATATTAAATGTTGTGTAGTGAAGGAGCAAGACAGGAACTTTGAACCAGAATATAATATTATGGTCCTATTCTACTGTTTCTATTGAAGGAAGTTTCACATTGGCCAGGGGTAGAGTGTGGGGGTGGGGGTGAGGGGTAGGGAGACGGAGAGGGGACAGGCCTAGTAGCCACGGCTCCTGTTGCCGGGTGATAGGGTGTGGATAGGCAGGAGGGTCAGCTTGAAGACTGTCAGCAGGTGCTGCCAGAGTTCCTTTTCTCTTCTCTGCTTTCCTCTCTCTCTCTCTCTCTCTCTCTCTCTTTTTTTTCCTTCATCTCTTCCTTCTCTTCTAGCCGTCCCCACATGGGCTCCAGCCATGGGCTTCCTCTTGCTGGGGATCCTGCTAGCCTTTTCTCCAGATGATATAGAGTGGTAGAGACAAGGAGAGGCAGAGGGAGAAGGGCACGCAGAGGCAGACAGGGGAAGAGACAGACAGGGGAAGAGACAGACAGGGGAAGAGACAGACAGGGGAAGAGGCAGACAGGGGAAGAGACAGACAGGGGAAGAGACAGACAGGGGACGAGGCAGACAGGGGAAGAGGCAGACAGGGGAAGAGACAGACAGGGGAAGAGACAGACAGGGGAAGAGACGGTCAGGGGCTGATCATGGCATGGGTGGGCGATGTCTTGAAAGTAAAGACAGGCTCCACCTCTATTCTGCTATCTTGAGCATCATACTAAAATAACTGCGCTCCTCTCCTATGCTGCAGCAGGTCCAGCCTCCCTAAGTGTTCTGCACAGTGGCAGTACATCCCTGTAACTCAACTGTGTAATTTGTCCATCCATCTCTGTTGACCTCTGACCTCTGTCCTGCTCACACCTGTATCCCTTCTGTCATTGCAGCCTTGCCTTGCCTAATGCTCTCCCCCTCTTCAACATCTCTCTTTCTGCTGTCATCCTCTTCACCCCAGTGATGGACCTGATCTACTGGAAGGACACGGAACGCACAGGCATGGTGTTGACAGGTCTGGTGGTGGGTCTGCTGTCCCTGTTCCAGCTCAGCATGATCACCGTGGTGTCCTCCTTGTCCTTGGCTGTCATGTGTTTCACCATCTCCGTACGCCTCTACTACAAACTGCTGAGTGTCATCAACGTTGGCGACGGCCATCACCCCTTCAAGTAAGGCTCTGACCACACCCGCAGGTGGTGCCTGTGCTGGCTTTCAATAGATGAGTTGCACCTTATTAACTTTGTGATATAAATCAAGTGCACCCAGAAGTGGACCGATCCTCTACCCTGCCTTCTTATCAGCCTCTCTCTCTTGCTACCCCCCCCACCTATCTGTGTCCCCAGGGCCTACCTGGACATGGACATATCTCTGGCAGGAGAGCAGGCTGAGTACTACATGCAGAGAGCCATTGTGTTGACAGTCTCTGCCATCAACACTCTCAAGAGACTCATCTGTGTCGGCAGCTTCTTTGACTCCCTCAAGGTGAGACAGCCGCCTGTGGATTGGCCCTCCTCTGCTTCGAGGCATTTGATTGGCCAATATGAATGTGTCTTCTTCCTGAGAGAGACATTCCGGGGGACCTTTGCTTTTGTCTCTATCTCTCTCTTTCTCTCTCCCTTCCTCTCTCTCCACCTCGCCATCTCTCTCTGTTGTCTCCTATTTGTTCTCTTTGTCTCTCTCTGTTATTTCTGTCTCTCCCCAGTCTCTGGAACCTTCTTCAACCTTTGTGTTTACAGGAGCTTGTCTTGTCACAAAGCATCAGCGTCACCTTTAAACACTCCTCGCTCCGCTCTCTCGCTCGCCCCCACTCTTTCATTAGTGTAGACATCCCTCTTCTCCGTCCCCTCTCTCGCTTGCCGAGCCTGACAGTATGGTTGCCAGCTCAGAGAGGAGAGAGGCTATGGCAGGGGCATTCCACCCCTTCATTATCTCTCTATTTGGCTCTTTCCATCCCTCCCTTTCTCTCTGTCTCTCTTTTTCTCTCTCTTCCTCGCTCCCTCATCCTCTCCATTGTTCCCTGTCATTTGATGCTTCTCCCACTCCCCTCTCTCCCTTTCTCTCTCTATCTTTGCAGAGCAGACATCCTTCTTCCTCTCCTCTTCTGTCCACCTCTCTTTTGCTCGGATGAGTAAAGCCAGGACACCGCCCCCTGTTGTCATACCCACAATCCACTGCAACGTGACTCATTACCATAACAACCATGTTCTCCTGCATGCATCCTCAAATTAGATGTCTCCTCCAGATCTTATCTATTAAATTTGCAGCATCCATACTTTAGGCTCCTATTGTCTGTAGCTGCTCCACTGTGTGCTGTTTCTGTTTAGCTTTCTGTTCTACCCTGTATTCTGGACTGGGTTCCCCCCCTGGTTCTTCCTTGCCTTCTATGTTGGCTTCTATCTCACATGCGTTCTGTTCTGAAATATCGCTTGTCTGCTGGGTGCTCATCTTGGTTCTGTCTTGGGTTCTTCTCTGGGTTCTGTCTTGGCGTTTTGCTGCAGTGGTTCTGCTTTGAGCGTCAGGACCAGATGTCCTTGTGTATTTCTGTCCCCAGAGCCCATGTCCCTTCTAACATACCAATGAAGCACGTTGCTACAGTAATACTAGATGTTCTGCACAGTTTAGACCTTCTGACTGATCCTGAAAAAACCCCATGCCCCCCCTCTCTCCAGACAAGTTACACCCAATGCAGCCATGCTGATAACTGTAACGTATAATACTTTATAATGACTTTAAATCTAATAAATTAGGATGATTTTTCCCAAGATAGTGGAGATGGCTGTGAGTAGAATGAAATTGAGCTGGAATGTGATAAGTCTGTGCAATGAAGATATATATCTAGATATCAGCCACTCCCACTTTCAAACAACTCACATGACAAGGCTTCAAGAGCTTATTCTAAACCTTTGGGGAACGTGTCAAGAATCTAAATAGACTGGGGGGGCCTGCTTGATTTCTATATAACAGACACTGATACACAAGTTAATGACCAGTTCCAAGACAGGTTAGCCCCCCTCAGCACAGTCAGGATGGTTGCCCTGGGGGGCTGGGAGGTTGGGCCCCCCTGGCCCTGGTCCTGACCCCCCCCCAGTTTGCCTCTGCTCAACCCTGACCTGGCCAGTATGTGACATACTGCACTACACAGGGGGAACGGAGAAGGGTGGATGGAGGGTGACCGAGGGAAAGAGAGGGAAGAGAGCTAGAGGGAAAGAGAGGGAGAGAGTTAGAGGGAAAGAGAGGGAGAGAGTTAGAGGGAAAGAGAGGGAGAGAGTTAGAGGGAAAGAGAGGGAGAGAGTTAGAGGGAAAGAGAGGGAGAGAGTTAGAGGGAAAGAGAGGGAGAGAGTTAGAGGGAAAGAGAGAGAGAGAGTTAGAGGGAAAGAGAGGGTTGAAGGTGGTCTCGTTTTCTTTGAGAGAGAGGGGTGTCTTGTTTCAGGGGTCTTGGAGATATTAAGGGAAAGCCCCCCTCCTACAGCCTATCATCACACGCACACAGAGCACACTCATACACACAGCACTGACACACTCACACACACAGCGCTGACACACACATACACACAGCGCTGACACACTCATACACGCAGCGCTGATGACACACTCATACATACAGCGCTGACACACACATACACATAGTGATGACTCGCACACATACACATAGTGCTGACTCGCACACTGCTCAAAATTAAATTAATTAAGTTGGTCTGTAAGATGTCTAAGAAATGTGTTTGTCATGAAGTTAACTGGGGGTTTCCTGTCTCTGCATTCTATTTCCTGTATGTGTTTGATTTTCTTGATGATGTCAGTTCCTGGCCCTGGTGTATCTGGTGACATACCTGGGAGATCTGTGTAATGGCCTTACTTTGCTGATCATCGGTAAGACACACACACACACACTCCCACACATACACATACATGCACACTCGCACACACACATATTAACGTAATCCCTTCTCCTCTCCTCTCTTTTCTTCTTCCTCTCCAGGGGTGATTGCTGTCTTTTCTGTCCCACTATTCTACAAACAACGCCAGGTAAAGCCTTTGTGTGCATTTATTCTGGAGTGTTTCAGGAGTTTATTCAGAAGTGTGTTTGTGTCTGTGTGTGTCTGTGAGGGTAACACAAAAACAAGAAACAGAAAGAAACATGTTGCCATGTTACGTACTTAGATACCTGGACGCATATAATGTACAGGGGTGTGTTGTTCATACAGTCCTGTAAATATTTGTCTCAGGAACAAGTGGACAGTGTCATCGCAAAAATCCAGGCTAACATTGACAATATCAAGGACGTGTGAGTATGGGCGCCACTTAGTGGTCAAATAGAGCAGTGATCGCATGCTCACTGGTATTTTTCCACTGCACACAATTTCAGTGAATCAGGTATTGATTTCTGCATGCATCCCTGCCATGTTAGACCTTTAGGAGAAAATAAGATCCGTTCATTAATCTCAGAGACAAGCTATCAAATGTGACTACAAAGCAGGGGTAACAGTCTCTCTCTCTCTTTCTCTCTCCATCAGTCTTCAAAGAATTGCCCAGGGCGGTGGCCCCCTTCCAGACGCCACCCCTGGTGGTGCCAAACCCAAAGACCAGTGAAACGACAAGAAGGAGAGCAGGATGAGAAAGGAATCGGATGAGAAGGGGCGATGAGAGGAGAACGAGAGAAGAAAAGGAAGGAGGAGAGGAGGAGGTGTCACTTAGATGTCTTACCCAGCAGTCTGTGCCCTGAAGGCTGGGCTCTTGAGTTTAGAGGGGTGAAGAGGTGGAGTAGGGTGGGTGTGGGAGGGTTGGGTGGGGGTGGGTAGGGGTGGTTGGACTATAGATTAAAATGGATGAGGTCAGTCAAAGCATGTGATTCCCAGATGACAGTTTGCTGTTTTCATGAAGAGACATGACCAAGGTCGGATTCTCGTCTTCATCGTTAACAGTCACCCGACCATTATGGAATGGCTCCTGTGAGCCCTAACTGTGTTTCGATGAGGTAACGACACCAGGGACGTGCAATGCATCATCGCCTAAAGGCTCCTACCACAGCATGAAAAGAAGCAGGGAGGAGGGGGGGGGGATGGCGGTGTCAGACTCTAGCGTTGTAATGCTTGAACCTGTGAAGGTGAGGAGTCTGCAGGGATAGAGGTTACTGGGTCACAGCTGGTCAATCCAATGTTACAGGTCAGATGTCACCCAGCTGGGGTTTAGTGATTTTCACTGAACCCCCAATACATGGAATCAGGATGTGTGTGTGCGTGTGTTTGTGTGTAGGTGCGTGTGTATGTGCGTGTGTATGTGTGTAGGTGCGTGTGTATGTGTGTATGTGCGTGTCTATGTGCGTGTGTATGTGTGTAGGTGCGTGTGTATGTGCTGGTGTATGTGTGTATGTGCGTGTGTATGTGTACAGTAGGTAAGGTGACATGCAGCTTGCTGAACTGAACCTGTGTTACCTAAGAGCCTATTAAAACGACATCTGTTCTTTTTCTTTTCAGAATCGTCATTCGCCTTTTTCTTATTTCTGTCACCACACATTCAAATGACCATAAACTCCTGAGTTCTATCGTTGTTCTGTTGTTCCTCATGTAGAACATCCTTCAGGGTTATTTTTCACCACCCTTCATAGGAACATTAAATGGTCCACAACTACGTCATGTTGTCTGATGTAGGAGTAGCAAAATAACTAGTGGATTCATGATATTGATGCCCAATGTTCCCACTGGTAGCCTACTATATGTTATGAATACAGTTTGCCTCAAGTGTCCCATGTGATATCAGAAGTATATAAGCTTGACACCAAAGAGCTTGTGAACAAAACTCGAAGAGAATCAGATGTCCTGCATCATATTGTATTAAACTGCTGATCCATATTTAAGTATCCACTTTCATCTCCATCTTTTTCTTGTTCTCTCTCCACCATCTCCTCTTCTTCTCTCACTTTATCTACACCTCCTCTTCTTTGATCTGTTCAGAAGACATTCTTAGTGCTCACTAACAGTAGGTGCCTTTCTAACTTCACATGTAAGCCTAGCCCACCAGTAGTGCATGGCAGTGACCCATCTACCAGTTAGATCTCACAGCGTCCGGAAACATCTGCCGCTTCCTTCCATCTACACGGCTTCATCTCAGCTCACCCTGAATCTCCAAACATCCTGTTCAGTGTAGAATGATAAACATGACATCACAATGATGTCATTCACAAAGATGTGCGCATCATCACGTGTTTAATGTTGATCCTCCCATTTGTGATGTCCCATTTTCAAGGAATGCAGCATCCAAGGTCTGTGCTCATCTCTGATAGGTTCCTATACTCCGCTCTGCCTCAGGACTGTGTGTGTGTGTGACCTGTGGTCCCATGCTGGACACAGGACTGTGTGTGTGACCTGTGGTTCCATGCTGGACACAGGACTGTGTGTGTGTGACCTGTGGTTCCATACTGGACACAGGACTGTGTTAGAAATATACTTCCTGTAGTGCTACCCTGCTGTAGGTTTTTACAATTTGTACTCCAACTGTAATTATACTTATTCTGCATCTTTATATCAGCCCAAAAACGATGTAAATTATGATAACAGTATTTCATATTATAATTAATGATGTAGGAAGTGGTATAATTATTGCTTGGCCAGAGTCAGGTGTGTGGGACTGGACTAGAAACCTCCAGCAGGGTAGCTGTTCAGAGGCATTGAAAGACAGCGCTGCTAGGGGGACGTTCAGATGCTAGGTAACTTCAGAAACACATTTTCTCGTCTCAGAATATAGAACAAAAACTCTTTCTCCTGGAGTCCTCTTGGATGGGCGGTCATTGGTTTTGTGTTGGAATCTTTTCAACTGCTTTATGTAGCATGTCATGGTGTGTTGGAATTTTTTCAACAGGAAGCTACAGTGAGAACTCACAAACAGCACCTACTGGAGTTCTAGTAAAGTGTGGTTGAAATTAATGTGTCCACATGAGTCGGTAAATTGGTGATTAGTTCCCCACCTGTGACATGTATTACCAGATGTGCCATAATGGAGTGGAACATTAGGATGACTCTAAGGCCCCTGGTCAGACCAGGGCCCCAGAAGAACCCCATTCTTTCCTGTATGATTGAGATTTTCGGGGCCAGGTGTTGCAAAATTAGCAAGGGGCCCAAGAAACCCTAGCGGGGCCCCTGTGTATTACCATACCACTTTCACAAGGGACACTTCATGCTCTTTGAGCTTTTACTTACAAAGTGATTAGCAAATACACGTTACACTCTTTGACATTTCGCCAAGCTTTCTTCATTTGGAGGCTGAAGATATGAATCATGGATATGACATCGTATTCTTTAGTCGAACTGTAAATATCTGCTGTAGCTTGATACCACACTCCAGGTTTTCTTTTGTATTCAGACCGATTGAGAGTGTAGCCCGACTTTTAACCATGCAATAATACATCGAAGAAAATCTGAAATGAATAAAGATTTTGACATGAATTTAGTGTTTGGTGATTTTCTTGTTTCTTTTAGATGAGAGGAAATCTTGGAACCACGATGCAATATAGGTCTTTCTTTAGCCACAAGGAGGCGTCATGGGTCAACCTATCAGCAGCGCGCACCTGTGTGACGCTCCTTTTCTAGACAATGTATCAAAGTCAAGAACTCGACACTTACGATGATTGACAACTTTGGGCTCAAAAAAAGCCTCACGTGCTTGGACAGTGACTCCGCAGGATTTATTGGAGCCAACACATTCCAAGTGACACTAGGATATTTTTATACGCGTTCAAGGGAATCACCCGACTGAGAAATAGCATGCCAGCTTTAGAGTCGCTACTAGCTACAGGTGACTGTACAAAGTACACGGTCCTCACCTAGGCCGAACTAGAGGGTTCGACCGCTGCGCTGTTGAAAAGTCAGAAAGTTACTAAATTGATAAGATAACAGCGTTTTTACCATGACGACACTAGGACAAGTCGCAACATAACTCAGTTGCCCTCCGGCTATCCCAAACTAAAGTCTCCGGAAACATTTGTAGACTTGGGTCTGTTTAACCGTAAATTAATTCGATTCCATTCAGTTTTATTAGCATGACAGTTATTACAACCGTGTTGCCAAAGCTAGAGGCGCAACAACAGATAATCATCCATTAACAATACCAGTCAGAAACAACATAAGGAACAGCAGCTAGTAGTATTGTTAACAACAAAACAAATATAAAAAATACACATATACATTTGACTTAACTGGACAGTAATAACAACATTCACACAGTGACAACAAATCAAACCTGAATCAAAACAAAATAATTAAAGTGAATGGTTAAAGTAAAATGGACTATTTTCTCATTTCATGGGACTTATCATCAGACAGTGTGGTAAACGATGGCAGAAGGAGTTCTAATTCATTAGAGAAAATGCAAAGTACATTTCCACAGATTTTATAAAAGTTTCCTCGTCCTGTAGGTAACCTTTTATGTAAGCTTGAATAACGGATGAAAGCGTTTCTAATCATAGGCTTTGAACAATAGTCCTATGCTGAATCAGGCCTACTTCCAAAAAAAGCAACATAAATAATGAAGAGACAGACTACCGCCCACATAGAGCTGCCTACTCTCTTCAAATCCGCGCGCGCTTCCTTTCTGAGCTCCGATAGGAGTTAAGGGAGGAGACATGCAAATAGATTGAGTTTATATAGTAACCCGTCACTCCTCTGTGTAACGAGTGGAATCAGATGGTCCAAAAGTAGCCTCCGTCTCGGTACCACACAAAAGGAATAGCAGGGGACGGGGCCACATAGTGCAGGCCACATGCGCGTTGGCTACTTGCGGTGGCCAGACTTTAACTTTGGTTGATTTAGTTTCACTGACAACTTTTATATTGACTTTTCTCATGGTGGTCTCCTTATATGCTCCTCGCGGAGTGAGCAGACATCGTCGGTGTTCAGCTTGTTGATTTCACCTTCAGTTCAGATGGAATACAACAAAACCATGGCTCCACCAGTGCCGCCGCACAACCCCAAGAGTACCCGTCCAGGACAGGGACAGGAGCGGGTGCTGAAGTGCGTTCTGCTCGGCGATGGAGCGGTGGGCAAAACCAGCTTGGTTGTCAGCTATACAACGAATGGATATCCGACGAAATACGTCCCGACCGCCTTTGACAACTTCTCGGGTAAAACAAACGTCTTAACAACCTAAATCTAATTTTCTTTAGGCTTTTCACCATTTATCCTGCAATCAACTCTCTACGTGTCCTAAATCTTTTTTTTGGTGAACTTATGATGAATCTTTAGCTTGCATCAATCATGTGAACAGCTCTCCCTGACCTCCCACCATGAAGTATTTGCTTCTGCAAGATTATGGCTTTGATAGCCTGCAACGTTATTATTTATGAATCGTCTTAGACTCAACTTTTATCTTATTTTACTGAACCCAGCGATAATGCATGCATGTTTGGCTTTGTGACTATAGGCTTTCGGTAACGTCACCATCTGATGCCGGTGTAATAGTCAAGTAACAAAATGCCAAGTGATTTTATTGTAGGTGCCTAACGATCAGTCGACAATCAATATTTAAAATAACATCGTATCAGAGTAACGAGGTTGTGCTCCCCACTCGCTGGTTAAGCAATGCTTCACTCACCCACCTTTCTATCACGTGTCTAGCAGATGTTATGAATCCAACTGTCCGTTTGCTTCCCCAGTAAAGCGCATCATTGCCAGGCAGAATGAAATGTTTCGAAATATTACCACCAGCCTGTTTGATAGGCTATGACATAACAGAAGGAAAAAAAGAGCGAGAGAGAATGAAAAAGGTAGACAGAAAGTGTGTGTGTGTGTGTGTTGGGGGGGGGGGGACTTTAAGGGTACTTGTTGAAACTAACCAGAGTTGGCATGAGATTAAATTGCCCGCAGGTTCGGCGTTATCTGCTCATTATTGCTTAGCTTCCCTGTGTTCTGAAACTCCCTTTGAAGTTTTCCACTTAACGGCAATCTCAGGAATACTCCCTCAAGACTTCACCTCTGACTGAAGTGACAATTACTAGATAATTACCGTATAATTGTCTGTTGGCTTTTCAATATCACACAACTACCATACACCCTTTACTTGTTTATACTGACTTACAGGTCAGAATAAACATTTCACCTTCATACACCAAAACCTTGGTCAGAGACCCAACTTTGATCCATCGATCACTCCTGTCTTTTCTCTCTCTTTATCTCTCTCCTCTATCTCTCTCTATCTCTCTGTCCTTTCTATGTCTCTCTATCTCTCTATCTCTTCATGCCCTCTAAATTCCAGTCCTAAACTCTCAGCAGCACACACTTGTTTCTGTCTCACACACTAATGCAGGCAGGGACATGAGGGTCAGAGACTACACAACTGCCTATTGTTGTCACCCCTATCTTCTCTCTCTCTCTCTCTCTCTCTCTCTCTGTCCATCTTCTCTCTTCTCTACTCTCTCTCGTCTATCGCCTTCTCTCTCTCTCTCTGTCTCTCTCCTGCCTAGCAGGGTACATTGTTACAAACAGATCAGGCTGAGATGGTCTTACAGTGTGTGTGTGTGTGTGTGTTGTGTGTGTGTGTGTGTGTGTGGTGTGGGTGTTGTGTGAGTGTCTGTGCCTGTGCGTGTGCATGTGTGTCACAGAGAGGGATTGTGGTTGTATGAGCCCGGGTAATGACATCACCTCTGTGTCCCAACTGTAACCCAGTTCTGTAAGACTACTTTCTGCCCAGTTATGCAACACCACAGGTGGTGAGGTGTGTGTGTGTGTGTATGTGTCTGTGTGTGTGTGTGGTGTGGGGGGGGGGATAGGGACAGAGAAAGAGAGAGGGAGGAAGGAAGGGGGAACAGTAAAGTTTGGGCCACTCAAGTGTGGGTCGAATCAAAGGAGTATTGTATGTCATGGATTTGAAAGCTATTGCACAATGGCAGCTCCCCCTCCTCCTCCACCCCCTCCCCTTCCTCCCTTGTTGGGCTCAGGCGCAGTGTGTCGTCGGTGACTGGGCCCTTGGCGGGCAGCTTTGATCAGGCAGGATGACGGGATGCCGGGGTAAGCGCTTCCAGGTGATGCACATTGTTCTGGACGCAGCTCTCTCCACGAGCCCGTGCTGGGAGATGAGTCATCCTCTGGGCCGGCTGGCTGGGAGAGGCCCGGTGTAAACACCTTGGCTTTGTTGTTATACATAGAGAATAAGTGGAGCGCTTGGCTCAGTCTTCTGACGCAGAAGAGAGAACACACACACACATATACACACCAGAGCACCCTAGTAAACTGTTGGAGCTTTTACCGTAACCTGGAGTGTGTGTGGGCGAGTGGGGGGATGGCACGTAAGTGTGTTGAGGTGACTGGTCTGGGCTTCACTGCAGGGGGGTTTGTGTATCCAACTGGCTGGTGTTTGTCTCAGAAGAGTCTTTAGGTGAAGTGTCTTCTGATCTGTGTGTCAGTGTTTATCTAGCAGTGAAGTCATGTGACTACTGTTCTCACAGCTGACATGATTACTTGCTCTCTGCTCTCCTCTCTCTCCTCTCTGTCTCATCTCGTCTCTTCTTCTCTCTCTCTTCTCTTCTCTCTCTCTTTCTGTTTCTCTGTCTCTCTCATACACACACATACAGACAAGCACATACACACTTACTCACACAGGCTTACAAATACACACACACAGATGCATGCCACATCCCTCACACGAAGGCTTGCACACACACACAACACACGACACACAACACACACACACACACACACACACACACACACACACACACACACACACACTCATACAGACAAACACAGAAACTCCTCTCACGGTCCATCTATCCATCTCTGTCCTTCTCTCTCTGTGTTATAAACACATGCCCCAGGGTCCATGACAGCAGGCACCACTGAACGTTAAAAGGACACTCTCCTCCATGCTTTTTTGTACTCATATAGAATGTAGTCACATGACAGACAGGGTATAGACTCTTATTATCCCCATTTTCATCAAGGGGAGTGGAGGGGAAGAACATGACATGGTGTGCCATGCCCCTCTCTACCTGCCTCTCTCTACCTGCCTCTCTCTACCATGCCTCTCTCTACCTGCCTCTCTCTACCTGCCTCTCTTTACCCTGCCCCTCTCTACCCTGCCCCTCTACCCTGCCTCTCTCTACCCTGCCTCTCTCTACCCTGCCTCTCTCTACCCTGTCTCTCTCTACCCTGCCCCTTTCTAGCCTGCCCCTCTCTACATTGCCTCTCTCTACCCTGCCCCTCTTCTCCACCCTGTCCCTCTCTACCCTGCCTCTCTCTACCCTGCCTCTCTTTACCCTGCCTCTTTCTACCTGCCCCTCTCTACCTGCCCCTCTCTACCTGCCCCTCTCTTCCTGCCTCTCTCTACCCTGCCTCTTTCTACCTGCCTGTTTCTACCTGCCTCTCTCGACCCTGCCCCTCTCCACCCTGCCTCTTTCTATCTGCCTGTGTGCCCTGCCTGTTTTCTTTCTTGCATCCTGCCTAGATACAGCACAGTTTGTTCTGGAGCTCAGCAGTAACATGGGCGCTGCCAGGCCAGTAGAAACATAGTATTACAACACACACCCAGTTTTGTTTGAGTGCAGTTCTAATAACCACTGGAACTGAGTCAAGATCCCAGCACCCCCCAACACCCCTCAACATATCTCCACAAATCCCAACACCTCCCACATTACTTACTGTAACACCTCCCACATCACTTACTGTAACACCTCCCACATCACTTACTGTAAAACCTCCCAAACACTTCATTGACATCCCAAAACTACCCCATATTGAGCAAACAGGGAGAGAGAATAAATTACCTGCATAGGAGCCTGATAGAAAGAGAGGGGGAGAAATAAGGAGAGGCCACAGAGAGAAACTCCATAAAGATAGAGAGAGGCCAGGGTGATGAACGACAACAGCTGCTAGTTTGACTAATAAACAAAGTGGCCCCCTGCTCAAAGACTTGCGTCACTAGACTACACACACAGCTACACACACACACACACACACACACACACACACCAACACACACACACAC
>BROE01000005.1:12645719-12729416 GCA_036571765.1 Plecoglossus altivelis
AGAGTGGCCGCCAGATGCTGCGCTGCGCTACCAGTTTGTTGCATCCAATGATCATCACACACGTAGCAACCGCCAGATTCATGTTACCGCCTGAGTCCTTGTGTCAAAACAAACAATCATAGAGGTTGCAAACCAACATGGCACTACCAACCAGCTGTGCTCGGTTGCCGCTGCGTCTGCCCAGCTGGCCGGGGGTGGACGAGGCCGGAGAGCGGGTCTTGCCGGGGGCTGGGGAGGCGGTCAGGAGAGGAGAGAGGCCTAGGTTCGCGTCCAGTAGTCTTGAGCTCCGCTCCGTCACATGATCAGCAACGTGCCGCTTGTGTTAATTCTGCAATATTTGTATTTTGGAAAGGGAACTGGCCAGAGCTTATATCCTAGAAGTCTATGTACAACATGCCAAATGCAACACACCTATCTCTCTTCCTCTTCTCCCCTCCTTCTCCCCTCTAGTCCTTACACCCTCCTCTCACCACCAGCCAAACACACTCCGTCCACCCCACCCTGCAGCGAAAGGATCACTTCAGCCCACCCATCCACAGACCCTCCTTATCCCTCACATTCCAACTCACTGTTCTAGCTTGTCCCTGGCCTAAACACCACAACTGCAATGTCAAATGTTTGAATGAAACCTGGGGTGCAATACATCACAGGGGTGCAGTACATCACTAGGGTGCAGTACATCACAGGGTTGCAGTACATCAAGTCGTGGCCTAATGGTTAGGGAGTCGGGCTTGTAACCTTCAAGTTGCTGGTTCGATTCTCGCACCGGCAGGAATTGAAGGTGGGGATTGTGAATAAACAGCACTCTCTCTGCCTTCGATACCATGACTGAGGTGCCCTTGAGCAAGGCACCGAACCCCCAATTGCTTCCTGGGTGCTGGAGCAATAGCTGCCCACTGCTCCGGGTGTATGTTCACTGTGTGTGCGTGCGGTTGCCCACTACTCACTGCTGTGTGTGCACTTGGATGGGTTAAATGCAAAGATAAATTTCAAGTATGGGTAACCATACTTGACAATACGTCACTTCACTTCACACTTCACAGGGGTGCAGTACATCACAGGGGTGCAGTACATCATAGCGGTGCAGTAAATGACTGCTAAGGTGGTCCAAACGCACCTCAGCAGGGATTAAGGACTTTTCGGAAAATGTTTAAAGCCCTCAGTAAATTTTGTACAGACTTGCAAAACTAGCAAAAAAGTATTAATTTGTGTGGCCTGATTTGGAGTGGTTTTGTGTTCTCCTTCTGTTGAAAAGCCTGCTTTAATCTCACACAAACACAGAACACAGCCAACAGCTCTCAACTGTCACTTCTCTTTCTCCTCTCTTCCACACATTCTTTTTCCCCCCTCTACTTCTCCTACGCTCATTATTTCCATCAGTCTAACCAAATATATTCCACGTAGTAACCCCCGTTTCTCCCCTCCCCCTCCTCTCTCTCGTTCTCTGTCTCTCTCAGGATGAGTTTGACAAGCTGCGTCACTTCTGCTACTCTCGGACAGACGCCCTTCTGCTGTGCTTCAGCGTGGTTAGCCCCGCCTCCTTCCAGAATGTCTGGGAGAAGTGGGTCCCTGAGATCCGCCGGCGCTGCCCGCTCACGCCTGTCCTCCTCGTGGGCACCCAGTGCGACCTGCGCCAGGATGTCAAGGTTCGTTAACAACCCACTCGTTTAGCCGTTAATTTGTAACGCCCGTGACCCCATTGGTTAATGGGTTGATTAGTTGATGATTGGTGGTTTGCTTTGTTGACGCCAGTAATTCAATTTTAACCTCTGTCATCTCGTTGTCCGATCAGGTTCTGATTGATCTGGCAAGGCGGAGAGAGCAGCCGGTGGCGGAGGCAGATGCCCGTGCGCTGGCAGACAAGGTCGGCGCGGTGACCTACGTGGAGTGCTCGGCACTGACCCAGAAGAACCTGAAGGAGGTGTTCGACGCCGCCATCGCTGTGGGCCTGCGGAACTCCGAGCGCAGGGCGAGGAGGGAGAGGAAGGTGAGGAGCACGGCTGACAAGATGAAGATGCTCTCCAAGTCCTGGTGGAAGAAGTATGTCTGCGTCCAGTAGAGAGGAAAAGGAAGAGGAGGAGGAGGAAGAACTGAAATGCGAGCTGTGCTCAGGTTGATCAGTGCTGGACTGGGAGGTGTTCAGAGGTACTTGAGAGACCCAGGGAGGACAAGGAAGAGCACTGAGCATGACAACCTGTGAGACGCAGTCCCAAACTAGTAGTTCTTTAAGACTCCATGAATCAAGACCACATTCTTTCCACATGACTTTCCTGGTCACCTTGAGGCACTGTATGCCCAGGTAACCATGGTTACATGGCAAGGACAAAATGGCTGCTTGCGACCCGTGATGTCCTCACGGACACATGTAGAGGCCCTGAACTGTGTCAAACAGCTAGTGAAATTCAAAGGAGCTCAGGAGCCCGACTGGTGTTGAAACAAACTGATGTGAAAGTGGAGAGTTCATGTCTGGGTCCACCTCTCACTCAATACCAGTAATACTAGCTCTGTATGCTAATGTATTCACCGTAACCCCCCACTCCCTCTCCTTACCCTCAATATGAATTTGCCAAATATGAAACCCCCTTATCTCCTTATTTATCCGAATATCCCATTATGTGCTGCAAACTGGATGTTGATTTGTCTGCGTCTTCTTTAACTGTATTTTCTGCTCTTCTTTACCGCTCTGGATCCAACAGATGAACTGAACACAGACCGTGTTTTTGTCAATCTGAGGGCCAGATGAGGAACGGCCTCTGTGATATAAACAGCATGATTATTCAATACGTTCCAATCATAATAAATCAAAATGCTTACTTTATGGGACAGTCTAGTGTTGACAGGAACGTGACTGTGTAACCAGGAAAGTGCTTATCTCAAGCCAGTCACAGAGAAGCAGCCCTTTGGTCTAGTAGTCGACCCCGGGGAGGCGGGGCGAGGGAGGGGGGAGGGCGGGTCAGCCTTAGTCATGTGTGTGTGTTTGAGGGAGTGAGTAACCACAGGACGTCTCTCTTGGCCAGCGTGCGTGTGTCACATCTGAGTGTGTTGATACAGCTGTCCCTGTGAGGCCACACAGCTGGAGACTGACCCCCCAACCCCCCCCCCTCTCCCACGCCAGACCGACATGCTCCTCATCAATACATAACTCTGGACCATTCCAAACACACACACACAAGATATCTGCCGATGTCAGCTGTAGAGCAGTTTGACTGCAGAACCCATGGTAGTGGTATGAGTTGGTTCACCACACGGTCCCTTGCACACAGGCCTGACCCGGCTAAGCTGAGGACAGACAGTCTAGTTTAGTCTAGTCTAGTGGTTGAGGAACACAGGTTAATGAGCATGTTTGGATGAGGAACACAGGGTCAGTGAATGGTGCCACTGTTGTTGGCACTTAATCCACCTAGTCCAAACCCATCACCATAGTTCCCACCATAGAGAGATTGCTGGGTGTGGTGTGGTCTACTGTTGTTAGAACAAATGCAATACTTTATGGATAACACATTGCCCTTTGGTCTACAAAGCATGGTCATTGAGTTCAACACCAAAGAGACGGATTATATTTGCTTCTCATTTTTTAGAAGCTTGACTGAGCTCCCTTTCTCTCTCTCTCCCTTTCTCTCTCTCTTTCTCTCTCTCTCTTTCTCTCTCACAAACACACACTCTCACTCTCTCTCTCTGTCTCACACACATACACACACACACACACACTCTCTGTCTCTTTCTCTGTCTCTCTCTGTCTCACACACACACACTCTGTCTCTTTCTCTCTCTCACTCTCTTCCCCTCTACTATACCAATCAGCCATGAACTGCATGCCTCTGATTGACTGCAGTGCTAACTAACGACCCAACTGTGTGCTTTATATATACAAAGAGATGATAATGACATTATTTCATATAACGTGTTGATGATGTTCTCTATGTCCTTGTCAATCAGGGTATGTGTACGCGCTTGTAGCTCTGTGTCTGACTCGACAGCCCTCAGAATGGTGTGCGAGAGAAGGCTGTGTTTGTGTCTGAAGAGGCCTGACTTGAGACTGTTGAGAACTGTTGTTGTAACAGAGATACTCAATAAATGTGAACTTTTAACACTGAGGCGCTGTCTACACATACATGTTTTTCTATATGATCATTGTTCATTGAATATTGTTCAAAGCTCCAGTGTTACAGTGTTCAAGGCTCCAGCGTTACAGTGTTCAAGGCTCCAGTGTTAGTGTTCAAAGCTCCAGTGTTACAGTGTTCAAGGCTCCAGCGTTACAGCGTTCAAGCCTCCAGTGTTACAGTGTTCAAGGCTCCAGTGTTACAGTGTTCAAGGCTCCAGTGTTACAGTGTTCAAGGCTCCAGTGTTACAGTGTTCAAGGCTCCAGTGTTATAGTGTTCAAGGCTTCAATGTTACAATGTTCAACGCTCCAGTGTTACAGTGTTCAAAGCTCCAATGTTATATTCATGTCCTGTAAGTTCAAAGGGTATGATGGATGGGGCCCAACTGGCCCTTCTGTCTGAAAATGCTGATCTATTCAACTGTGCTCAATCATTAACCGAACAAGCCATTTATTGGAAAACCTTTTTTCCTGCTTTTAAGTTGCACTGAAGTCAAACAGGACTCTCAACTCAATTGACCAAGGCTTGATCATCCAAGACGAACAGTTCAAATGTTGAAACGTTTGACACATCTCCACATCCACACCTGGTACTATACTGGAACACCCTGTCCTCGACCTCCTTGATGCATGGAGACTTCTGAAGAGAGAAAGTGGTGGAACTGTAACTATCCATTCACTCCCCCTAGGAGACGCACAGTTCAGAGTCAGTGTCAGCTAGGAGGCCGTCAGAAAAAGCCAGTCAGTTACAATAAGACAGTAAGAGTGAAGTCTAAGTCTCTCTGCACAGTAATGATACACTGGGCGAAAATATTCTAAAAGAGAGTCATGTTGCGTGTCTGGCTTGGTGTTTATTTTCAGTCTAGCCTCCTTGTGGCTGAAAGTACGGCAGGCGTTGGGCCAGCAAAGTGATTATAATAGTTAGGATGAGTCCTGGCAGTTGAACTGATATTTAACAGGAGGTCGAGCTGTTTCGTTCCGGACTTGGCGCTGACACTACTCGGGTTTGCCGCCGGTGGTAGAACTCCACTGAAGAAGAAGAACACGTGGCGGCCAGGTCAACAGGCAGCCATCGTGTGGCGTTCTAGTCAAGTCTTTGTCTGTAAGCGGGAGGAGACGTGTGATTAGGAGGCTGCAGTTATATTTAACTGTAATGTCTACCTTTTTAAAGAAAATTACCACAATCTGGACCAATCTAGAGTCGGAAGTGACAGCCGTAACATAAACAAAGACAGCCAACGAGATGAACCATCCCTCTCATCTCTCTCTCAACTTTGCATTTTACATTGTAGATTGCCTGACTACAGGAGTGGCTGTTTAGCTGGTTGGTTGGCTGGCTGACTGACTGGTGAGCACCTGAATGACAGACTGGCTGCCTGTCTATCTCATCTTCAAGATGCTGTCAGTCTTGACAAACTACCTTGGAGCAGAGTTCCACATCCAGCCGTGCTGAGTGAGCTGGTTGTTCTTGTCCTGTCCTGGATAAGGAAAACAAGAAGTAACAGAAAAGAGGACTAGACATGGCAGCTCTAAGGGTAAACAAAGCAAGGGCCCATCCTGTCGTCCTACAAGGTCCCTGCTCTTGTTTCCTGTAAGATTTACGTAACAGCTGAACTCTGACTGAATATGAACAATTCCATAACCAGTTTGGATGGATTAAAGTCCTGCTGGGTAATTACCTCCATGGTGATTAGGGCTGAGCTTAGACTATAGAGCCAGGATTACCTAGAAACACTGGTTGGACATGCTGAAGCATGTAGAGGAACGGCTGGGTCACAGACCAGGTGATGTAGGGTTGCAGGCTACGGCCTGGGGTAGGGACTGGGGTAGAGATATAGCCAAGGTTATGGCCAGGGCTGGGGTTGGGGCTGGGGTAGAGATATAGCCAAGGTTATGGCCAGGGCTGGGGTTGGGGCTGGGCTAGAGATATAGCCCAAGGTTATGGCCAAGGCCGGGGTTGGGGCTGGGCTAGAGCTATAGCCAAGGTTATGGCCAGGGCTGGGGCTGGGGCAGGGGTTATTGTTATGGTTATGATCCTCTTCTTCTGTGGTCCACTGTGTCAGTTGTTTTAGGGATTACTGTTTCCCAAGCTGTTGTAAGGTGATGCAATGAGTCTGGGCCCCTAAGAAGCCGATCACCCTGGGCTTAATCAAAGATGAGGTCACAAAAATCTATCCTGACACAAATCTACCCTCAAAGAATTGCATGTCTAAACCCTCCAGTCCTCCAGGTCTTTACCACTCTACAAAGCCTTCATATTCTTTAGATGTGAGAGGCCTCTCAGCAAGGCCACATCGCAGAGATCAAATGTAGTCATACACTTGATTGACCTCAGCCGGCACTAGGAAGCCAGTGCTACAGTCCCAGGAGTTCAAATCAAACACACCTCAGGCTTTGCCAGAAATGGGATCCATGTGTTTGACCCCTCTCTGGTTCTCACCTCTGTCAGGGGTTCAGGATGAATCCTGGGGGTGGGGCCAACTCAGCATGTCGGTGCGTGTGTGTCTGTGTGCATGTGGTTTTGGAGGTGTGCATGTGGTTTTGTGTGGTGTGTGTGGATGTGTGTGTGTGTGATGGTGTGGATGTGTGTGGAGTGTGTGTGCTGTAGATGTGTGTCTGTGTGCATGTGGTTTTGGAGGTTGTGTGTGGTGAATGTAGATGTGTGTCTGTGTGCATGTGGTTTTGGAGGTGTGTGTGTGTATGTAGATGTGTGTCTGTGTGCATGTGGTTTTGGAGGTGTGTGTGAATGTAGATGTGTGTCTGTGTGCATGCGGTTTTGGAGGTGTGTGTGTGTATGTGTGTCTGTGTGCATGTGGTTTTGGAGGTGTTTGTGTGTATGTAGATGTGTGTCTGTGTGCATGTGTTTTTGGTGGTGTGTGTATGTAAATGTGTGTCTGTGTGCATGTGTTTTTGGACGTGTGTGTGTATGTAGGTGTGTGTCTGTGTGCATGTAGATGTGTGTGTCTGTGTGCATGTGTTTTTGGAGGCATCTGTGTGTATGTAGATGTGTGTGTGTGTGTGTGTGTGTATGTAGATGTGTGTCTGTGTGTATGTAGATGTGTGTGTGTGTGTGTGTGTATGTAGATGTGTGTCTGTGTGTATGTAGATGTGTGTGTGTGTGTATGTAGATGTGTGTCTGTGTGTATGTAGATGTGTGTGTGTGTGTGTGTGTGTGTCTGTGTGTGCATGGGTGTTAGCGCTTGTCTCGGGAGGTCTAAGGGCTTTCAGAGAGTGTGAAGGTGTGAAGGCTCCAGACTGATTGAGTGCCACATGGAAATTGCTAGAATGTCTATTTCACGTTGCTTTAAAGGGTGTGTACATGTCTGTGTGTGTCTCTTTCTGACCCTCTGCATGATCCCAGCAGTTCTCACTGATACAGCTGGGATAGAACCCCATTGTCTGACGCACTGTAAATCCAATATAAACATGCTTCAGTGACGTAAAACCAATAGAAACAGATACATCTGGAGTTCACCGCCAACACAAACTGGGACACGAAGCTGAGACAACACGATCAAGTAACACGCTGCACGTTTAATATAAAGATAGAGAACACATTGGTTGGTGGGGCGACTCTCCGTTCTGTCCCTGACTTCATGTGAGACCTATTCCATGTGAGACTGTCTGGATGAAGCTATACACAGACAGCAGGTCCTGAAGCTGTTAGATCACCTCTCCTTTAAACTGCTGAACTGCTGCCTGCCGTAAAACAGTCAGGCTCAGATTAGATGGGCTGATCTCTGGTTGCTGATCTCTGGTTTCTACATAACGTGTGACGCCCTTGACTCCCTGTAAGTGGGTGTGTGTGTGTGTGTGGGTGTGTGTGTGTGTGGGTGTGTGTGGTTGTGTGTGTGTGTGTGTGTGTGTAGAATGTGTTTGCATGCATGGCTTTTTGCTTGGAGGCAAGAAAGGTTGTGTTCGTTGCACTAATGTGAAAAACGGGCAAGAAAAGTTGTTTTTAGAAGGGGGGGAAAAAGATTGACCTGCGACCTGCCAAATATTTTCTAGAGGAAAAAAAAAGCTTTTTTAAACAATGAGCACAGAATGTTGAAAATGACTTGGTTAGACAAAGTGCAACTGCAAGAACGAGAAGGCTCATCAGTAACAAGACTGTGGATGGGAGCAGTGAGCCTCTTGGTGCCTCAGCTGGACCCCAGCCTGCTCTTCAGACTCACAGACACTGGTGGGGGTCACTCCTGCTGCATCAGTATATGTGCACATATGTATATTTAGTATGATGTATTTTCAATGTATTAAGCACATGTATACATGCACGCACATGTATTTTCACAGAAAGCCCATCTCGGGGAGTGGCTGAACAGGCCTCTCAAGTTGCCTCTTCTGAAGATAGTTTCGGTCTGTGTTGCCAAACTCTGTGTTAGTGCTCTGTGTCTGTGTCCTGGTCAGGAGGGTTTCAGTGAAACTGAGGACGAGGGTTTGAGGGTGGGCAGAGAGAGGAGGCTGGGGTAATAGCTTTTACTCAGAAAGGTTTGGATGTCACAGAGGAACGTTTCAGGGTCATTGTTCTCTCCGGGAGAGATCATGTTGTCCTGGATCTGATTGGAGCACTGAGGTCATTATCAGAGGCTCTGATTGGCTGATAGTGATGGCCCATTCTGATGTGGTTGTCTGACTGGCTGCTCTGGATGTACTTGGAGCTCTGGTATGTGCGTGTGTGTGTCTGTGTCTTATTTTTAATGCAACTATTATTATTCTTTTACTCTGTCTTCCTCTGTCTTTGTTTACTCTCGTTCTCTCTCCTCTGTCTCTTTCCTTTTTCTCTTTGTATCTTTCTCCACTCTTCCTTCCTCCTCCATCCTTCCTCTCCTCTCTCTCTCTCCACTTGTTTTGTGGGCGTTTTCCCACATTGTTTGATATCAGCCTCCTTTCTTCTCTTTTATCTAACATGTAACAGATAAGAGTGTGTGTGTGTGTGTATAAAAGTGTGTGTGTGTGCAGATGGCGAAAAAAAACTCTGTTCACGAGATTTGTCACATGGTCCAGTATTGATCTCACCATGGTATGTTGGGAGGGAAGTCAGACAAATATTTACTCAACCAATCAGCTTATCTCCTCCTGGCCCCGAACGAAACAGTGGCCGAGGAGCGTCTGTGCCTGAGCTGCCCTTTCATTCACAAATAAAACAATGATTGATGGAATCAACAAATGAGTTCCCTGTCAGTGATAATGACATCAGTGGAACATGGTTATTTATTATGCGACTGAAGGGGTCAGTGACCGATTTCTTTGGTACGATTTCAGCGAAGAACAGGAAGTATATGCTGGCAGTAGACTGTTGAGGGATGGTTTTGAGGTTGTGTTTCCTGAGGAGAGCTGACCCCATGACCTTCATCTCTTTGTAGTTGGAAGTCAGAAGGAAGTCATCACTCAGTGTTCCAGAATCCCATTGGAACCTTTTCTAACGACACAGGAACAAACTCTATTTTTCCCTCTTCTCTATCCTCCTCTGCACCTTTCCCCTTTCCTCTCTTCCTCTCCCCTAGCCACCTTTTTAAGGGCCAGGTCCTGGGCTACTGTGTTCCTCCCTCCAGTTCAATACACTTACACTTAAACAGACACAGGACTGGCTATGGACCAGGAAGAGCTGGACGAGCTCACAATTGGACTAGCTGAAAGTTACATAAGTGTCTATCCCCTCCACCTCCCTCACACCCTAACTCCCCCCTCCACCTCCCTCACACCCTAACTCCCCCCTCCACCTCCCCTCATGGCTTGCTGTGTCTAAAGGTTGTTATCTCTTTCAAAGATAACTCCTTTCCATCTCCACTCCTCCTCATATCCTCCCTTTTCTTCTCATCTCCTGTCTTTCCATCACATCTCGTCTCCTCTCTTCATTTTGTCTCTGCAAAGCAGACAGCACTTGCAGAAGTGATCTCTGTATAGAGTGTCACCCCTGGACTCAAATACAGGACTGAACATGTAGTACAACACTGTGCTCTCTCACGTCAGACATGCACTATCTACCGTTCTCAATCTCGCACACATTATGTCTCTCTCTCACTCACTCCCTTTTTCTCTCTCTCACTTTTTCTTCGTGTGTCTCTATTGCCCTTTATCCCACTTCTTTCTTCAATTCATTTCTTGAATTGACAAAGAGAAACAATAGCTTATTCTTCCAGAGCTGGCTTTCAGGGGCACCTCTAAGCCACAGCTTACTCTCTCTCAATTTCACTTTCTCTCTCTCTCTTTAGCCTTTTCTCCAAACCCCCGGCTCTGCCCTCTCAATTCATTGACCTCTCTTGTTCTCTCACCCCTCAACCCTTCCCATGCCTCCCTAAGCTAAGATGCCCCCCCTTCATATGCTCCTCCCAACCCAAGCTCTCCAGCGCTCTCTGACAGTGTCTGAGCTCACACAGTCGGAGTGTTTGTCCATTGGGGTGAGAGCTGAGGGTGAAGGGGAGAAGGGTAACCTCCTGGGGAACCCCCACCTCCACCCCTGAGATGCAGCTCTGCTTCAGGATAACTGTGTCTGTGTCTGTCTCGTATCAGTTCAGTTGGCTCCACTGCACTGAGTAGAAACATGCCCCAATCTGACCGTATTTCTAAATTGCCTAACAGCGTTTGGTAATGCGTTCTAATTGGCTCCAGACTGAGGTGCCCTGCCCTGTCATCACAATAATTGTTCGCTCTCTTTAACCAGAGGTAATGGCTTCCTCGCTTGGTGCTTCATTGTGGAAACCATTACTGTCTCTCCCTCCACAAAGACACAGCAGCCCTGGCCAGATCTGGCCCCTGGCCCCCTCCCTCCCTGACCTCTGACCCTTCAGCCCAGCCCCCTGACGCACTTTGAAACCTGAGAGAGCAGCCCTGACCTCTACCCTTTACCTCCCCACCTCCCACGCTGGGGGAACCCCTCTCCCACCCTCCCCAGTCCAGCCACAGGATGTGACCAGACAGGAGAGACAGCTCTGTGGGAGGGCTTTGACCCCAGACACTGTCCAGACCAATTGTCTGACCATAACTACCTGAGAAAGAGGAGGAGGATGAGAGTGGATGAGAGATGGGGAGAGAGGGAGGAAGAGGAGGAGAGAGGGGGAGGGCAGGGGCAGGGGCTCTCTGTTGGAGGGCTGTGACCCCAGACACTGTCCAGACCTTGTCACCCACCTTGAGACAGACTGGATGGAGAGATGGGGTAGAGAGGGGCAGAAAAGGAGGTGAAACAACAGGGGTAAGAGAAGAGGAAACACATGAGAGGAGAATAGCAGAAGAGGCAGGAGGGGACTGGAGAGAGCAAGGGACTGGGGAGGAGGAGGAGGAAGAGGATTGTTTAACGGTGTCACCACAGTTTAACTGACTAAACTCTTTCTCTGTGTATAATACAGACCCCCTTAAGTGGACAGACTGTGACACTGGGGTTGAGACCTCATATATCTTAACATCTGAGAACATCATCATCCAGGAGTCCTTTGGAGGGCACACACACACACACACACACACACACATTCTCCTATTCTTCTTTCCGTTCCAATTTTTGTGTTCTCACTCCCTGTCTTCCCTAACCCCCCCCCCCCCAGCACCCCACTCACCCAGCCACCCCTGCCCCTCTCTTTTGCAAGCGTTCAGTCATTGGCAATAAAGTTCAGAGGAACAAACAGTCTTTGTCATATTGCCACTGGTCAATCCATGACGTCCATTTGCTTTCACTCTCTCTCTCTCACTCTTTCTCTCTCTCCCCTCTCCCTTTCCCTCTTATTCTTTCTCTTTTGTTTGGTCAAAGCTTTTCCCAGAAAGTCCTATTGAAAGACAACTGGATTCCTCTCCACCCTCTCTCTCAGTTCCCTTGTGCTCTCTCTCTCTCTCTTTCTCTCTTTCTTCCTCCCTCTCTCTATTCACAAGCGGAAGGGTTTGAAGTCTACGACAGAGGTGTTTTGTCCTTCACCTCTCCATCCTTTCATTCAGTTGCCATTTTTTCTTTCTCCTCTTTTCTTTAATCTGCTCCTATTGTTCTCATAACAAAACAACAAGAAGGTTGGCTGCTGTTGACTGCTGTTGACTGTGGGCAGGTTGGAGTTCTGGGTCATGGAGGTGGTGCTGTTACCGGGCAGGTTAGAGTTCTGGGTCATGGAGGTGGTGAAGGAATGTGTGTCAAGAGCAAAGCCTCTGTTAGTGAGGCGTGGACTTCAAAGTTTCCTTCACCCTGTGCCCAGGCTTGGGCTGTCCTGCTGGAGTGTGTGTGGGAATTAATTAAGAGTGGTTTTCTGCAGATGGGCAATTATCTCAGTGTCTGCTTAGATTCAGGTCCCAGTCCAGCAAGTCCAGTCTAGTCCATTACTGAGGAACAAGATCTGCTCTGGCTTATGTAAAGAATGACCCAGCGACCTGTGGCTTTAGCCTGGAGGGGTCAGTTTGTGTGTGCGTGTGTGTGTGTCTGTGTGTTTAAGGGTCAGTGTGTGTAGGGGTCAATGTTTGTGTGTGTGTTCATGTGTGTGAAGTGGTATATGTGTATAGCGGGAGGTGTTTATCTGTGTGTATAGGGGTGTGTGAGGGGAGGATGAGGAAGACTTTGAGGGAGGAAGATGAAGGGAGGCAAGCATAAGGAGACAGAGAGGGATCATGATGGAGATAAGTAGGGAATGAGACTGAAAGGAGGAAGAATAGCCAGAGAAAGAGACATGCAGGCAGACAGTGGTGGACACTCCCTCAGAAATAAGTAATGAAAAAAGCAATGAAGCTAGCCAGATGAAGCAAGAGAGAGTGAGCGAGAATTCAAAACAGAGAAAGATTGAATGCTTCCACACTCCAGTCCTCTAATTGCTCTAATTAGAGTCTGACTTCCTGGTGTAGCATGACAGGCCGTGGTGACCTTGACCTCTAAAACAGAACTACAGACAATCTCACATTGAACAAATAGGAAGTGTGCCAAAGTGTATCTGTGTGTGTGTTTGTGTGTGTGTGAGGGGGGACAGTCAGGCATAGCGTGTGTTAGTGTAGGGGTATGAGTGTCTGGATAAGTGTGTTTCCACAATGGGGGTCAGTGTTACTGCGCGAGTGTGTAGGTGTGAGTGGGTTCGTGGTGCCCCATCGGATGTACATATAATACACTAACTCATGTTCTATAGCCATGCTTCATGTGTGGGACTCGCCATCAGCTCGGGAAAAATATGCACTCCCTCTCTCTACCCACACGCACTCTACCTCTCTCTACCCACACGCACTCTCCCTCAACTCCATCAAACTCTATTCCCTCTCTTTTGTCCTTTTCTACATCTCTCCTTCCACCTACACACACTTCCTCTCTCCACATCTCTGCTTCACTTAGTCCTCCCTCTCTCATTTCTGCCTACTCCTGGCCTTCTCCTTCTCTCCCCTTCATGCAGGCCCATTCTCTCTCCCCATATCTCCTGTCATTCACTTGGTTTCACCCCCACTCTCCCACTGTGTGTAAGCCTGTCACAGGGTATCCCGGCCCAACTAAACATAGCAGCCAGAATCCAGCTGACAGGATAGCGTGATAGGTGTGTGTGTGTGTGCGGGTCCTAAACATAGCAGCCTTCACTTCACTGGCAGGACTGTCTCCATGCCCAAAACAGCTGATCTAACAATACACCGTACACTGTGTGTGGACTTACAACACTACCTCCCGTGAGATACTGCACGCAAGCTGTCACCCGCACACACACACATGCTCTTACGCACACACACGCATACACGCTCGCACGCACACAAATGCATATGCACGTATACACACAATGATCATATTTTACACAGTGAGCCATGCCAGTGTATGTAAGCGGTTGCACAGACAGAGACACATGCAGAAGGGAGGCAACGTAGAAGGCAGGTTGACAGAGCAGATGGGATCTGTAGGCAGGAGTGGGAACACAGTGTTTCTGTTAGTGTCAAAGGACACCATTGACCAGAAGAGCACAGTGTATGTGTGTGTAGGCAGACAAACAAGAGGCTGGCTTGCTCCCTGTGACAAGTCCCTCCATCCCTCCATCACTCTGGTCCCTCCATCCCTCCATCCTTCACTGTCTAAGAGAACGTATTTAATACGTCAACAAGGACACCCACACAAGTGGACTGGCGGCTCAGTATGCCAACACAAAGACAACAACCTCCAGACGCCCTCAACCTTCAGGAGGAAGACATGTCACACAAGCGTGTCACCTCCACACCAGAAGAATCCGAAACAAACCATGCGAAACTTCTTTCAGCACAAGGTGTTTCCACAGTTACGAAGGGTTGAATATAGTTTGGCTTTTGTTTGGAGAGTATTCCTGTCTGTCGCTGCACAGACAGTGGTGGAGAGCAGAAATACACACCAGTCATGTCTCACATCTCACGTGTAGAACACGGCACACCACTCACATCACATGTGTAAATATGCCAAGATAAACAAACGTGAAGCCTCCAGCGGCAGACATAGAGACTGACCTGCCATATAAACACACACACACACACACACTCACTCACACACACTCACACACTCACACACACACACACACAGTCTCTCTCTCTTTCTGTCTCTCACTCTGTCTCTCCCACTCTCTTTCTATCTTTACCTCTCTTACACTATTTCTGTTTTCAGTATGTATCTCTCTGTGCTCCCTCCCATAAACAGTGATGAAGGCTAGATCATGTGTGCATGTGTTTAGTCAGGCGACTGTTGAGTAAATAAACGTCGTTTTTTTTCCATCAGCACAGTTCAACAGCATGACCTCCTTTTACGGTAAGAACTGCTCCAGTGTTTGTGTTTAGGTAAACACGTGCATACGCATTCGCACACTTTTACTGTCACAAACACACATCCACAACGTGGCCAGGCACTTCTGGTGGATGACATGAGCGTGCTGTTTGTGACCCGGGACTGTTCCTTTAACTCTGGTGGTGTGAGAGGAAGCGTCACCGTCGTCACGTCCTTCACCTCTGCAACGTTGTCATAACCAGCAGCTTAATCACCCTAACCTTCATCGTGACCCTTGTCCTCACACATCATCATCATCATTATCATCATCATCATCACAGCCTCTTCATCATCAGGACTTTCATCATCATGATCATCATCTTCTCGTCAGAGCTGGGTTCTGTTCTTCCTTAAGGGACCGTGGGAATCCCCCTGTTTGGCATCTGCCAGCCGAGCGATCATGTGTCCTGCTCACACTCGTACATGCACACACACACACACACAGACACACACACACACACACACACACCCATCACATAAGCACACGTACAATCACACACATACCTACAAGCACACACAGATACACACACATAATCACCTATACACACACAGACACACAACCCATGTTGTTGAGCTTTCTTTGGGCGGTGTGTCACTGTCTTTGTTGCCACAGAGACTCATGTCTGTCTCACCCCAGGGAGAAGAGCAGAGATCACGTTACACTCCAACATCTGCTGCTGTAACACACACACACACACCTCTAACCCTGCTGCTGGCTGTGGGCCTCTGTGTTTTTCTGAGAGACTGTTCGTCTACTAACCTTCAAGCAAGTCGTCATAGCAACCTGTCATAGTAACAACTTCTAAACCAATGCCAGGTGTGGTCAAATCTGGACAAAACAACGTTTTTGTTCAACAGTTGTCGGACTGGATTATTGCTATCAGTGTCAAATGATCTCAATTTCCGGGATTTTGTACAATTGCAGATAGTGTCTAAATGTGTGTATGTAGAACAGGGAACTATACAATTAAGTCCTTATCTCAGTGTTTAATGACATGTCTGATAGAACAGCTCGTTCAGTAAGTCGGATGCATGCACCACACACACATACTGAAGACACACGTATACACACACACACACACACACACACAGTTTGAATCATTGCCTTCCAGGAGACCCTCTGGTCATTCACAAACACTGTTTGTTTTACTCTGTAATTGATCCCAGTCTGAAAGATTACTCTCTATCTCATTCCTACATCAATTCATCAACAACTGTGGCTGCTTAGACACACACACACATCCACAACCACAGATTGATGCACCTACAAACATTTGCATACACATTCATACAAGCATACACACACACACACATACATACAAACACACACATTCCTGTGCTGATATGAATGGCAGCCATTGATGCCTCTCCTTTTTGAGGCCTGCTCCCTCACTGACTGTGGTATTGAACAGGTAAGTGGTGGTTGGTAAGAAGATATGTCTCCCTCCTCCACACACGCACACACACACACGCGCGCACACACACATACACACACACACACACACACTCACAGAAATACACACATACACCTTCACACACAAACATGCACCCATGGACACGCAGGAACAAACACATCTTCAAATAAAAGCACACACATACCAACATACACAAGTACACACACAACACACGGCCACACACACAGCCACTCACACATATAATCCTTCAAACACACACACCTTGGCGCACACACATTGCTATTGTTCAGTAACTTCCTGGGCCTCTCTTCTACCTGCCGGCACATTCCTGTCAATTCACTGTGTATTCTTGCTTTTTTGCCCCGCTTGCCTTCTTGCTGTCCTGCTCTGCCTGTGTCTGTTACACACGAGCTTCTGGGATGGGTTCTAAAGGAGAACAGGAGGAGTACAGGAAAACATTAAGCCTGGGAGAACCACCATAGACCGCTATCACTATCTAGCACGCTGCATATCATGCCTCCAGGCTGGAAGAACACCCTGGAACACTATCCTGCAAGGTGATGAAGAGAGATTTACAACCTGAGAGAGACACAGAACTCTCACACTCCATCCATAACTCTCACTCTCTCCTTCTCGCTCTCTCAACCTCACAAGGCTGTCCGTTTCAGTACATCGTTGCTTTAAAGACTGGTCAAGTTGTATGGACGTTACTCTCATGAAGTTCTAGAGAGGATATGTTTGTGTGTGTGCATGTGTATGTGTCTGTATGGGTATGCATGCGCGCGTGTGCGTCTAAGGAAACAGGAGACAGAGAGGAACCTTTACACAGATGTCAGTGTTTAGGATCTCTGACCTTCCTCTGTTCCTTAATGAAGTACTTAGTGACCCGTCCCCCTTCCTGTCTGCTACCCCACCCCCTCGGATACAGAGCTCAAACCCCTTTACCTTCAACCCTGCACCCACCTTAAATTCCACCCCTCCCCCATTCCTCCTCCTCTTAAGCTATTGAGTGTGTATACAGATCCTCACCCCAGGACGGTCTTAATACACCAGTTCTCTGCTCCCCCATACCCTCCCTACTTTTCTCTCTCTCTCTCTCTCTCTCTCTCTCTCTCTCTCTCTCTCTCTCTCTATCTCCTCTCTCCTCTTATTCCTCCCCGTCTCTGTGTAGATAGAAACAGAGGACTGGCATGTGTTTTCATACCTTCCTCTCCTACCTCTCTTCCATTCCCCCTCCTCCCTTTTCCCCCCAATGGAGTCTCTGAGAGGCTGAGTGACTGGCTGGGTGGTCCCCCTCTCACCCCTCCCTGTCCTGGGTTAGGGGTCGGGGGTCAGCCCCAGTGGTGTATGGGAAACGTGCGACCCGGCACGCTAATGGTGTAGCACCATTAGAAGAAAGGGGTGCAGGCACCTTGATTTCCCCTCGCCCTCTCTCTCTCTCTCTCTCTCTCTCTCTCTCTCTCTCACACACACAGACAGACAGACAGACAGACAGACAGACAGAGCACAGAGATGAGGGCTCAGGAGGACAGCGGTGTCAGTTACAGTTATGATTTATTGGGTCCATTTCTCCTCCAAACTTGTGTGAGTCCAGAGAGAGATAAGAACACAGTCGCAGGAGGATATTAGAGTGTGTGAATGTGTGCATGGACACGTGTGTGTACGCGTGTATAAGTGTCTACATGTGTATGTGTGCTTGGGCACGTGTGTGTTTGTGTGTATGTACGTGTATTTATGTGTGTACGTGTGTGTATGTATGTACGTGTGTGTATGTGTATACCGTGCGTGTATGTGTCTACGTGTGTATGTGTGCGTGGGCACGTGTGTGTATGTGTGTACGTGTGTGTATGTATGTGTGTGTGTACGTATGTACGTGTGTGTATGTGTGTACGTGTGTGGTAGCTGTGACCCCATACTGTGTTTTTGCTCCAGGAGGTTTATTGGTGCTGCCTAGCCAGTGTTCTATCAGAAGGCCTCACTGGGGTTTAAGAGGGACTGCTTACTGCTTATTTAACTGGTTAATTCCACCAGGCTTTCCAAATGAGGGCCTGGGAGGGGCTAAACAAAAGGGGAGTGGCCATGCATGGTGGGCAGGACTGTGGAAAAACAAAGTACGGGCTCTGAGGTGTGACGTGCTCCATGCATGGACACACACGCGCACACACGTCTGTGCATGCGTCCAAAGACACACGCACAATCATAAGTACACACACCTCTTTGTTATTGCATAACACCTGCCCCAAGCTTGTACTAGGACCTAGTCCTGTTGTGTTACAGCACAGAGCCTCTGTGGCTGCACACCACACCCTCAACACACACACTTATGCAACCTAGTCTAGGTCTGGGCATGTTGGGGATGTGTGTGCAGGGGGGGGGGGTACAGTATTGTATATGTGTATGTATATATAGGGCTAAGGCATGTCACAGATATGCATGTGTGCTAACTTGTGTGTGTGTGTCCGTATCAGAGGAAGGGAGCATGTGAATGGTAGCTACCACGATGCTATATCAACCCAGGCTGACCCATCTGAACACACATATTAAACTGTGATGATGAGTCAGAAATTCACTTTGAGGACGTACATGTAAATAGATCCAACATTCTTCTTGTGTGCCGTTTTAACAGTGGTGATGGTGTGGCTGTTAAACTGACCAAACTGGAGACGGCAGTCGGATCCCAGTTTTGCAGGTTACAGATCTGATGGTAAGATGGAAAAGTGTGGGAAGTTGTGTGCGTTTATGTGTTCAGGACTTTGGTGTGGAGTAGAGGGGCTCTCTGAGAGGAAGTGACATCATGGAAAGCTGGTGAGGAGAGAGGCAAGCCTTCAGGAGGTCTCTGTGATTAAGAGATTACTGTGGAAATGAAATGTTTCAATCCCCCACACTCACTCACACTCTCACACACAAACACGAGTCTAATGAATGGAACTGGCTGAATAAGCACCCTGTACAGGCAAACTAAACTCAAATAAGCTTCTTTAATCTCCAACACATACAGTGAACCCACACACCACACAAACAGATCACACCCATCACATACAGTTTCATAGTGATTGTCCAGCACAGTCATATTTTCCGTGCGAGATAGTGGAATCCTCAGCTGCTGTTGTAAGAGACGGGCAAACCCCAGACAAGCCAAGGTTCTCTGTTCCACAACACACAGCAGCCTCTCACCAGCCTGCCTGCAGGATCGCTTTATTTAAAGGAACAGAGGTCATCTCCTTAATTAAACAGAGTTCAGCTTGAATCAATGAAAAAAGGTAAAGGAAAACATACAGTCACGCAAGGAGCCATTTTGACCTGTCCATGATCTTTCACCATGGCTGCTTTCCTGTGAAATCCACACAGAATCAAAAGTTGACTTTAAACAGAACACTACCTATCATGGCTTTACTTCGAGTGGTAAACAAAGTTTGCCTACGTAGACATGCTGTTGGCATGACTACCAGCAGTGGGCCCGACAAAGTCTCTGGAGAGGATGGGTGTGGCAGCGTGACTAAAATATGATTTAGCCAAGTATTTTATTAGAAAACTAATCAAACAACTAACCCCAAATGGACAGTTTCCAAGAACACCAAACCGTAAGATGAGCCTGTTGTTGGCATGACAACCAACTGCCATTAGCATGACCCCTCCTCCACCACCCCCCCCCCCCACCCCCCCGTTCCGTGGGAGCTGGAGCTGTCAATCGACGCAGGCAAGGCTTGGTTGGTGTCCCGCTCCTCACTTGAGGGTGCCCAGAGAGACTCAGAGAGAACACCAGGGGTCTCTTTTGTCCAGGCCTCAGGGTGTGTGTGATTGTGTCTCCGTATGTGTGTGTTCGCAAAGAGTCTGTGTGGGCACCCGATGTGAAGAGTTGTGTGTGTGTCCCAGCCCACACTGTAGCCATGGCAACAATAAACAAAGGGGTCAACCAAAATGTCATTTTTCTGAAGTAAACTCCAAAAGGCCTTACTCAGCTCTTAAACTCACCACTTCCACAATGCCTCATTTTCCGCTTCCATTGTCCTCTACTAACCTTCCTTCCCAAGCCCTGGAGGCAAGCCACTTGGGCCTGTGTGCCCTGCTAATCTAACCCCAGGCGTCTAAAGGCCTAGTGTTTGGTCTGGGCTTTGGTCCCCTAATGATGGGTCTTCCAGGGTAAAGTGTCAGATCCTGCACATGGACACAATCCCTGAGGGCTCACCTAGTAGGACAAAGAAGATGGTGGGGGAGGATAAGAGAGCAGGAAGAAGGAGAGATAGAAGGAGGGAGAAGAGGGAGTAGAAGGAGAAGGGGGTAGAAAGAGAATGTGGAGCGGTGTATTCTTATGAAACCAGGGTGACAGAGAGCAGAGATTGACACAGACAAGGTCTCATTCACACACACTCTGCCTGTCTGAACATGCTGCTCCACCTATATACTGTGGCATGTCTGTTTATTTTCCATGCATCCTAAAGGGCTCTCCTTGTTGCCAGCTGCCCTGATGTGTACAGCTATCAATACTAATAACAGTCCAATCATGCAGCAACCACTCACACATGCACACAGACACGCATTTGCTCACACACTGACAGACACACATTTTCTCCCACACACTGGTGTCACCCATCTGCGAGAGAAGAAAGGGAGAGATTAGTGAGGGTAGAGGGAAGTGAGTGAGTGAGTCTTTGAGGGGATGTGGGATGAGAGCACAATTAGAGGAGCTTTAGACAAGAGTGGAGAGGGGAGAGGACAGATAGGGGGAGGACAGGGGGAGGCCATGGAGGGGAAAGACAGGGGGAGGGGGAGAACAGGGAGGGGCAAAGGAAGAGGGAGGGTGAGGACAGGGAGGGGGGGCACACACCTTTGTGCAAGCATGTGCACCAAAGCACAGGTGTGGTGCACCTGGAAGCGGTGTTTGAATGTGTGTGTGTGTTTTCACTTTGGTGCACCTGGAGTCATTAGACCAGAAACTAACCTCAGACTGACCTGTGATGCACAGATCTCTGACCTCTCTCTCTATCCATCTCTCTCTGTGTCTCTCTCTCTATATCCATCTCTCTCTCTATCCATCTCTCTCTCTATATCCATCTCTCTCTATATATCCATCTCTCTCTCTATCCATCTCTCTCTGTGTCTCTCTCTCTATATCTATCTCCCTCTCTATCCATCTCTCTTTCTATATCCATCGCTCTCTCTCTCTCTATCCATCTCTCTCTGTGCCTCTCTCTCTATACCCATCTGTCTCTCTATCCATCTCTCTCTCTCTCAGGGTCAGGAAACATCAGGTTCAGTAGGTACTGTGTCTTGTCTCCCAGGTCCCCAGCTTGTACTGTGGAATCTAAATCCACTCACAACACTCCCCCATTCTGCCCCAGAGCACCTTGGATCTAGACTCAGCAATCTCTCTCTGGTCAAACACTGCAGGTTCACACACACTGTACATTACTCACTGTAAGCTTTTGCCATGAGGGAGGTTGTCGAGGAATCGTCAATGTGTTGTCATGGAGACTGGGGGTGAGTAAGCAGATGTCTGACCTGCCAGTGGACCTGTGGTCCATGACGTCATCCCTTGAGGCTGTGACATAATTTCTGAGGGACGACTGTTTTCCATTTCTGACAGTGCTGCAGGCCAGGCCAAGATGAGATAGGCAGGACACGCACATACACGCTCACGCAAACTGTATCAGATGCAGGCTAACACACACACACACTCAACTCATACTGATTCTATTAGAACTTTGGATGGGCCCCACAGACCTAGATATTGCCTTTCCCACAATTCACTCTGAGCAGAGATCATACGTCCCAGAAGGCTTAGCTGGAGACTTGGCTTCTCTTACTCGCTCTGAAAGATCTACTACCTCCAATACAAGACCACCTTGAAGATATGTGTTTTGGAGCACTTGAACCCTGGCGTATTATGTACGCTTCCTCCCCTCTGTCCTCTAGCCAGATCATTATAGGATGGATGGACCACTTTTGCATGGATACTGATTCCCTGACAAGTGGCCGAGGGGCTTACCCCGTCTCTCAGGAGAGAGGAAGAGATTAACACAGAGAAAAAGAGAAAAAAGGGTGAGAAAGAGGTTTACAGATTCGAGAGATATGAAGAGAGAGAGAGACGAGATACCGGAAGAGAGGACTGAGAGAGAGAGAGAAGAGATAGGAGAGAGAGGAGAGAAGAGTGTGAGAGTGGCAAATAATAGATTTTAAAAGAGAGGGGTGAGTGAGGAGAGGGGGCGAGACAGAGAGGGTGAATGTGTGGGGCAGACAAACAGCCAGCACAGAAGGACAAAGAGAAGACGAATAGAGAGGGAGGGAAAATGACTTTAAGATTTGGTATCCCCTAGCTACTGTTATATCTGGAAACTGTCCCTTGCTCCCCCCATCCCTCTCTCCCTCAATACAATAATCTCTACCATGCCCTGTTTGCCCCTCCATGCTCCCTCTGCCAGCCTCGTTCTTCTCATTCTGTATGACATCATCTCAGACTCCAGGACAAGTCCGATCCAGCAGCACAGAACCTAACCATGCAGCTCAGCCCCACCCCCCTCATGCGTCCGCGCTGTCGAACGCTGCAACGTGATTCATGACTTTAATTAGGGGCATGTTGTTCAGTGGGAGGCGGGCTCAGTTCTTTCTAAATGATCATGAGGCTTCATGTTCGGGAGTTTTGCAAGATGGTTCAGCTTTTTGTCTGGCAAGGATTTTAACGATGGTGCCAGACTGGCTGCTGGATCTGGCATGTAGAAATAGGTGTGGGGTAATGAGGAAATCACTGTTTGGTCTAGGAAGTTCTGTGACATTACTAATGAAAGTTCTTGTGAGCTTGTGATAGGAGGGTCTCAGTGTAGGTTGTGTATAAACAAACAGGAAGTCATGGTGCTGACAGATGAGAGAAGTTTCCAGGCTAAAGTCTGCGTTACTGAAACTCTTCCTCTCATCTTTTCTTTCTTCTACCCACCTTGCTCTCTCTCTCTTTCTCTCTCCTCCTTATCTTAATTCCTCCAAGTTTTCTCCTTAATCTCCTTACCTGTCTTTCTTTCAGTAGGTTAAGGAGTGAGTGACACTATGAAAAGATAAAAGGAAGAAGAGAATAAGAGAGAATAGAAAGGTAGTAAGAGGAGGATGAGAGGAAGGGGCAGAGAAGAGAAGGGGTGGTGAGGAGGAGAGGCAGGGTGTTGTCTTTAGACAGAGCAGGTTAGTGAGGGTTAGATACAGATCTGACTGCTCAGAGGTCAGTGAGATTCTATCCTCTAAACACAACCTGGCCTGTGCGTTCTCTTAACCTCTCACCTCTCTCAACCCCTTCCCTCTCTTCCTCTCACCTTTCCCACACTCCGAACTAGCACACCCCACCTGCTCCCCTTCCTCCTCTCCTCTTCCTCTTCTCTTCTCTCCTCTCCATTTCTCCTCTGTTCCTCTCATTGCCCACCAGCGGCAATCTCTCTCGTCTTCTCTCCTCTTTTGCCCCTCCTCCCCTTCGCTCTGCCCTTCTTCTTATACTGTTATCAGGGTGCCAACAGCGCAAACTAAAGAACAATGAGTTCGAAAAGTGGGCTGCTCCTGCCGTGACAATAGACGGCGATACCTCTGGGTGGGTTCCAATGCCAACAATCTATTCTGGATCGCTTCTCTGCTTGTTGAGTGCCTGTAGAAATTCCAGTTTTAGAACATGACCTTTTCTTCAGAATGTCAGATTCTCAGAGTAGAGGTCAACCGCCCCATTCTCTCCTCCTCCACAGAAATAGAACCACTGGAAGAATCCCCCAAGGCATAATACAATATTCCAGATATAGGCATCATTCACCCACATCTATTCTCTCTTATAAGCTATTAAAGCTATCTGAAGACCACTCTCCTCTCTTCCCTCTATGAGCCTGCTGTCTGTCTTTGTCCTCCGATCATCTACTCCTCGCTGGCTTGGGGGGGAAAGGCAGCGACTCACAGATGCAGAACAGGCTGAAGTAGAATAAAGTACAGTAGAATACAGTGGAACTAAACACCCCTCCTTTTTTTCTCAGTTTTTCTCCCTTTTTTCTCTCCCACTCTCAGTCCCGTTGACTTCACCCTGCCTCACGTTTCCTCTGCCGGTTGGAATTTGAAGGTGAAAGATAACTTCTTCTCCCAGCTGTCCACATGACATCTCGTGGACAAAGTGCAGTATTCAATCTTGCAAATGTAAACGTCTGCACACGTTCTCGACACATGCGATTTTACTGATGAATGATGAGTCAGTTGTCTGTAGTTAAACAACAGGCTGTCTGTGATCTCTTTGTGCTGGGCAGAGTTAGTCATGTAATGTAAACCTTGTTGTTTATAGTGATGTGTCCTAAACACACCTGTGCTTGGAGACTGAAGGGACTGTTCTGGAAACTCTTGACTCATTGTTGACAATAAACACCATGGATTGTCTGCTTGTGGGGACTCCCCATCACACACACACACACACATATCACATATATAAGTACACACACATGTCCATACACGCATACACATACATACATACATACATACAAACATACATACATACATACATACATACATACATACATATATACATACCTACCTACCTACCTACCTACCTACCTACATACATACATACATACATACATACATACATACATACATACATACATACATACATACATACATACATACATACATACATACATACATACATACATACATACATACATACATAGACACACACAGGTAAACAGATACAAACACAGACACTCCCTTCTTCCTTGGCTCTCTCCACTGGTCTGTGTGTTTGTGAGTCTTGCAGGACGTGGCCCTTCTGTGACCTTCTTGTTTGGGACAGGCTGCTCTAACGTCAAACCACACACAGAAACACATGCACACATATTCATACAACTGACACCACATATACCCACACAAACATACATGCACACACACACACTCACACCATACACACACCTTTGCTTCTGGCCCACCTTAAGAAAACATCCGCGGCCCCACACAGAGCTTCCCCTCCCCCCCCCCCCCCCCCCCTCCCCCCTGCCTCTGATCTGAGAACACAGGCCTGTTAACAGGGACTGGAGAGAAAGGACAGAGGAAGGAAGAAGGAGCTGGGGTGAAGAGAAGAAAGAGGGGGATGGGAGGGAGAGGAGGGGAGGAGTCTTGAAGAGGGAGAGGGATAGAGGCTGGGGCTGGGGCTGGGGCTGTGGCTGGGGCTGGGTCTACCAGAACAAAGACAGAAAAACTACAAGAGAGATGGAGGTTGGAGGGCTCTGTAATTTATCACCTGTTGCCCTTGGGCGGTCCTGTGTGCATGTGTGTGTGTGTGTTTGGTTGTGTGTGTCAGACAGTATTGAAAGGTGATGAATGGAAAAGCAGGAATACAGACATTCCTCATGGAAACCTCAAAGACACTGCTTTGTTTAACTGTGTCCAAAGGAAAAAGTTGACTAGACTCAAAGGTGCATGTCTATAGGATCCCACGTGTATGTATGTAACATCCCTCACCCGAAATTCCCCACCCCAAATAAGTATCTATTCCCTCAGACGCAGACAAACGTCTACATGGGGGGGGGGGGGAATGTAACGCCTATTTATTTGTATAAGGTATCGAGGCAAAACGCCTACAGTATATTCTACTATATCCAATCCTTTCCCAGAACTTGCTTTTCATACGCTGTACTTTGGTCCAGTCTTTGCCTGCCATCGTGTGGTCTGTTGCTGTAACTACAACGTAATCGAAGGCCAACGTCATCACGTTTGCCCTGTGTGGAGACTGCGTTTAGGATAGGGAAACAGTGTCGAAGACGGGGCTTTCTAAGCAAGATACCTTTAGAAATTACAAAAGGAACAGTCAACCCTCCTAAGAAAGACAAGAAAGACCATCTAAAACGGGGGCGCTCCAAAGAGGGCCACCATGTCTGAAACATATGGTAGGTGTTAGCTTTCTGACGTTAGCTAACTTAGCTATCTAGCTAGTCTTTAAAGCTGCGTCTCAAATAAGCCAACATCACGCCCGGCCAGGAAGGATGTTAACGTGTAGCTAAACTGAAGCATGATGGTGATGAGGATGAGCCATTTCTTGAACGTTTCTCCATATACAAGTTGTAATGCCTTATACTAGTCTAATCATGTGCTGACTTTCGTTTCCTAAAATGGTCAGGTTGGGAGTGAATTCTGAAATGTAGCCAATGCAAAGTTGGCACAGCATATGTTTGCGGATATAGTAGGCTACTAAGAGGAGGAAGTTTCAAGATGAAAACGCTACAACCTTCACGTTAGTAAACTACATAGGCTATGTCGTCTGATGTGGTGTGAGAACAACTTGCAAGCAAGAAATTATAGATGATGATAATGTTACTATCATTAATTATTGTTATTAACAGGACAGAGTCGCTGACTGGTATCCTTTCCTTCCCAAACCTTCATGGTAGCCGGTGATTCTGTAGCTTTAATAAACATACCTGGTTCTTTAGGCTAAGTCATGTGTGCTGTGTGCTAAGTCAATACTTTGGCGCAAACTGATACGGGCTGGAAGGTGTTTCTAAAACGTCACACTTGCTTATAGAGCTGGGGAACCCATAATACGTCCCAACTCTGTTGCTCCAGTCTGTCCATGTGTCCACGTGTAATGCTATACCTTGTCAGTGCCAATAGTGGAGCCTACAGTTCTAATGGCTGCTCTAATAGTCTGTCATTGATCTGGTCCTCCAGTCCTCAACACCATCCTGTCTACCTCCCCATGTGGACCTCTGGGAGTTCTCTCTACCTCCTACCCCACCTCCTCTTTCCTTCACTATCTCTTTCTATCTCTCGCTCTCTCTATCTGCCCTCTACTGAGACACTCACACACACATCCACCCACACAATGGCTGATAATGGCTCTGCTCCAGAACTGTGAGGTGTTCACCTGGAAGACAGACAGACAGACAGACTGACTGGCACACGGACATTAAGGTAGGCAAGCAGGTAGTCAGACAGACAGACTGTCAGACAGACAGGCAGTAAGGCAGGCATGTGCAGTCTGTCACCGCAATGAGGGTGTTTATTCCAAAGCCAGGACTTGTAGTATCAGTACCTTATCTCAGTGCTCACCACTGTGGCTTACGGGCCACCTGCGTCACAGCCTCTCATAACTAGACTAACTGCACTGCACACGAGATTGAAAGGCTCTTTTAACTCAAGTGTAGACTAGGTTTATGAGGTTATTCTCCTGATTAGACTGGAGGCTATGGGATGTTTTTCTAAATTCATGGAATCGGGCGTCAAGATGATGTAGCCTAAACACAGACGCACACCTGTACACTGCTGATAGCTCCTCATGGGTGGTTTGGATGGAATGATGCATTTGGCCCAAGCGTGCCCATTTTCATTGGCTTTATATGTTGTGGAGAATCTGCCAAACACCCACCACCCTGATCACACTTCATCAGTGCTGGGTTGTGTTTGTTCACTAGCAGGGAGACGTGTGGAAGAGACCAGACGCATCATGCTAATGACGTCTAGGATCTGCTCCTTTCTACAGCCCAGCACACACACACACACACACAGACACAGACACACTCGCACACACACACACACTCGCACCCTTTCAAAGTTCTCCAAACTGTGACTGCATAATGTGGACACGTCAGCCAGCGAATAATTTGTGGCCTTCACACGCAGTCTGTAGCCATCAGCTAGCTAGTCTAACTAGGCTAAGTTGTGTGTGTGCTGCCAGCTGGGTGGGACTGTGTTAGCAGTATAAACAACCTAAAGTTCGAAGCATCCTTTTGTAATGATGCAGTTGTAAAGGTCTGCTATGTTCCCTGCATGTTTCTCCAATAACACCTGTGTTGTGTGTCTCTGCATCCCTGACCCTTGTGCTTCCAGACTTCCTCTTTAAGTTCCTGGTGATTGGCAGTGCTGGGACAGGGAAGTCCTGCCTCCTGCACCAGTTCATAGAGAACAAGTGTAAGTAGAGCTGCTCCCAGTTTGATCAGGCATTCTTCCAAACCGCCATGTTGACATTCTCCTCTGCTCTTCATCTCCTCCTTCCCCTCCTCCTTCCCTCAATCTCTCCTCATTTACCCTCCCCCCTCTCTCTTAATCTCTCTCTTTCCCTTCTTCCCCTACTTCTCTCCCCCCCCCCCTCGTTTCTCCCCCCCTCTATCTTCTCCCTCTTTTCCTACATGCTGCTCACCTCTCCTCTCTCTCTTCCTCCCTCCAGTTAAGCAGGACTCCAACCACACCATCGGGGTGGAGTTTGGGTCCAGGGTGGTCAATGTCGGGGGCAAAACAGTCAAACTGCAGATCTGGGACACTGCCGGACAAGAGCGCTTCAGGTACTCCCATTGATTTGTGGTCTTGTGACTACTGGTTTGCATTACCATTGGTTAAGTAAGGCAGTTCTTTGTCATTATTGGCTGACAGTGCTGTCTGTCTCCAGGTCCGTGACACGCAGCTACTACCGAGGGGCAGCAGGAGCCCTGCTTGTCTATGACATCACAAGGTAAGGGACCAATGACAGGCATGGATCAAGTTCCTGGTGGTGCTCGCTCCCCTCAAACACAGACGGCATCAGGAGAAGAAACCTGGAGAGAGCAGCACAGGAGTGTCGTTTGCTTTCAGATGAGGGAGGGACATGTGTTGTAACCAAGGATGTGGCCATTCAATATTTTCTTAATGAAAAATATGGGGAACAGATTTGCCCTTTTCAAAAAGTGGAAGGGACATGTCCCATCCATGTATACTGAAACTTATGCCCAAGTTATAAAACACTTAATTTGCATCTTACTGGCCCTGGTTACTATACACACATAATGCAGCTTAGAACATCTTCTGGTTCCTGAGAACAGGGAAAGAAGATACAGTTGTTGAAACACTCCCTCCATTGTTTTGTCAGCAGCAGGGTGTGCGAGAGAGAGAGAGTGATAAAGACTGACAGTGCTGTAATATAAAGGCGTCTCCTGGCAGGAGGCAGAGGGCTGGAAAGATCCAGTCCATTACACCCTGTCAACTGACAGAAGGGAGTGGGGGGGGAGGAGGAAGAGGAGAGCCTGTAGGAGAGCGAGTCTGTCAGGGGAAGTAGGGAAAGGAGAGAGCCTGCCAACTGAGACAGGGGAAATGAGTGGAGGGAAAGAGAAATGAGTGGAGGGAGGAGGGTGGAGAGAGAACAAGGGAGTAAAGAGGGACAGGGATAAAGATACACTCAGCAGTGGTGTGGTTATGGGGAGGAGGAGGAGGTGTGTGTACACTGTTTGTTTATGACACCTGTGCGTCCTGTAGCAGGGAGACCTACAATGCCCTGACCAACTGGCTTACAGACGCCCGCACGCTGGCCAGCCCCAACATCGCCATCATCCTGTGTGGCAACAAGAAGGACCTGGGGGCAGAGCGGGAGGTCACCTTCCTGGAGGCCTCTCGCTTCGCCCAGGAGAACGGTACACCTTCTCTTCTCCTCCTTCACCACTACTTTCTTCCCCTTTTCTGTTCTCCACTCTTATTCGTTCTACTCTCCCATCTCTCACCACCTCCCCTCTCTTACTTCTCTTTCAATTTTTCACTTCTCTGTTTCCTTTTCTCTTCCCTCCTTGTCTATTCTGAGACTGACAGACTGTTGTTGTCTTTCTGAATGACAACATACTCCAGGAAGGTCTGACTGACTGAACATCTTTACCGGTTGGCTGGGTGACAGTGTCACTGTGTGTGTCTAAGTGACACTAACTTACTGTGTATCTGGCTGGCTGAGTGACAGACTAACCAATTGACTGACTGATGGACGGACGCACTGACAGACTGACAGACTGACTGACTGACTGACTGACTGACTGACTGAGTGAGTGAGTGAGTGTCTTGCTGGCCTACTGAGGATCTGTGTCTGGCTGCCTGTCCCCAGAGCTGATGTTCCTGGAGACCAGTGCTCTGACCGGAGAAAACGTAGAGGAGGGTTTCCTCAAGTGTGCCCGCACCATCCTCACCAAGATAGAGTCAGGTGTGTGTATGACCAAGCAAGCGCGTGAGCCTGTATTGTCACCTTGTGTCATGTACATCAGTGGAATCAACAGCAGCGTGCGTGCGTGCGTGCGTGTGCGCGTGGCCCCTCTTGACCCCTCTTGTCCCCTCTTGACCCCTCTCCCCCTCAGGTGAGCTGGATCCTGAGAGGATGGGCTCAGGAATCCAGTATGGAGACGCGTCCCTCAGGCAGCTCAGACAGCCTAGAGGCTCAGCACCACAGAGCAAGCTTCAGTGTAGCTGCTAGGACCCCCTATGCCCACGGTGCCTCCTACTGGTCAGTTCTGAGCAGCTTATATACATCAGCATGCAGTGAGCCCAAACCTGCTCCTTCTGTTCTATGTTGTTGATGAGGTGGAGGAAAGAGGTTCTAGTAGTGTGAGCTGACTGATACTGCAGGATTCTGATTGGTTGAACTGATGCCAGGGTTTGTAATGTTTGGACTCCTGCCTCCTTTCTTCTTCTTTCCTTTTTCCTCTCTGCCTTCCCCCCCCCCTGTCTTGGAGCACCTGGACCAGTCATCAAGGAGACTACCTCCGGCCCCTGACCTTTGGTGACACGGCACTTCCTGTCTGAGGAGGACATCTTGCAGTTGACCTGGACCCTGTGATGTGGCCTGGGAAACCCCACAGTGCAAACTGTGCTGGTGACCTGAGGGAGGCAGACAGGTCAGGGTCAAGGGTTATGTGAAGGGCCACTGTCCTGTTTTTAAGCCTTTGTTTTATCAACACACACAAACATCATTATCATCATCATCATCCTTGTCATTCTCAGCTCCAGGGGGGGGAAAAAATCTTTTTTTTCCCTTCAACATTTCTTCTTGTTTATAAGTAACTGTAACCGCATGTTGCCTTGACAACACCACAGGAACAACCAAGTATACAAACTGTATATGGCAACAACCCAGCCATTTAACTGACTTTGCCATGGTGGCTAAATAATTCAATTTGAACCATGGTAAGTGAATCCTTTGATTTGCACTGAGCACCTGTCTAACTCCTCCCATCCACACTGTGATGATAACCAGACCGGAGTTGGCCCTCACCTCATTGGCTGTCTAGCCACTTTCTGTTCAGTCCATTTAAACAATTGAATGGGCCAACTGAGGACTCTTTATTCAAATATCTCTTAATTAGTGATTCTCTGGTCTGGTTGGTCTATGAGCAGGTTGGAGGTGGGTTTAGCAGGAGGAAGAAGAGCAGGTTTATCCAATCATAATGGCCCATATGTCTAAAAGGACAATCTTCCTAAACATTGTCTCTTTAGATGTATTTGTAGTTAAGTAGTTAAGTCCAAATTGAGGACTATGTTTGAAGGTTTGTTAAATGCACTATGGAGCAAGCCTTCTTAGAGAGAGTAAACATGGCTTAGTGGATGTACTGTACACTGTTTCCTGTATGGAACAACCTGTACTCACACCAACCTCATATCATATACCACAAACTGAGGTGTGTTTGATTTCCCAGTAATCAGACCAATGGAATAGTTGCATCAGGCTCCAGCCATGTGGTAAATCATATGCATCTCCAGGTTGCTAGGTTCCTCCTGGTAGTTTCTCAAGGTATGAGTGTAAGTTTAAACATGACATATTTAATTGTGACATCATCAACCAGAGACCATTTTATACCTTTGCTTTTTGCTGTTTTTAAATGTTAATTTTTTTGTGCGATTCTTTCATGTCTATGTTCCTTAACTGCAAGTGCACTTTTCATTTGAGGCGTTGAGTTTAAATACTTTGACTATAGGACTGTACAAATTTATATTGATTGAAATGATCTATGTAACTTCAATTAGTGAAGGTGGGGGGGTCATTCCTTACTAAAAAACAGCTGAGATTTTCTCGTCATCCTATGCCTAGTTGTGTGTCTCAGTGACAGCGCTCCTGCAGCCCACAGCTGTGTCTCAGTGACAGCACTCCTGCAGCCCACAGCTGTGTCTCAGCGACAGCACTCCCGCAGCCCACAGCTGTGTCTCAGTGACAGCACTCCTGCAGCCCACAGCTGTGTCTGTGACAGCACTCCTGCAGCCCACAGCTGTGTCTCAGTGACAGCACTCCTGCAGTCCACACCTCTGCTGTCTGCTCATAAACCCTGCTGTATTTCTCATTCCTGTCTGAAAGTCTTCAAACGTGCTGCAAGGAGGCTGTCTCCTCTCAGCCAGCAATACAAGTCTTCGGTAATCATGGCTGGTGTTGAAAGCAAAACGCTTACATCATTGCTGTTTATTTCAATTCATAAAAGTTTATCTCCACTTGAGAGGATTCTGAACGATACCCAGTACATGTATTGATTTGTTGTTTTCTGTGATGCTTTCTAAGCACTAGAGTGGCTGGATTGATCTTGCTTTTGTCTGAAACCCTCCCCCCCTTATTCAGAAACTCAGTTGTTGCTTAGTAACCAGTATGATTTAACTACCTTCAAAACTACTGTACATTTGGAGTCAATCTGTGCTGTAAATAAAATGTGTTCCCCATTGATATGAAAGGATTATGGATTCAACTTTCATGCCCTGTTTTCTTAAGTCTTCTTTTGTTGAAATCCAATCTGCTGCTATTCATTACTTTTCCGCGTGTTGTGATCACTTACTGCTTTTGCTAGTCTGCTCAACAAAGGTTCTTTTCTTGTATCTAGTTTATACACACACTGTAGTTAAACAATAGTGCACTAATAACAGAAACATGCCATCCTCAGCCAATGTAGTAAGTACTATGTAACCAGTGAAGTACGGTATCAGTAAGTGGTGCTAGAGCACACTTTGTGTTGGTCCAATGAGTGTAACAATAGTCTTGTTAGATCTATTCTCTACGAACTATCATTGAGTCCAACTAGTTTAGATTTGCTCTAGCATCTACTGTTGCCATGGTGCGACATCGCTTCCTGTAGTCTTTCCACTTCCAGTCTTCAATTGGTAACTGAATCCAGAATCCAGAGAGCTGGATGGGGCAAGGCAGTATTTCACCCAGCACATCAGTCACATGCAGGAGCTGTGAGTGTGGAATGGACAGATGTTATGTCCATGGGTCAAAGCAGTAACACCAAGGGAGGGTTCATGTAGCTGAAGTGGATACGTTGATCGGCTTATTGATTTCCCGTAGGCTGGCAGGATGACCTGATTGGTGAGTGGAACGGTGGTCTTCTGGTGGGGGCTATTCTGCTTCACCACCACTAGATGGTCCTATGGGACCACGACATCTCACGACCTGCCTTAATTTTTTTAAGTCAGAGTAAAGAATGTAAAGCATTTAAATAGAACATCAAAACGTGTAACAAACTTCAGGTCTTTAAAACTACTTTAGTATTTCATGTTTTTTTATATATATACATCAACTTGAATACACATGGGTATGGCCAGTTGACCAACAGGACAATGTAACACCTAAACACCTCATTACCTAACTGACTCAAGGGGCAGGGACAGTACATCTCTCACTACAGCCAAATAAAAAATATCATTCAAACAAATAACATACAGACCAAATATAATCACATGAAAAAGATGAAGGTCAGTTGGAGGGATGGAGAAGGAGAGGGTGATAAGCAGACTAGTGTCTTGGTAGAAATCACTCATCTGATGAGGGCTGCATCGCTCACAACTGTGCATGGAAGTAAACACACCAACTCCTCAGATCAGATGTTTCCTCAAGGAAGAATATAAGGAAGGACACATTTTAGGATTGTAAGAAGAATGGCCACCCTTCCGTGAGGAGTGGTCATTCATTATGAAGCCACTGGTCAGTAAGAACACCTCAGCTCATACTGGGATGAGGAACAGAATCACTTCAACCTGAACACGTGTACTCAAACACAGGTCACTGGGCAGGAGGGAGGGGCTTAGAGGGTTGGAATGGGCAGTACTCAAGTTTCAAACAAGATACACTGTATATATACCGTACACCATACTATAACTAAACTGCACAGTACTTCCTTGTTATGACAAGGATATATATCACTATATCTTTCCATTGACAGAGATTCCTGTTTGGTTTTGTGTTGTCCATTACTCAGTCTATGTTGAGATTACTGGTGTGTGTGTTTGAATTGCAATGATATTTAGGTGTAGCTAACGAGCACCATGTGCAGTTGCTGTGGTCAGACCTGATGCTTGAGGTAAGTGACTGAAAAGTGACTGAAAAGGCCCTTTTTCTTGGTCCTTCGTAATACATATCAAGGGCGCCTTACGTATTGTATCATATTGAGTATAGGACAGAAACACATAATCAATATATATTCAAGACAGTCTTGCAAATTAATATCAAACACAATTTGAACCATATTCCTTGTTCACAGGAGAGTGATCCACTAAGACTACAATACCCAGAATGCCCTCCTCAAGCCTCTGCTTGTCAGACCAACCCCTTTTACTCTGATGGAGGTCTTGAACAAGCTCTCAGCTGACTGCAGTGAAAGCTGTGGTAATCCCAGACAAACACCAAGTTATTCTACATGGTGCTTGTTAGCAACACGAGTAGTGACACGGAAGAAAGAAAAAAGGGAGGGATGGTTGCCAGATTGGTGCTCTGTTTTCACGGTCTCCACCAATGAAGACTAACCCAGTAACAGCAGAAGTGGCAGAACTGTTGGATGTCTGCCTGACTGAGCTGAACCGCAGCTCTGCTGAAGGAGCAGAGGGGTAGGTGAGGGGGAGCTTAGGGACAGGAGGCAGAGGTGATGGATGCAGCAGGTGGAGGTGGTGGATGGATGGAGCAGGTGGAGGTGATGAAGGGTGTGAAGGTGGAGGGAAAAGAGAGCCGTTCTCTACTCTAGAGACTGAAGCATCAGCAGCTGCTTGAGGACCTTGGTCTGGCTGGTCTCTCTGATCTCTCCTGCTAGGAACATCTCATCCACCACTGTGTACACCTGGAGAGAGAGAGGAGGGTAAGAGGAAGTAGAGAGTCGAGAAAGAGAGCAAAGAGAGACAAGAAAAGAGTTGGAAGGAGAGAAAGCAGAAGAGATCATTTTGTCAGGTTATGAAGGTTACTGAGAGATACAGCAGAGTGAAACAAGTAGTTCCAGAGTCCTAAACAGAAATGGAATGTCATCCTCATTAACATCCTTTCCCTGCTTTGTAAACTCGTTTTGCTTTCATTAGTGAACTTCTCCTCTCTTCTCTCTCCCTACACTCAGAATCTCCAGATGTCACCTTGCTTGCTAACTTACAACGTGGGCGACACCCATCTAGGGTTGAGTGGCGAGGGAGATCTTAACAAGCATGTAAAAGGATAATTAGCATACTTAATGTTACAGGGACAGCAAGCAGAAAGTTAATTACCTTCAGCTTCTTTTCTGTGAGATAGGTGTACGTGTGTACAAGCTTGTGTGTGTATGTGCATGCATGTATGTGTGTCAATGTGAGGTGGGTGAAGGTAATTGACTTTTTTGTTGTGATTAAGTACCAGTTGCCATGGCGTCACCACTTTGACTAAATGAAAGAAAATATATTTGTCTGCCACCTCATCCTCGCTCATATAACTCCTTTCACCTCTCAGCTTTTTCCCTTGCCGTTCTAAATACATCTGCTTGAGATGTTTGACTTCAGTTTGATTGACAGTTGTTTACCACCAGGCAGGGGAGGGAGGCTTCTATAGGGAGGCTTCCATAGGGAGGCTTCCATAGGGAGGCTTCCATAGGGAGGCTTCCATAGGGAGGCTTCCATAGGGAGGCTTCCATTCCTACCTTGTAGAAGTTGAACACCAGGTCCAGCTCGCACACGTTGTGGAAGTACTCGTTCAGCACCTGGAACATGGTAGACAACATGTTGACCTCTGATGCCCTTGTGAAGGTCACCATCACAGAGCTCCACAGAGCCTGGAGCTTTCAGCACAGAGCTCCACATCCTTATCCTCTCCAAGATCCTCTGGCTGTCTAAGCATCTAGTTGCTGTTTGTGTACACTGCATGTATGTGTGTGTGTGTGTGTGTGTGTGTGTGTGTGTGTGTATGTGTGTGTGTGTGCGTGCGTGCATGCATGTGTGTCCTACCTCAACAAAGTTGTGAATCCCTTCCAGGTACGCCAGATTGTTGTCCGTCACGTCCACACAAATGCAGAAGTACAGCCCAGCGTAGCGCCTGTAGATGATCTTGAAGTTTCTGAACTGTGGAGACAATACAACACAAAGCACATCTGCTTAGCATGAACTCTGATGAACTCTGTGAGGAGGATGAGAGGCTCCAGTCAGACCTGGGCCCTCACAAGCACAGCTGCAGAACAAAAGCCAAGCCAATACCAGTGTCATATTTGGAAATGTCAGCCAGAGACATGGACCTTTTCACCTTTCACACAGTGTTCCCATACTGCGTGTGTGCTAGTTGTCAATATGACAGACTGTGAAAACCCAGGACTTTCATCACAAAGTCACAATAACGGAATATAAAAGTTTGTCCAGACCTCCACAAAGTTGGTGTGTTTGGCATCCCGGACCGTGACCACGGCGTGAACCTCCTCGATGAGCTTCTGCTTCTCGTCATCATCAAACTGCATGTACCACTTAGCCAGCCGGGTCTTCCCTGCCCGGTTCTGGATCAGGATGAAGCGGATCTGTGGTAGGAGGAGGACAAGGGGGAGGGGGAAGGAGGTGTGTGGAGACAGACATTTGAAGGAAGACCTGAGAGTTACAGATGCTCTTGCGCGCACTGGATCTCCACTGTCTACAAACACGGACATGGCTGCCTTGCTAACAGATTACCAAGAAGAGCTCAGTTCCCTCTTGATTCAATTCCATCATCAGTTTCCTGAACACACCAACATCACAACTTAAGAAATATAGTCAGCTACAAAAGAACTAATGTAATTTCAACAGTAGATTACTCGATCTCTTTGGTACTGAATTTGAAGTTTGCTCAGCCTAATACTGTACTGTAGCATCATAACAGTACCGCGCCCCGGTGCAAGAGAAGCGAGATGGTCGTAATTATGTATGAAAAGCTACACATATGACATTCCTTCACTCAAAATAAACGGCATGTACTCGAATTAAATCGAATTCCAATTTGCTCAATTACCTTTTCTTTAAAATGACTGAACGATGACAGCTAGGCTAGCTAGCTAACCAGGCAGGATGCTAGGTAAGATAGCGGAATTTGACATAAAAGACTTAACGGACAAAATTGCAAACATACCATTGTCTTTTCCAAAGAGCGAGTGGTTCAATTGTGTATATTCCCTTAATGTGGCACGTTTTATGCTTTCTTTATATGTATTTTGCAATAATAGGCCTATTTAATCGACAGCTTGTCCGCTGTTCTTTCCTGGCAGCTAGGCTCTCATTTCAGGTGGAATTATTCACGTTTTCAAAATAAAGGTCAAGAGAGAAACTACTAGCCTACTTGTCTTAATTAAACTTTCTGTTTCCGATCTAGTTACAAAAAATGAACTCATACCATAATTCAAAATATTAATTTAGGTCTTAAGGACGGTTTACACCAATTTCCCACATTTTGGACATGCTCAGGTGTTTGTTTTACAGTTTGTTTGTATAATCAATGACTATTTTACTATTTTTTATAGTAAAATAAAACTGTAGAAGCGAGCACTCCTAACGCCGATGTGACTGTATTATCGGGCAATCGTTCAATTTGAACTTGATCGAACTGCATTGAATTCACAACTTCTGGCACATTTCAAGTTATGCTTTTATTTTAAAGGCGAACTTGCGCAGGGAAAGTGTCTCCAAGATGTGGCGCAAGGGATTATCGGATCTGTAGTTTAAATCTTCTTTGAAAACATTACCAATCTTTGTATTTCACTACAAGAACCAGAATTATTACTTTTGTGGTCGATCACATGAACGCCTTACTCATGTCTAAAAACACAATTTCAGTTATGTAGGTTAAAAGTTAGAAACATATAAACATACCTTCTCTCTCTCTCTCTCTCTCTCTCTCTCTCCCTCTCTCTCTATATATTTATAGAGATATAGAGATATCTCCATATCTCTATATCTCTATATCTCTATATAGATATTATATAGATATATTTATATCTCTATATATAAATATATCCAGACTCATGTTTGTTTGCTGGTAACAACAATTACTGTTGTCTTAATATTTCTTTATGTCTATCTGCTACTTTTTACTACAGCATTTCTGTTCTCTCTCTTTTCTCGGAACACAACATGAGTGTCAGGAGAACCGAGATAAAACAACGATGATCAGCAGAAACAAAACTCCATCATGACACAATACACATTGAATCTCTGAGTAAGTTGGACAGTCCCCTTTTTTGTGTACATTTCACCCTCCCAAACCACATGAAGCAGTGACAAAACGGAAGGTCAGCCTTTTAGGAGTTTCATCACATTAGTCTGTTTTGTGCAGAATAAGGGCCCTGGTGTTTGTTTACTGGTCTGTTGGGTAGCACAGATTTGCTTCAGAACATCGTCCAGACAGCTTCTCTCTGCCCTGATTCAGGCTGGACGACTGTTTGGGGAAGCACATAGGGGGAGGGGAGCAAAATTAGGTTGGGGGAGGGGGGTAGAAAAGGGGGAAACGATGATAGGGGAAGAGGGTGCAAAGGGGGGAGGTAGGGTAGAAAACGAAGAGGACAGGGGGATGCAAAAAGGGGGAGAGGCAGAAGGGGGAAGAAGAATGATGGGAGGCAGAAAAAATGGAGGCAGAGGAGGGGGGCAGTGATTGTCAGGGATTGCACAACAGTGAGTGGGAGGAATGTACTCGCCCCTGGGACCCAGAAATATTTCAGCTGCAGACAGAGTTGAGGTGGAATAGAGAGAGAGCAAGAGAAAATAGGAGGAAACCGAGCAGAAAACAGCTCTCCTTGCTCTCTCTCTCTCTCTCTCTCTCTCTCTCTCTCTCTCTCTCCCACCCCTTTTTTCATGTGTGTAATGTAGTTTGCTTTGCACTATTTCCATAAGTCCAGCAGAGGTTATAGTCCTTCCTCACTAAACAAACAATACATAAACCAAACTGTGTGATGACTAACATGCATATCTGTAGAGAGCCTGGAGACAATGACAAGCTAGAATAGTCCTCCAGACTGTCTATAGATGGACCTGGAGCCTGTGGTTGCCCACTACATCACAGGCCCAGCTAAGGACCTGAAATGGGCAGATTGAAACTTCAACTCTGACCCTTGTTTATCTTGTCCTGTATGATTGAGGTCATGCAAATATTAGTGACAATCAACAAACGAATGTGATTGGCCAAGAGCCTGCTGTGGACTCATGAGAGAAGAGCGAAGGCACCCTGTACCTTGAACCCTGACTGTCTGTTCCTATGGTGCTGCATTTGAACTGGGGACAAAAAGACATATCATATATCTATCTTGGTGAGCTGGAGTGGTGAAGTGTATAGCAGAATGTAGAATGTGTAATGTTCACAGTTTTCAAGCATGTCTTCATGGAACAATGTTTTCTGTTCCAAATGAGGAGATTAGGTTATACAGCGCCGCTAGCTGCCATGTTGTTTTGTGTGGCCTTTTGAAAAGATTTTATGGTGGCCAAAACTGAGCATAGGAACATTTAGTCACAGCCAGATTGATGTGGCATGTAGACAGAGAAGGTCAGAGAGAGAGGGAGAGAGAGAGAGAGAGCAAATGAGTGAATGATTGAGTGAGAGAAAACAAATAATAAGCAATTGAGAGATTCCATGCATGACAATGTCCCTAAGCCACTAAACATCTGTTTGAGTTATTAAACCACTATCCAGTATCATTTAAATAGTTCTCTGACCATAACAACTTTAGTTGACCCACAGTCTACATCTTGGAAAGATCTCTTTCAGAATTATGACATTTCTGACAACTGTTTACTGTTTTTCTTTGACAATGATGTGCTTTCATGGTATGTGACACCCTGCAAAGGTTGTCAACACCAATACTGGAACTTGATTCATACGTGGAGCAGCAGCTCAACAGCCAGGTTCTACAGAGCCTGGATGGAGTTAGGGCCCAGAGTAACCTTTGAGAACATTGATTTTTTTGGGGTGAGAAGCGAGAGTCATTACATCCTCTTCCCTGATTTCCCCAAGTGTTAGAATGAGATATATGGACAGTGGATATTGGATGCAGGGATGTCAGTCAGGACCGCACCACACAGGCACATTTGTGGACACACAAACAAGAAATATGATGCTGCTTTTTTGAGTACCACATATCAAAAGCCAACGATTTTAAGTACTAATAGGAAAATTAGTCGTTGTTAAAATAGAGAACGGGTTGTTTTGCTCTAAGAAATATGAGCATCATGATAGCAGGCCTACTAGAATACTAAAATAAACAGGGACTCCGTTTCCAACTGGTTATAAAGTTTTGGCCCTTTAACAGAAGTGTATTATAAAATAACAAAACGTGATACAATGAACAAGTAGCCAAGAAGCAATTAAATCTTAATTGTGTTTGTGTGCGTGTGTTTGTTGTAATTGTGTTTCTGCGCCACTGGGCGAGACTATACTGCCGTTCAGCTCGCTCTCCCTCTCGCTCTCTCTTTCGCTCACTATTCTCTCTGAATAGGAGGAGAGGCAAGATTCGGGAGAGGTCCGCCATTATTGGGAAGCCGAAAAAAACCCACTTACAGTATACACCGTCACATATTCGGGCAGCGTGTAAATTGATACTGTCAAACGAAACAATTTACCAGTTCTTTTGAGATTCGGAGCACTCGCTCGCGATGTCGGACTGATACTGGAATCCAATCAAGGCAGCGCTGTGTTTTGGACACAACAAAGGAAATAATAATTGGACTAAACAACGTGGTGAACCAAGGGAAGACAGCGAAACAAGCCTATCCAACGCCCCCTCTTCCCTTTCAAGAAAATCTAGCGGACGAGAGGTTGAATCAGTTGTCTAGGCTACAGAATCTTTCTCGTTCTAATTTGGTTGTTTTTGTCTCCTCGAGGTCAGACCAGGAACTTGGAACGCTTTCAGTCCTGAAAACTTCACACCAGTGAAAATGAAGACTTGATTTTAAAGAACACAATAAGTACTACGCGTTGACTTAAAGGGAATCGACATGTATGAGACTGTTACACGTTTTTTTCCTTCTCTTTATTGATAAAATCCTTGAGCCGGTTGGGGAATCTGGTTCGGCGAAACACTGAGACCATAACAGAGAAAGGAGTCAACGGGAGAGACAGGAATGCTATGGTATGTTTCAGTCATTTGCCCTAAATTTTTACATTGAATTGAGTGCTAAAGAAACTTACGCACAACAATCTCTATAGCCGTCATCGCTGTTTCAGATTCAAATGTTGTAGCCCAGATTTTAAAAATCTAATTGACTTGGAGCTGTGGGGTCATAAAAAGTAAATCCCTTTTGAGGCAAGAAAAAAAATGTGCAGAAAAACGGGTCTGCGAACGATCTGGTGTGGACTGGGCTTGTCAGGCCTTCTCAAGCTCTTCTTGTTTGGGAGATTTTCCCTACTAATGTCAGAGAGGAAATATCTAAATATTTTAGATGAAATAAGGGGAATAGCGTGTGATGGTAATCCCAGGAAGTCTAGGGATCATGCGTGTACTTCTTTAGGTAATTATCCTCTCGATGATTTTCAAGCACATGTGAATGATGAACACTAGGAAGCTTTTACATGTATATAGTCATGTAGACATGGGCGATAACGCTGTGCCGACTTGCCGCCCGTTAATGTGCGTTGGGGTAGAGCAAGTGGCCAAGATTCTTTGTGAATATCAGTACAAATCGTCTCACCGGGTAGCGTTGCATTAGACAAGGCAGCTGCTGTCATTCTTCCCCCCGAGGAACCGGGTGGGCGGGTGTGGGGAGGCCACGGCCCATGGCGGGGCTGCCTCTGGGCGCAGTGGCTTTCTTCTGACTGCGTACAAGGAAGGGCGATTGGATATGTAACCAGCAACGTTATGTCAGTGGATCGTTTACAGTGCGTTGTCACTATGCTATCTCATACAGCCAACATTCACTCACATGACTTGCTTCAGCTTTGAAGCACTTTGATATAGGCTACTGTACAAACAGGTGAAAATAAAACTTGTTATTGTCAGAATGATTTGTGTAGTTAATTAATTTTTTCGTGCTTTGGGATTATCGTATTGTTGCAAGTTGTAGCATCATCGTTTTACCTAGATTGATTTATCAGATCAAGTCACGCAATTACGTAACGTAGACCTACAGACTCTTCTCCATTCTAATGTCGGGTTGTATGTGGTGCCTGGCCCCGCCGGTGAATGGATTTTGCTGAGTGTGATTGCGGAGTCCGCATAAAGGCCCCTCCTTAGTTCGCATTTTTCATAGGCTTCATTTCGCCCATAGAGAACTGATCGTATGAGTTCCAACGACATAAATGTGTTGTGACTTGTTGACAAACGGCCAATGGTTGTTTGCGTTCCTGTGCTTCGCTGCCCTGTCAATAATTGTCCCCGTCCCTCTTCTCTCTTGGTCGGTTGACTGGACTTGTGCAACAGTAGGCTAGGTTTGAAAATATATTTTCATGTTTTAAGAATCGTCATATCAGTCAGGTATTAAATGTCCTCCCAGACAAAAATCCTATAGTTTAGTGTGGTGAATTTCAGCCGAGTTTGTTATTAGGGGTTTTCACTCGTTTAAATAAATAGTCCGGTTTCTATGTATTACACAGCGCTGTGGTTTGGAGGAATGTGGTGACCACGGGTAATTGAGTTGAAACGAGTCCACGTTCCACGGCTAAGGTCACAGAGTCAAAAGTTTATCAAACTAGGAATTCAGTCCTTACCATCTCTGTCTCTGTCTCTCTCTTTCGGCCTGTCTCTGTGCGCCAAGAGGCTAGTGTGACCTTTGAACATTTCCTTGTGGTAGATAAATAGTGGAATTTCTCAACAACTCCGCATTAGCGGATCATGCCAGTAAACGAGAGGATGACAGGCATCCACATATGAGTCTATGAGTGAGTAATCAAAGAATAACAACAACAAAAGTCAGAGTAAGACTATGCAGACTAAGTTTCAACCTGAACCTCCCCCCCTGCCCTGAAAACGATCATTTCAGAAGCTCATCTCTCTAGACCTGTAGAAAGATGGTCTGACCAGTAAAAGGTTATCCGGCCTCCAAGGCTCTCTGATAAGCCGGAGTCTGATTAAACCTATTCTGTGATAGGCTGGTTACAGGAATGCAGGAAGTATTTGGTCTGTTCTTTGCCTGGGACGTCTGGGGGTTGGGGTGAACTAGTTAGTTTTCTCCAGACCAGAAGTCGTAGGTCAGACAGAGCTTCTCGGGTAACTTTAGAAGTAGCTTTGGCATTTTTGTGCAGTCATTTAGATCCTTAGACATCCAGATAAATGTCTCAACCACCCTGCCCCAACCAGCCTGCCCCATCCACCCTGCCCCATCCTGCCCCATTCAGCCTGCCCCATCCAGCCTGCCCCATCCACCCTGCCCCATCCACCCTGCCCCATCCACCCAATGCTCAATGTGGACCTCATATTAGTTCCTGTACAGATGTCTAACATGACCCTCTTAATTTGGGCTGTGAGGTTGAATGATCCTAACCCCTGTCTGCACTCCGTATGTTAGAATGTACTGGACCTGTGCTCATCCAGAGAACTCCATGTGTCCTCTCCAAGTGAGTCTTAAATACTTCCAGAAGACTGCTGGTCAAACACCATACACAGACTTGACATACAACAAACAGAGCACTGTACAGAGTAAACCTTTTACACAAGGGGGTGGGGTTTTGGATTTTTTCTTGTTGTGTGGTCATTGGTCGATACATCTAGCTCCCTCCCCCCAAAGGAGGTGATGGGTAGATGAAAGTCAGGTTTTCTCAATGAGGAAGGTGTCAGAATGAATGGGTCAGGACGAGATGCGAGGGAAGTTGTTGTGGCTCTCTCTTCCTCTTTTGTTAAGTTCAGACATGATTCAGGAAGTTTATGGGGTGTGCGATGGACTATATATCGATCACTCCACGTTTGGCTTCATTTCGGTCAGGTTCATAGGAGAGAACCGACAACTTTATTATGGGGAAATAACACACGCTGCAGACAGGTAACACACACTGCAGACAGGTAACGCTCACTCTCACACTTACTCGCTCGCTCACTCGCTCTCGCACACGCTCATACGCAGTCTTGACTGCCACACTTGACAAACAGTCGTGCACACACACAAAACACGGCGGCGCCGGGCAGACGGATGAGGGCGCATCCGAGGCTGTGTTTCTGCTCGGAAGTGGTGCATTAGCAGCCAGCACCTTGGCTGTCCGTCAGATTGAGGCCTTTGCAGCCCAGACACAGTTCTCTCGGAAGACTCTGCGCTCACTAATACATTTGCCATTTACTAGAGCACCAGACTATCAGGCCAGCACACTGGGCTGTTTACCCGATTACCCCTGCATGTCTCGTGGGAAAAGGGAACAGTGTGAGTCCTGAAGGCTCCAAACACCAGGACCCTGGGAGTGATTTATGGCACATACAGGGCGTTATTAGTTAGTAAGAAGCATGATAACAATAATATAATATTTGATTATAACATAACAATAGTCTGTTTAATTACTTTGAATAAGATCTAACTTTGTATGCCTTGTCTTCACCGGTTTACTTCTCTGAAATTCAAACTGGTTTCCTCTGTGTCTCTCTCTGCTTGTCTTTCGCTCGCTCTCTCCCTAACACTTTCTCCTTTATCTCCATCTCCTGTGTCTATCTCTCTCCTTAGCCTATCTCTCTCTCCTCAATCTATCTCTCTACTTCTCCCTCCCCCTTTGGATGAACAGTGAGCCAGATGACAGCAGCTCTCTTCTCTCAATGCTCCTGTTGTCCCTCGATGCGATTATTAAGCAGGGCAACGTGCTTTCTGGGAATACTCTATCTGTATTTCCATTAGAAGCTGAACCGGGGTGATCTCTCTCCCTCTCTCTCCATCGTCATCCTCCCTCCCTCTATCATCCCAGATGTTGTGGATGACGATATGTCTTGTTAACAAAGGCCTCTAAGTTCAATAAAAACTGATGCCAGACCAGCCTGCTAGCTGCTTCAGTGAGTCCTTTTCATTCACAACTCTTTGTAGGGAAGACACACTCGATCAACCAATCAGAAATGGGAAGTCCTTTATATTTGGGTGTGCTTAACTGTCAATCCAGATCACCCTGAATGTCCTACATAGCATGTTCTACAATGCAAATGAATGCATTGCCAGTAGAAGGATCCATCGGAGATTAGAAAGGGGAGGTGTCATTTTAGGGCATTTTGAATTTCCCGCCATTTTCCCTTAACAAAAGTGTGTCATGCTGATTGGATAAATGGTGGTCATGGAGATGAAGTTCCAGGATGTTGGCCACCCTGCAATCCTAACCCATGACCCCTGACCTCTGGAGAGCAACACTCACTCAAGATGGAGGGAGGAGAGAGAATGAGAAGGAGGTAGGATAATAGATGAATGGAAAGAGGAATGAAAGACAAAAACAAGTGAGGGAGAGAGGGGGTTTGGTAGAGTGATATGTAGTGGTTAGTGGGAGAGAAGAAAGAAAGTAACTGGAGAAGGAAAGATATATTCTGTGTGAAAGAGACAGAATCTCCTTTCAGTTTGTGAACCTGGCAGGCCTCTTTGCTCTACCAACCCCCAGGGATGGAGCCAATCAATGACGGATATCAGTTTTTTCTATTGGTTGAAAAGAACTGTAACCCAGCTACAGGGCTATTGGCCGATAGTAACCCAGATACCTGGCTATTGGCCAATAGCTGCCAACTACCTGGCTGTTGGCCACAGTGGGATTCAGTGACTCATCATATTCCTATGAGGTCACGAGTAACGGCCAATCAACTTAGACCTTGTGGATTCACTGGGCAGAATATTCCGAGCGCTCATCCAGTGGGTGCGCTCACTGTGGATGATGTGAGAGCTTTGCAAGGGTGATTTGATGATTGACAAGAGCTGACTTTTTAAATGTTGGCCGGCTTGAGACAGGAGAGAGAGAGAGAGAGAGAGCGGTGGGAGGGTGATGTTGTTGAGGAGCAGTAGTGACTAACTAACTGACTGACTGGGGGAGTGACTCAGCACTTTTACCTCAGGGTTCTCACACTCGAGCCGGAAAGACAGGAGACCGGAGATTAAAAAGTTGCAAGAGATGAGACACTCATACGTGCACACACTCAACAATTCAGACACACGCTAACACACAGACTAAAATAGAGTTTCTCCAGCTACAGAAATGTCCTCAAGGCTTTTCCTGTTTCTTTCAGAATGTCCACCTGGACTCACGTTGATGTGGATGAGGGGGAGGGAGGGGGCTAGGGGAAAGGGAGAGGGAAAGAGGGAGAGAGTGAGTAGAGAAGAAGGAAAGGGGAAGGAGGAGGAGTGGAGCGGATGAGGAGAAGGCTGGGGTGCGGCAGCGGGTGGGGAAGAGCCTGTTTTGAATAACCAGTCTCTGTGTATCTTCCTGTCCAAGGTGCTCCTTGTTGCATGTATGTGAGTGAAAGTGAGTGTCAGCACTCCCATGCTTGCGTCAAAAGGACTTTGATTAGGGCTTTATGTGTGTGTGCGTGTGTTCGGGCTGGTTGTCTTGGCCTGGGCTGCATTCCATTCCAGACAGCAGCAGCTCTACCACGTGTCCTAGGAGAGATAAGCAGGCCACGGAGCATGCCCGGACAGAACCCTTCCTTGTTAGGCTTGTTTACATCTGTCCCGGCCTATCAGATCAAGGGTGGGGAGTGGAGGGGGAGGAGTTTGGTAGGCTGCCCTAGTTACACCGGTTACAGTGTTCAGAAAGGGCTTTCAGCGTTTTAATGTATGCTAACCAAGTTGTCTGTACCTGCATGTCAAATCAGGTTCAGTAGCTTGTGTCTGGTAGTGTCCTCATAGACTCCTCTGGGAGAGGGTTGTGTTTACCTCTGGGCTCTGTTTAGAATAAGACTTCACTACTGGCTGTCTGAGTGTATGGTGATGAGGTCATTATCACACCTGCCTCTGTTTGCATCTGTGGAAGGGGGCGGGGGGGGTTGGGAATATAGTAGGACTGCATTTCCACCATACTATAATTACTGTTGTCAGGTTTAATTGCAATGTGTGAAGCAGTGGAAGGAGGTAGAGGAGGAAGGATGGCAAGAGGTCCAGGCCAGTTGACAAGTTGTGAAAAGTTCTCCTCTTATGCACGTCCACACACCTTTTCCAGATGCCAACACCGTCTCAGCGGACATGTGGAAATACTTTTCTAATTATTCCTTTCTATCTTAGAGCATGCCTCTGGCACTTCAGCATTTGCAAATAATTACCTAGTTTTCTGTATCCCCACAGACTGACTGGACACTGGACACATCCAGTCTCTGTTTCCCTCTCTCTTACAACACACACTTTCTATCCGCTCATGAATTCCTCTGTCATACCTGTGTGTGACATCATATCCTGTACTGATGACAATCTGGACCTTCATGGCTGTAGCTGTCACTGGCCACCAGGTCGAGTCCCTAGTCTCTCGTGTGGCTCCGTCCTCTCCTCCCGTCTCTGCTCCTCTCCTTAGTTATCGATTGCTCGACCCCCATCATCCAGCACCACTTAGCTAATGACAGTCAGGCTATCGCCAGGCAACGCTGCAGCCTGGGAATACTGCCATAAAACTGTGCAGAAGCCGCCAGGAAGACGGATGAGGACAGGACTCAAGCACTGCTACTCTAGACGCCTCTCTCTCTCTCTCTTTCACTTGGTCATCTCTCTCTCTTTCACTTGGTCATCTGTCTCGGACATCTTCTCTCTGGCTCTCAGATCAACTGGGATGTACTTCAGACCATCACGTTGTCAAGGGAAGCTGTCAGCAGATTGGGCCGATTCTGCACGGCAGCAGAGTATTCTAGGTACATGCTATCCCAGGATGTAGCTCTGTCCCAGAGGTTGCCATCTGTGATGTCACAGGTCAAAGGGGACTTCCTCTGCAGTGTGTTGTCCCTGACTATCCTACATTTTGTGTCTGTTTTCTAGTCCTTGGTTTAGTGATATGGCTTTGACAGGCAGTAGGTATTACTGGATTGGATGCATCAGTAAACTAGAAAAATATCCTAGCAGCCTGTGTGACAGCTTATGCTGATTGGTTCTTGTCAGTATTGGTGACCGTTGACGTTGGCTGTGTCGGCTGCCAAGGTAGAGAAACATGGCTGAGGAATGTCAACATTTCTTCTGCTTGTTTTCACAAAGAGAGATCCATCAGAGAGGCTTCTCGTAATGCTACAACACACGTGAACATGCACGCGCACGCACACACACACACACACACACACAGTATGGCTTGGATTTGTAACAGGCGTTTGAGAAGAGCGGAACATGGTTACAGTTGGTTGGAATGCTGCCTTTCAGGTTGAAATGAGCTGGCCTGCTGTCCATACTCTGTGCGTTGGGAAAATGATGGAGGAAATAGGGAGTGATACAGGTGGAAAACAGACAGAAAGAAAGAAATGGTGAGAAAGAGAGGGATCAAGTCTATGTTGCCATAGCAGACTGGTTTCCTGGAACCTGGGCTTAGCACACTGATATAGAACGCTGAGTTTCTCTCTCTGACCCTCTCTGGGTTAGAGTTCACAGGAGACACGGACGGGCGATGTCATGGGTCCTTGGGGGTTGGATGCAGTTCCATAGGGAGCCAAATGGGGGAGGGGGAGAGAGGGGGGAGGGAGGGAGGGCGCAGGAATGGAAGGAGGAAGGAGGATGGATGGAATTGTTCACTGTTTTACCAAGTTTGTTTATTTTTTCACGTCAGTGTTAAAGAGACACAGGATCACTATGGTTTGGACTGCTGTGCCAAGTGCCCAAAAGTTTGTGTGTCTGTCTTTATGTGTGTGTGTGTGTGTGTGTGTATGTGTGTTTGAGAGAGAGGAAGTAAAGGAAGAGAGTATGTGTTTGCGTATGTACTGTTGTGTGATATCTCTGTACCATTTACAAGTGTATGTATGTGCGACTGATTGTGTGTGTGCCACGGGGTACGTGTGTGTGTGTGTGTGTGTGTGTGTGTGTGTGTAGGGGAGGGCATGTAGTAGGCCATATTGCTTAGGACATGGTGACCAGGTAAACATGTCAGAATTGTATGTCCTGGTTTTGAAGGTCATCCAAAGGTCTTGTGGCCTAGTTGGAGTCAGATGGCAGGGTGTGTGTGAGCCACACCCTCCCACCTTACCCCACCTCCCCCCCCACACACACACGCACACACCACCAGGCTCTGATTAGCCAAGGGGAATTGAGGGATGAGGTTTTGTCATCTAATCTGTTGTCAGATCTCAGCTGACGGGCTTCAGCAGGATGGCTTTAGTGAAATACTGTTCTAGAGAGGACAAATCCTTTTAGATAAAGATCTCTCTCTCTCTTGCTCTCCCTTTCTCTCTTTCCCTTTTCTTTTTCTCAGCCTAAGTCAGCTCACTTCATCTCTTTATCTCTACCTCCCTCTGTTTCTATACCTCTACATCTCTCTGTCTCTCTCTGCTTTTCTCCTTTCAGCCTTGGTAGTTCAGTCAGCCCTTATCTTCCCCCCTCTTCTCGTCATCTCACTTCTCTCTCTCTCTCTCTCTCTCTCTCTCTCTCTCTCTCACCCCCTCTCTCCTCCTACCTGTAGTATGTGCTGTCTTCTGCAATATGTTTCTCTCTGTTGTACCTTGAACAGGAAAGACCTGTTCCTATATTTATGTGTGTGTGTGTGTGTGTGTGTGTGTTTGTGTTTTTGCCTGAGGTAGAGAATGTGGCCAGGAATCGCAAATATGCTGCACCAGAACATGCATCTCATAAGAACCCCTGCTGTCTAAATGTCTTCTTACCCATGCACGTGCAGACACAACCACGCTCAGACACACGCACACACACACACACACACACACCTCCTGCAGCTCGAGTTAATCGCTCTATTGTACCACACAGACGAAGTGGATGTGTGTTAGAGTGCTGCTGGAAGGAAGGCAGAGAGAATAAATCTTCAGAGCAGGTTGATGGATAAGATTATTCTTTCTGTGTGCGGTGTGTTTAATCCACGCTAAGATGCTTAATTAGTCTTAATCTACAGACCACAGACTGAGCAGAACTAACCACGTTAGGAGATGCAAATCTCTTCCTCTGACTGTCTCCTCCTCTCTTCATCTCCTCTCTCCTCTCTTCATCACCCCTCTCCTCTCTCCATCTCCTCTCTCCTGTTCTTTCATTCCATACTATTCTCCTCTTTCTCTATCCTCCTCCCAGCCTATCCTGCTCTTCTCTGCTCCTCATCGTGAGAGGTAGGGGAGGAGAGCAGAGATGCTGTCTGACTCTGTTGTGTTATGAAGTTAACCCTTTGTATGAATAGCAGGTCCTACCCTGCCCTGGGCTGTCAGCCCCCCCCCCTCCATTCTCTTCTCCTTCACTCATCCTCCACTATGGAAGTGGTTCCCCTGTCACTGACACACTTCCTGTCCTCAATCCGTCTGACTTTACCCGCAGGGCTGTGTGTATGGCTGTGTATGTTTGTATGTATGTATGTATGTGTGTGTATGTGTGTGTGTGTGTGTGTATGCCTGTGTAAGGATGTGTCTGTTTGGGTGTGTGTGGTCGTGTCACCTAACCATGTCCAGTGAAAACCCTCCCTGTCCTGGGTATGTTGTTATAAGGGCTGAGGTTGGGTACAATCTGTTAGAAAGGCTTCTGCAGATATGCACTTTCAAACACACACGCACACCCCTCAGAGCCAGTGTTGTACAGTATCAGGTAACAGCGGGGGATCCAGAGGGCTAGCGTATTGTGCTCTGGGCTGATTAGACTGGCTATGATGCTGCTAGGGTCTTTGTCTCTCTGTTGAATAGAGGAAGGAGAGGAGAGAAATGACCTCTATTCCTGTGTAGAGGCAAGGTTTCTGGAAAAATGCTGAGGTGAGGCAAATGCCATACCTACCAGAGACACACCTGCTATTTGTGTGTGTGTGTGTGTGTGTGTGTTTATATGTGGGTGTGTTTAGTACTGATGCAATCCTACAACAGCAGATAACACCCCATAGTCCTTAACTCTTACAATACGCTACATTCCCACATATACAACGCACTGTGCTTTAGCGCTTGAATGCATTCATGGGGAATTTGGCCAATGTGTTTGTTCAGGACTTCCTTATTCAGTCTCTAGGAAGATAAGAAGCTGAGAAGGGTCTTAACACACACACGTACACACTCTTGTGACAACCACCATAGTTCAATACACATCACACACACCTGATTACCCCTGAACTCCACACCCTAACCTTTCAAGGACACGGTTTACCTGACCTTGCCTTGCATTCACACGCACCAGTCATGTTTAGCCTCTCTACGTTACACTAAGCCTTAATCACTGATACTGCCCAAACATTAAGCCACTGGCATCTGTCTGTTTCTCTTACCCCGTCTGTCTGTCTGCCTGTCTGCCTGCCTGCCTGTCTGTCTGCCAGTGTTTGTATGTCTGTCTGGTTACTCTACCCTGCCTGTTTGCCTGTCTTTCTTTCTGTCTTTCTTTCTGTGTCTCATTCCTTCCTGTTCCATGTCTCCTCCCTGTCTTGTCACCCTCTCATCCCTTCCTCTTCTGCCTCTCTTCCTTCTCCCTACTCTCATTTCTCAGTGTTTCCTACAAACAGTCAGCCAAATGTAAGAGAGAGCAGACACACATACATGCAGAGGGCTGAGAGACAGGAACGCCTTATCTTCTTCACCAGAGACACTCTGTTCATGTGGCTGCTTGCAAATGAATAATATATGTACACACAGACACACGCATCCCTTTGCAATCTCTTGTAATGCACAATTGTACACACAGGCTATATAGTGTGTGTGCGTGTGTGCGTGTGTGCTTCTGGCTCTTCTCTGTGTGAGGGGAGTGTCTCAGGCTGTCTCCAGGGTCGTGCTGGGTGATGAATGGGTGTGTTGTCACAGTAGCCAGGTCCATAGTCCTTTATTCTTTCTCTCCTGCACGTGTGTGTGTGTGTGTGTGTGTGTGTGTGTTTGTGACTAGAAGATACAGCTCACTGTGAGAGTCTCTACAGCTGCAAAATGTGTGTTTGTATAGTCACACTCTGCCAAGTCACACAACTGTAGTATGCTAGCTTTAGGACACACTTGTCTGATCAGATAGCTACGTTCATTTCTGTGTGTGTGTGTGTGTGTGTGGTCTTATTTAGATGCCCTTGTAAGAACAGTGGACCTTGCAGAGGCATTTTCTTCATTCCACAACTTCAAGTGTTATTTCTAAAGGGTTCAAGGGGGCTTGGGGTTAGAACGAAAAAGGGACATCATTTTCGAGAGTCGATTGCTGGTCCTGACTTATAGCAAAACATAGCGTGTGATACCTATATGTGTAGACCAGACTGCAAACTACCTCTCACACCTCACACAGATCTAGAGGGCCAAGGGGATCTGAGAAAGTGATGGCATGGCAAGCACACCATAACACAGACAGACACACACACACACATACACACACACACAGACACACACACACACACACACACACACACACACACACTGACATGTGTGACATGCATGTGTGGCTGTTGTCTGTACTGTCTACGATGGGTCTGTGTGTGTAGTACTAGTAGTCGTCATCGTAGATCTCCTATAGCAGGTCATGTTACCTGAGCTTGGTAGACAGCTGGCTTGTTCTCTTGGGACAGTTGTCCTCCACCACCTGTGTGACACCTAACCACCTTTAGTCTGGCTATGCTGCTGACACAGGCTTTATTTTGTTAGAGAGGGACAGCAGGAGAGGGAGAGAGAGACAGGGGGGGAGAGAGAGAGACAGGGAGGGAGAGAGAGACAGGGAGGGAGAGAGAGACAGGGAGAGAGAGAGACAGGGAGAGAGATAGAGAGACAGGGAGGGAGAGAGACAGGGAGGGAGAGACAGGGAGAGAGAGATGACTGTGGGAAATGGACAATGCAGAGATGGGATACAACTTGTCTTCTCTGTCCCTCCCCCATCTCTCTGTCCATCCCCTCTAACTCCTCCCCCTCTCCACCTCTTCTTCACATAATCTAAATGGGAATCTGACTGAAGAGAAGCACGACTTCTTCGCTCAGCGAACACACCGACCAGCAAAGATGGAGGGGTGGAGGGGAAAGGTTGGCGATACGGCGTGATGTGGAAGAGGGGTCAACGCTCTTTCTCTCCCTTTTTCTCTTTCTCAACCGCCAGCCTGCCCTGGGATCGTCATGGCGCCCTGGTGAACAGGGGAAGAGATACAAGAATAGAGACAGACAAAGGGGAAATGAGACTGGTGGAGGGATGAATGGATAGACAGAGAGAGGAGAGGAAAATAAAGAGGGAGTAAAAGACCAATACATCTTTACCTCCACAGAAAGGATTTCAGTTCATCGATACATACACAATAAATATGGAAACGTGTGTGGTGTGTGTGTGTGTGGTGCAGTCATCAATTCTGAGATAGACACATGGACAATGGCAAATGGTAGCGTGTGGCAAGGCAAGCGTGTGTGTGAGCCTGTTGTTTGTGTGTCTCTTGTATAAAAAACCCCTCTGGACTAACTGCTCCAAGGCCTGTCAGCTCACTTTGGAGATGCGCACACACACACACACACACACTGAACATTTTGATTCTCAGTACAGCTTCAGTCTAGGGTTGAGTCAGGCAACACCTGTTTGTCCCAACAGAAGGGAAGAGAGGTTGAGAGCGAGGGAGTGAAAGGAGGGGATGAAGGGAGAGAGGAAGGGATCCAGGGGAAGATGAGGTAGTCCTGTTTAAGAGTTATTGAAGCAAAGACCTCATTTTTCGTTTAGTTTTTCTGTTCCTTCATTACGAATCCCACATTAGGGGCAGCAGAGGGATAAACGGGATGGAGGAAGAGGGAGGGATGATGCGAGGGAGGGATGATGCGAGGGAGGGATGATGCGAGGGAGGGATGATGCGAGGGAGGGATGGGGGGGAAAAGAATGAGTAATGCTGTTGGCGAGAGTGAGAGAGTCTACTCTGGGGAACGAAGAGAGAGACAAAGAATGGGAGGGGGAGAGGAGTGAAGAAAGCAAAAAGGAAAAGAGAATGAGAGGATGGAGTAAAAAGCTTAACATCCATCTGCCTCAGAGCCAAGACTTGGTTACTGTGGCAACAAGTGAATTGACATGGTGGCAGGTTCAGGTGCTCCACACATCTTTTTCTCTTGTCTTCCCTCTCTCACTCTCCCTCTCTCCCATGCATCCCTCCCTCTCTCCCTCACTCTCTCCCTCTCTCCCCCCCTCTCTCTCTTCCTCCCTTCCCTCACGCTCTCTTGGTCTCTTTCTCTCTCAATCTTTCTACACCCATCCTCTCATTCTCTCCTAACCCTCTCTCCTCCTCCTCTGCTAACTGTTATACTACAGAAAGTCTGTGTGTACATATGGATGTGCGTGTCTGTGCGTGTATGTTTTGTGTGTGTAGCAGCTTGTCAGCAGAACAGATGAGGACTTGAGAGGAGCCCTGCAACCCATTAGCCAAGCACACACACTGAGCACTTACCAGAACCCTGGTGTTAACCTTCACTCTCTCCTCTTCCTCTCATCCCTCCTCCCTCACTGTACATGTCTTTTGACTTCCCTCCTTCAGCTTTGTGCCTGGCTCTGTCTCTGTGTCTGATGGCTTGTGTTGACACGTCAGACACTAGGTGTCCTGGCTGATTGCACCACATGTTGCTTTCTCTCTCTCTCCTCTCTCTCTATCTCTCTATCTCTCTCTTCCTCCCTCTCTCTCTCTTCCTCCCTCTTTCTCTCTTCCTCCCTCTCTCTCTCTCTTTCTCTCTGATCCTTTCATTCCTGTCAAATTGGGTTTTAATTGCTTGGAGTCTCCAGTCATGCATGAACATTTGTCTGGGTCTAGGAGAGGAGAGGAAACCATTTATCTTAAGGCTTCTTTCTAAGATGGAGCCTACCTAATGTGTGTATGTGTGGCTGAGAGAGAGGTGTGAATGTTTGGTATCTTCCCTGTAGCATATGGAGTGCCATAAGTGTGTGTGTGTGTTTCTGCTTCTATTCTTTGTGTGCGTGTGTGTGTACAACCGCATGTGTGAAGGCCATCTGTCGCCTAGCTACGGGTACAGAGTACTCTCGTTGGCGTCACCTCCCCTGTCCTGTTCTCCCAGATCACTGAGTTCCAGAGTTCCAGTCCCTTCCCTCAGCAGAGAGAGGCTTTCCGACTCGGTTCTGCTAGGTTCTGCTGCAGAACACTGTCAGATTTCAAACATATACACGTTAGAGAGACACAAACACACCTGTTCTGCCAAACTCATTATCAGACTGTTAGCCTGGCAAGTCAGGAGGGAGATTGTACAGCTGGAGACACTTCTATTCCCGTGTGTGTGTGTGTGTGTGTGTGTGTGTGTGTGTGTGTGTGTGTATGTGTGAGTTGTGTGTGTGTGAGAGAGAATTATATGGGAAATATTCAGACACCAGCACATAACAAAGTGGTTCAGTTGTCAAGCCTTCATGTTGAATCTGTCATGATTGGTGATTAGACTGGACAAATCAAAGCCAGAGCTTTTGGAAGTGTGTATGTGTGTGTGTGTGTGGGGGGGGGACCATCACTGGCCTTGTGAGTGTGTGTTTGTGTGCGATCGTGCCAGTTTATTTGTTTGCTCGTTGGAGGACTAATGACTGTCACCTCCCATGTTTCTTTTGGCAGTGTTATCAGTAGTTGTGTGTATGTCCCAGCTTCAGAGTCAAATCCACCTACTCCATCCTGATCCAGCCATTCCTACACCCTCCATGCCTATTCTCCGCCGCCATTCAACCCTCATCCTTCTCATCCACCCATTTTCTGAAACCCAACTCCCCGCTCTTTATTTCAGTGGATTCTTCTATTCCCATTTTGTCTGAACTTTCTACTGTGTTTAGTCCCTCCCGTCTCCTCCATCTGTTCCCCTCCTATCATCCCTCTCTCCCTCCTCCCATATAGAAACAACCACTATCTCATACTGGGCAGGCAAATACAGGATGAGGAAGTGACCTCACACCGGGGTGTCATCATGTGTGACATGGCACAGCTCACTAGTCATATTTTGGACTGTTGGTGTGTAGTGTGTATATGTTTATGCTTGTGTGTTGCATGTCTGTGAGTGCTGTGATGAAGCAGTACTGATGGGATTGGGCCAGGGTCGATGTGCTAGCCTAGGATTAAGTCAGGGTTGTATGAGATCACACCGATACTCCAGGAGATGAGAGATGCAGAGACGCTAATCCAGAGACAGGGAGAGAGTTCATAATCTCCCTGAAAACTGACCATCTACCCAGATTACAGCTCAATTTGGAACTGTGTACAGTCCCTCACTGGGGAGTCAAGAGATGGTGTGTGTTTGCGTAGGAGAGAGGGAGGGAAGGAGAGAGAAATGGAGAGAGAGGGAATGTGTATTATTTCGCCCAAAAGGAGGGTTAAGTCTTCTGAGGTACACTACTGAGAGTTTGTGTGCTGTGTGTGTGTGTTTGGGTGTTTTTGTGTTAGTGGTTAAGTGGACAGATAAGTGAAACAGTAGAATGAAAAACATGCACATCCTGTTGGTAAATGATAGATGGCTTCATAATGGAAACAGGCAGACAACATGTGTGTGCGTGCATGTGTGTGTGTTCACAGCTGACAGTCAGTGAGATTCTGTTGAGTTCTCCAGGGGAGAATGTGCACCTCCCAGGAGAGGACAATCACCAACACACACTCTACATTGTTCATCCTCACACTTCCACCCCACCGCTCCATCCCTCCATGTCTTTGTCTATCCATTCCCCTGTTCTCCATCCCTCCATCTATCCACTCCCCTGTTCTCCATCCTTCCCCCCACCCTTTCTTTTTCAGTTAGCCCGAGAGAGTCAGAGCAGGAAGTGGTGTCTGTGTGAGGCCTCCTGCAAGGCCTCTGGGTCCTCACTAATGGACACCAGGTCTCCTGAGAGAGTGAAGAGAGGGGGAGGGGGTACCGCCAGAGAGGGGGAGGGGGTACCGACGGAGAGGGGGAGAGATAAGGGGCAAGATAAGGAGAGAGGGATCGAGGTGAGGGATGGAGAAAGGGAGATGGGAAGAATGACAGAATCTGTGAGTGACAGAGGTGCTGGAAGACAGAGATGATCATTACAAATGTCGATGAGGAATGACTCAGTGTGTATGGACATTAATGGGTCACTCTTCTGTCCTCAAGCCTACGCTCTAAACATTCCAATGTTTTCACTGGTGGCATCCTCGACCCACGATGGGACTGAATGTTGCTTCATCTGGTTGTTTACCTCCCTTCTGATTGGACGGTCAAGGGGGCAGGAGAGAAAACAGGAAGTAATTGCATTAGAACTATTTATTTTGGCGTTTATATTGAGATTGTTCCTGAAATATCCCAGATTTCAAAGTATTGTGGACACACACGGCTTGGCGCTGGAAGCACACTTGGCCGTGCTCTGACCAGCAGCTGTTCCTCTGCTAGCGAGCGTATGGCTGGAGTCTGGCCGGACAGTTTACTGTCTGGTCTTCCTTACACAGCCTCAACTCTGAAGATCTCCTCTCATAGACCGTGTGTGTGTTGCTACCCCAAACATGCCATGGTAACATGGCAGATTCCATATTGAGATGCCATTTTCAGATAAGGACCTGGTTTTGTATATTAACGATCACCCATCTGTGTGTGTCTGCGTGTAATGGAATAGTTATGTTTATCTGATGGGTTCAGCATGTCTCCCTTCTTCCTGCTCGCTCCTCCACCACCTCTTCTATCTCTCTCTTCCTCCACCCCTTCCATCTCTCTCTTCCTCCACCTCTTCTATCTCTCTTCCTCCACCTCTTCCATCTCTCCTCCTCCACCTCTTCCATCTCTCTCCTCCTCCACCTCTTCCATCTCTCTCCTCCTCCACCTCTTCTATCTCTTTCTTCTCCTTCTTTCCTGTGCTGGTTGTTTTTTTATGTGGACATTGATTGCAGAATAATTACACTTACACTCTAACATACACACACACACACACACACACACACACAATGGCATCAGGAGTCCATGAGGAGACACCCATGAATTACCCATGGTTCCCTGGGCCTTATCGCCTGTCCGTGTATCGACCAACCTGCTGTCCAGCTTTACAGCACCAACACATAGCCCTAACTTCTTGGCCTTGTTAATGCATCTCTACTCACAGACTCACACGTTTGATGCATTTCTCATGGATGTTTTCCCAACAAACATAAAAACGAAAAACCTTTCCTTTGATATCGATTTCCTTTGTGCCGACACTCGGCGATGCACTCGGTGAACACCTGGCTTACTCTGCAAGCTGCTGTGATATGGAAGTCAGCCTGGGTAGAATTAGCTTTCCTGTGGCGTTTCATGTCTGGTTAAAGTTGTCGAGATTTAGACTTCAATTGAACTTTATTTTTCACAGACTCCGAATTACAAGTTCTGAAAATGAAAGTGGAAATATCTTGTGGGAGTATAGAGGGCTTTCCAAAGTAGTCACTCCTCCTCTCTCTCTCTCTCTTTCTCTCCCCTTCCTCCCTCAGTCCCTTCAAACTATGCATTAATGAGCCCTTAATTACTAAAACAGTGTTTTAATGTGTTCAGTTGACTGAAATGGCTGAACCCATTTGAGCAGTTATCGTTCCCACCTGTGGTGCCTGATTGCACCTGTGGCGTCCAGCTCTAACAGCTCAGCCCTTATCATGAGCTGTAGCCGGCTCGCGCAAAAAACCGAGTATCAGCAGCTTATCCTTCCTCTCTCCCACCTCAAAATGCCAGCGAATCAGGACAACTATTACATGCAGGTAACAGCCTGTGCTCATAATAGGAGCACATCATTAGTGATGCAACATTAGCCTGCCTGACGGATTCTCTGAGCATGTTTGTAAAAGTGCTTGTTTGTCCAGAAAAGAAGAGTCAGCCAGCGCACAGCAGGCCAGTCAAACTGTTTAAAAGGCGGTCGGGTTTCCCTTGTCACCCAATTAGTAACTCTTGCAGCATAGCGCTTATCAGATCTTTCATCTCTCAGTGTGTGTAATTGTGTGTGACTGCGCGTGTTTGTGTTTGTGTGTGTGTGTGTGTGTGTGTGTGTGTGTGCGTGCGTGTGTGTGTAGAAGGCAAAAGATGGGGGATTGTGTCTTTGTGGTTAGTCTGTTTTCTAAGATGATAGTTGCAGTTTCAGTCTGACATGACATAGTTTTAATGATACCTTTTTATATGGAGTGTGTGTGCATGTTGATCAGTCACCAATTCTAGCATAGCTGTTAAGTAACATGCAGCATTCCAGGGACTTTGCTGTTGACCCCAATCTGCACAGGAAACCTTCTGAGCTGAAACGAAATCACATATTAAACACTATTAACCTAAAACTGGAACCTTGTGGGGATACACCAGAGAAATAACTTTAATAATGAAAATTACTCTTTCCTATTCTTTTGGTATTCCCCTGTCATAACCATCCTAAACACATTCTCTCTCTCTCTCTCTCTCTCTCTGTCCACCCCCAACTTACTCCAGGTCCAGACCCAGTCCTTGCAGTAAGCCCAGTGCATGGAAACAGCAGCACCTCCCTTAGCCTTGCTCCTTAGTGCCCCTGGGCATGGCAGGATGATCATCTGTCTGCCATAACGATGGCCAAGAAACAAGATGCCCGGTCGCCCATCTACAACCTGGTGGTGGTGGGTCTGTCTGGCACGGAGCGGGAGAAAGGCCAGTGTGGCGTGGGCAAGTCCTGCCTCTGCAACCGCTTCGTCCGCCCCAGCGCCGACGAGTTCCACAAGGAGCACACCTCCGTCCTCAGCACCAGTGATTTCGGAGGTCGCGTGGTGAACAATGACCACTTCCTGTTCTGGGGGGAAGCGGGGCGGAACTTGGAGGAAGGGCCGGAGTGCCGGATGCACGTGGTGGAGCAAACAGAGTTCATAGATGACCAGACGTTCCAGCCGCACCGGAGCACCGCACTGCAGCCCTACATCAAGAGGGCGGCATCGACCAAGCTGGCATCGGCCGAGAAGCTGATGTACGTGTGCACAGACCAGCTTGGTCTGGAGCAGGACTTTGAGCAGAAGCAAATGCCAGAGGGGAAGCTGCAGGTGGACGGCTTCCTGCTCTGCGTGGACGTCAGCCGAGGGATGAACCGCAGCTTTGAGGACCAGATGAAATTTGTGACCAATCTCTACAACCAGCTGGCCAAGACTAAGAAGCCTGTGGTGATGGCTCTTACCAAGTGTGACGAAGGGGTGGAGCGCTACATCAAGGACTCGCATGCATTTGCCCTGGCCAAGAAGAACCTGCAGGTGGTGGAGACGTCTGCGTGCTCTAACATCAATGTGGACCTGGCCTTTGTAACTCTGGTCCAGCTCATCGATAAGGGCAGGGGAAAGCCCAGGATCATTCCCTACTATGAGGCTCTGAAGCAACAGAGTCAGCAGATCGCTTCAGCTAAAGATCGCTACGAGTGGCAGGTCAGCCGGATCGTCAAGAACCACAAGGATACCTGGTCCGCCACCAACCAGAGGATGCAGACGTCGCCAGAGTACAAGGACTACGTTTTTCTGAAAGGAACTATGAAGGCAAAGGAACTCTTCCAGCAGCACGTCCAGAGACTCAAATGTGAGCACATCGATAGGAGGAAGAAGATTTATCTGAGCAAGCTCCCTCATGCCCTTAACTCATTGGTCCCCGAGTTGGACGAGGTCCACCACCTCAGCTGGTCAGGCGTCCAGAAGGTTCTGGAAACCAAAAGGGATTTTCCCCATCTGTTTGTGGTGCTGGATAGAACGCCCTGGGACAAAACGGCACACATAGACAACATGGAGGATGACAGGATACCCCAGGACCTCCTGGAGACGATCGAAGCGGAGGTGGTTTACAACGAGCACCTGGAGCGCCTGCGCAAGGAGCGCAAACGCAACGAGTTGAGGTGCGAGTTCAAGGAGAGGCTGGCCGCCTCGCCGTTCATCACAGCAGGGAAGCCGTGGGAGGAGGCAAGGAGCTTCATCATGAGCGAGGAGTTCTACCAGTGGCTGGAGGAGTCCGAGTACCTGGAGATGTACAACAAGCACCAGAAGGAGGTCATCGAGCAGTGCAAAGAGGACTTCCAGGAACTCCTTCTGGAATATTCCGAGCTATTCTATGAGCTGGAGGTAGACGCCAAGCCCAGTAAGGAGAAGATGGGTGCCATCCAGGAGGCATTAGGAGATGAGCCAAGGTTCAAAGCCTTGCAGAAGCTGCAGGCCGAGAGGGACGCTCTGGTGTTGAAGCATATCCACTTTGTCTACCACCCCACTAAGGAGACCTGCCCCAGCAGTCCTCACTGTGTGGACGGGAAGATCGAACAGATCCTGGCCTCGCGTTTCCCCACCCGCTACTCCTCCACCTCCGACAGCCAGCGGGCAGCAGAGGGCAAGGCTGACCGCATCAACGTGGTCATCCTGGGAAGAGACGGATTGGCGAGGGAGATGGCCAAGGAAATCCGGGCGCTTTGCACCAGCGACGATCGCTATGTCCTGGAAGGGAGGACGTATGAGTTGACCCTTCGGCCGATAGAAGGAAACGTACGTCTGCCTGTCAACTCCTTCCACACACCCACCTTCACGCCCCACGGTTGCCTCTGTCTGTACAACTCCAAGGAGTCCCTGTCGTATGTGGTGGAGAGCCTGGAGAAACTGAGGGAGGCCACCCTGGGCAGGAGGGAGCGAGACAACAGTCTGGCCCACCTCCCGCTCTCCCTCCTCCTGGTCACCAAGCGGGGGGTCGGATCCATCGGGGACATCGGAGGGGAAACGACCCAGACGTTGATCCACCAGGGGCAGCAGGTGGCTGGGAAGCTGCAGTGCTCCTACCTGGAGCCCTCCAGCCCGGGCCTGAGCTTTGGGCGCAACATCAGCGAGAAGCAGATCAACCAGATGCTGAAGGGTCTCCTGGACTCTCGCAGAAGCATGGGGAGCAGCTCCCCTCCCTTACCCCCTCCATCCCCGCTAGGCTCACGAGACTCCCAGTCTCACCCCCAGCAGGGGGGCTCAGAGACCGACCTGAGGATCGTCATGTGTCTGATGTGTGGGGACTCCTACGACGTGGAGCAGCTCCTGTCTCCCCTTCTCCTCCCCCAGCACTGCCGCCCTGCTGCCAACCTTAGCAGTGGCACCTCGGTGCTCCTGGACCTGAGTGTGGGAGGCCAGAGGCAGAGCATCGACCTCTCTCTCCTCTCTTTCCACTCCTCCTTCTCGCTGCGCAAGAGCCAGCTGGTCCACGGGTACATCGCCGCCTACTCTGCCCGCCGTAAGGCCTCTATGGAGACTCTGTGTGCCTTCCTGTGCGAGATCCAGGACATCATCCCCATCCAGCTGCTGGCGGTGGGGGAGAGCCAGGTGGAGCTGACCGAGTCAGAGGCCGCCAGGGAGCAGGTGAGCCAGGGGGAAGAGTTGGCTCGCGAGATCGAGGCGAGGTTCAACACGGTGGTGTGCGGTGCTGGAGGGGTGGTGGGGGGGCTGCATAAGATGGACCTGTTCCAGCCCTTCCTCAAGGAGGTGGTGGAGAAGCGGACGATTGTGGAGGCCACGCACATGTACGACAACGTGGCTGAGCTGTGCACTAACGAGAGCATGAGTCCACACAGGTGCGCTTCGCCGAGTCCAGTCAACACGCTGCTGGACTCGGAGGACGACATAGAGCCCTCACCGCCCTATGCCACGCTCATGAATGACGGAACACTTCCCTCACTTTTCGGCAAACTGGACCTGGAGAGCAGTGACCGCTTCTCGGTCATCTCGGAAATCAGCACCTTCGAGAGCAAGCTCAACAACAAGGTGCCCCCTCAGGTAAGGGAACGCACACACACTTTCTGAAAACACACTCACATTTATCTCTTTGATCAGTTTATGTGTGTCAGGTTTGACCCAGGTTGCTTCCCTGTCTTTCAGGTGAAGCCTAAACCGGTCCGCAAGGTAAACCTGGGCCCCTACATGGAACAGCAGCAGGGAGGCACCACACGCCGCTCTCTCCCCCAGACGGTGAGCTGGGCTCCGGGCAGCGATGGTGGCTATGACCCCTCCGACTACGCAGAGCCTGTAGATGCCGTCTCCAAGCCCCGGCCCACGGAGGAGGAGAACATCTACTCGGTCCCCCACGACAGCACGCAGGGCAAGATCATCACCATACGCAACGCCAACGGTGGCTCTGTTACCGGGGGCAACGGGTCCGACAGCGAAGCGGACAGCAGCTCCCTAGAGCGGAGGAGAAAGCTATCAATAGGGATGAAGCCTCAGCTGTACCGGGACCGATCTAAACGACTGGGCAAGTTCAGCAGTTTCAGAACCAGCTTCTCTATTGGCAGCGACGACGAGATGGGAGGGCCCCCCAAGGCAAATCAGGATGAAGTAGGTGGGGCTAACAAAGGAGACAGCTCTGTCAATGAAGAAGGGGAGGATTCTAAGAAGAAGAATATACTGAGGAGCTTGCGAAGAACACCTAAGGTACCAATTGGAAATGCGTGTGTAGATCCCTGATTCATTGTTGTTTTCCCTCCTAACACACGACGGTACGCAGCATATGGTGTTGGTACCCATGTTACATTTCAACCATCTCACTCACGGATTCCTACGCTGCTGTGGTAAATGAAAGCATTAATGTAGGAAACCTCCCCCTTATAGCGTGGTTAGCGTTTTATCCTGGATTAAACTATCTCTCTAATCACACATTATTACATAGCAGCCGCTCAGTTGCAGTCAATGGTGAGGGAGAGTGTTCTAAAGATACTCTTCACAGCTGCCCTCTCTCTCTTGACACACACACACACACACACACACACACACACACACACACTCACCCTCCTCAAGCATACCATTCTGAAGCATCTGACCCAGCGCTGTTAGGCTTATCTGACTTAGTGCTCAGTCACACCCAGAGACAGAGACAGAGGTGGCACCTGAGTGGAAAGGAAGGGTGTGTGTGTGTGTGTGTGTGTGTGTTCTGGTTATTATCATGACTGTCAGGAGTTAGGACCAAACAGAAGCTGGGTGATTGGTGTTCTCTTTGACAGACACACACACATGCACACTTACTACACAGACGCACACAAACTATTTATATTCCCCTAATACTCTTATAAAATGGTTGTTGCTCCCCTACAATCTAGGTCCTAGCGTACATCCTATATCCTAGCACTTTGCTCCTGTGCGGTGCGTTCTAGACCTGGCACATAGTCAAGATAAAGACACATTTGACAGATTTTCCTGGTTTCGAGCAGAGCTTGGCATAGCTCTGCTCGGTTGAGGCCGGAAACATTTCCTCTCTCTTTCTCGGGTCCTGCAGCTTTTGAAACCTCCCCTCAGCTGACAAGTGGAATGTTTCAAATTCCTGTTACACCTAGTTACACTTTACTGCCCCCTGTACTGCAGAGAGGAGAGAGGGAGACAGAGAGAAAGGACACAAAGAGAGAGAGAGCAATAGGAAGGCAGAGAAGAGAGGGGTAAAGAGACAAACAGACAGAGACAGAGACAGGAGCGGGGAGAGGGAGAGGGAGACAGACATACAGAGAGATGGGTGGGACAGCACGATGGGTGGAGAAAAAAGAAAGATGAGAGAGAACTGGAAGATGGGGAGAAATAAAGAGAACTTGCAGAGTCTGAAAGCATGAAATGGTGTGTGTGTGTATTTGCTTGCCCTGTGTGCTGGCAGTGGAAAGCTGTTTTGTCTTCTCAGCATTGGCAGCATATCCTGTCTCAGTCAGCAACACCAGAACTGAATGACAGAGAAGGGAGGGTGGGTGAGAGTGGAGGAGAGAGGAGAGTGTTAGTAACAAGGACTGGCCAGAAGGCTAAACAGCAGGGAGAGAGGAGGAGGGAAGGAAGGAGTGAGGGGAAGAGGGAACACGAGGAGGAGAAAAAGGAGATAAGAATAAGTGGGGGAAGCCAGGTCAAGGTAAAAGTGTCAAACAAAAGACAGACAGGAGGGATGAACGGATGAGAACAAGAGAGGAAGGCATTGAAGGAGGGATGAGTCGAGGAATGCCTGTCAGTGAAGACATAGGAGCGAGTGTCTTAGGGGAAGGGAGGAAGGACTGAAGTAGAGGCAGATATGGAGAGAGTGGGGTGGAGGAGTTGGGCCTTGTGCAAAAGTGGAAAGACAGCCATCTGAAGAAGAACTGGTCTCTCTGAACAAGGGGGCGTTGTTGAAGAAAACAACTGAAATAGAGAGATTAAAAAAGATGAGTAGAAAGAGGTATTTCAAGAATTAAATGGGGCAGATGGTAAAAGTGAGTTTTTGATGCTATGGTGGGTGTGAACACGCGTGGGTTGGCAGTTGCACTTTCTCTGTAATGAACCAGTTGGACTGCTCGCTCATTCTGACAGCCTCTCTACTCTTCCTCTATGCCCCAATGCCCAGTCAGCCATGCAGCTCTGGCTCACAAGCTTCCCCAGGAGGGCTCACCCGAGGGGGTCGGGCAGATTACTACAGCCCCAGGCCTCTTGGGCCTAGTGAGCGTTGCCGTCACAGCTCAGTAGGAAACAGACGTGTCATATATGCCACTCTTCATACAGGAGAAACTTCAAGCTGGAATGAAACGGCATTAATAAGAGCATAAAAGTATAAGAGGAGTCAGTTAGAAACTAATTAAAACCTGTTCAGTTCAAGAACAAATGTCCTAGGGGAGAGAGTGCAGTGGAAGTAGGGAGGGAGCAGAGGATAGAGAGAGCACAGAGAGGTGAAGAGTGGAACAGATGTGTAGTACACACACACACTCACACAGACACACTCACAGACACACACATACACAGCTTAAGACAGGAATGTATGATCTGGTATCAGTTTAAGCCTCAGAGGAAATTCCATGCGGGAGTGATGTGTGTTTGTGTTTTGGTGTTCATAAATTACATTGCATCTCATGTGTAGTAGCAAATCTGGAAGAATGACATGGCTGAAAACATGTACCTCTCTCTCTTTCTTGTCCTTCCTCTCTTCCTGTCTTCTTATACCTCTCTTCCTCCTTTCAGAAACCACGTGCCAAGCCCCGCCATTCCCTCTCCAAGCCTGAAAGTAACTACTTTGGCGTGCCATTGGTCAATGTGGTCACCCCAGAACGTCCTATCCCAGTCTTCATAGACAAGTGTATCCGTTACATCGAGACCACAGGTGAGTCTGGAGTGTGTGTGTGTGTGTGTGTGTGTGTTTGTGCATGCCCACAGCGAGGTCAGTTCAGGTCCATCGTGTTCCTACTCAAGTCGTGCCACTGGAAGGTTGCCACAGCAATAAGACTTATTGACGTGTTCCACAGTGGTGCATTCCTGCCATATCGGAGTTCTGATAACTTCTGTATACATGTTAGAGCTAGCATGGTGTGTGTATAGCTATGAGTAGCAGAGCTACCATGGTGAGTGTACAAGTGTGAGTTAGCATGATGTGTGAGTGTGTGTTACAGCTAGCATGGTGTGTGAGTGTGTTCAAATATGCTCCTCCCTACCTCAGAATCAGAATGTACCTTATTTTCCAAGTGTGCACAAATACACAAGGAATTTGTTGAGGCTTTCTACAGAAGCTCTTGGTACACACATACATAGGACATGAGAACAGAAACATTTATATAAGTAAAAAGAAAAAATTCTTAATAAATTCAATAAATTAAATCATACTAAAGTGGTATACATTTGGATCAGAAGACATACAGATTTGTATTGTGTATATATAGCAGAATGTGTGTATGTATATATATATATATATTATTATTTTTTACACAACTAATTTAGACTCTGGAGTACTTAAAGTGGATAGTAAAACATCCGTCCCCCTTCTCAGAACCCTCTTCCTCCTCCTTTTCTTCGTCTGTCTTTCATAGGGGCAGGAGATAAGCATCTGTGATTAAAGCTAAGGTCTTCTTGTTGAAAGTATTCAGCATTCCAGATTCAGCTTACTCTTACTAACCCTCCCCTCTGTCCTCCTGCTTGTCTATCTTCTCTGCCTCCCTCTCCTCTCCACTAATCCTCCATTTCCTCTCCTCTCTTCCACATCAGCCTCGTCTGTGTCCTTCCATCTTTACCTTTTCTCCCCCAGTCCACTCATCCACTTGCTCTGTCCTTTTCACCCACTTAGTTTCTCATTTATTACACACCCTCTCCTTCCGTCTCTCCTTACCTTCCACCCCCCCTCCTCCTCCCCTCCATCCCTTCATCCCTCCCTTATGGCCATGTTCATGCCTGATAGCTTTCTCACTCAGATCAATATCACAGAGCAGGAAATTAGAACAATCTTTGGGCTCAGCTGTGTGTGTGTGTGTGTGTATGTGTATGTGTATGTGTATGTGTGTGTGTGTATGTGTATGTGTGTGTGTATGTGTATGTGTATGTGCTGAGGTGGAACATGTGCTGCAACCCGCAGCCCAAAGCCAGATTTATAGATAACACACATTCTGTAATTGTTTAACACACACACACACACACACACACAGAAAGACATATGGATGCTAATACAACTCTTGGACTTCATATCCCTATGAACTCCTATCTCTAACCCTCACTCCTTCTCTCTCACTTGCCCTGTAGCACTATGTCATACTGTGTGTGTTGTGAGATGATGGATGTATATTAGCATGCGTAGGCACACCTGCTCCTTGTACCGTTTGCCGCGGGGATGTGAAGGGCAGCAGCCAGAGAAAACACGTCTCTGTGGCGACCTGTGAGCATGGCTCCTGGTTGCCAGTGGTGACAGTGCCATGTCTGGGCAGAGGGTTGGGTATGTCTAGAGGCCTGAGGAACCAACACCCATCTGACATTTAAAACCACTATCTCAGACCTCTGGGCGCGAGTGTGTATGGAGGATAGGGGAGGAAAAGAGAGAACATGGGAGAGAAGAAGGGAATGATAAGAGAAGGAGAGACGGGGGAAAGATACAGTTAGAGGAATGATTCTACCGCAAGGCTTGTCTGACGAAGACTTGAGGTAGGAGATGGTCAGACAGGAAATGGATGCTCTGGGCAAAGGAAGTGGTCATGTTTGCCCACAGGAAGCTTCCATGTTGGTTTGCCCTCAGAGGAAATTGCAGTAGCTCTCAGAACAAAGAGCATGATGGGAGTAGACCTCTCCCCCATCCTCTCTTTATCCTCCCCCATCCTTCGTTGCCTCTTTTTCTCTCCCTCCTGCAGTCAAGTCAAGGAAGCTGTTTTGCCGTATAGGCTACATTGACTGGAGGAGGACATCGATGAAGGCAGGCTTAACTAAGGAGACTGATATTTCCTCCTTTCTTCTCTGTCGCTCTCTCTTTCATTTGTCTCCCCCAGTCAGGTAGCATTTTCATGCTGTCTGACAGGCCTGACTGGAGGATGGAGAGAGACACAGACTGATGGGCTGTATGTCTCTCTGAGACAGGGATGTGGACAGTTAAAGATTATGTTGAATGCTAGAAACAGCTGAATGATTTCTGTGTAATGAACTATTTTGCTCTCTTCCCTCCTCCCTCTCTCTTTTCTCTCCTTTCCCGTCTCCACCTCTAATTTCCCCTTATTTCTCTCTCTCTCCCTCTCCCTCCCTCTCTCTCTCTCTCTCTCTCTGTTTCTCCCTCCTCCTCTCTCTCTGTTTCTCCCTCCTCCTCCCTCTCAGGACTGACTACTGAGGGTATCTACAGGGTCAGTGGGAACAAGGCTGAGATGGAGAGCATGCAGCGTCAGTTTGACCAGGGTGAGTACAAGCTCACAATGCACAGCGATATGCTTCCACACCAGCACACATACACATTCTCTGCTAAAGTAGAGGGAAAGGTTGTGTGTGTGTGTGTGTCACTGCTCTTCCTATTGCAAAGTAAATAGTATAGGATGGATTCCCTTAGTTAGCAGAGAACATCTGTAGGAATTGATAATCCAGAGGAGGTCTTCTGCTTCCCTGGACCATGCTCCCCCAATCTCCGATCTGTGTGCGTTGGCCTGTTTCATGTCTGTGTGTGTGTGTGCGTGTGTGTGTCTGGTGTGGGAAGTTAATTACGACCAGATTGGTTTGGTTAATGAAGCATGCTTGCTGGCTAGATAGCAGTGTGAGATGGCACTGTGTGTATGTGTGTGTGTCTGCATGCCTGGCTGAAGTTGAATTTGCCCTGTGTAATCAGAGTTGAAGCTCTGTGTCGGGTCGATGCTGACCGGACACTAAAGGTGACAATACTATTACTCCTGAGATTGCATCACAGGTCGCCCCCAGCAACAGTAGAGATAGTCCATCACCTCATACCGTGCTGTAGCACAGATGACCAATCACACCTCCAGCTGTAAAACAGGTGACCAATAGGTCTAGTGCCACACCAGGAGGTGTAAAAACCTATACAAAAGTCAGAAAAAGTAGAGAAGAAAAAGTTTTTTTTTCCCCTTTCTACCCATTCACCGTCTTTATTTTCACACTTTCATCTCTCTTCCCTGTTTGTTCACTTCCCTCCAAACACTGTCTCTATTTTGTCTCTTTTCTTCCATTCCCACAGACCATAATCTGGACCTGGTTGAGAAGGACTTCACCATCAACACAGTTGCAGGAGCCATGAAGAGCTTCTTCTCTGAGCTGCCCGATCCTCTGGTGCCCTACAGCATGCAGGTGGAGCTGGTGGAGGCCTTCAGTAAGTCCTGAAGGCGGGGCTGGAGGTTCAGAAGATGATTAAGGGGCTGGAGGCTGAGGGAGGGGCTGGAGGCTGAGGGAGGGGCTGGAGGCTGATGGAGGGGCTGGAGGCTGATGGAGTGGCTGGAGGCTGATGGAGGGGCTGGAGGTTGAGGGGCTGGAGGCTGAGGGAGAGGATAGAGGATGAGGGGATGGAGGTATTTTTGAGGCATTGGCTAAGCCTTGGGTTTACATCTGGAGGCCATAGGTGAAAGTGATGAGGTATTTGGGTAGAAAGATGAGAGTTTGGAAGATGTTGATCTAGAGCTGAGAGCGGGGAAATACACCCAGGGAGAGAAGAGTTGAGGAGAGAACAGAGGGACGTAGGGAGGGAGAGAGAGAGAGATGTTCATAATATGCCATTTGTAGTTGTGCAGTTCTCCTGTGTGGTACCTGCTGAGACTAGACAATTCAGTTCAGTGTTCAGTGTAGTCAGATGTGCTTCCAGAGACTAGCTGGTTATGATACTGACTCCATCCTTTAGTCCACTTTGGAGTACACCTCACCACTAAGGAGCAGTCAGTATCAGCAAAGTCCATGCATGCACACACACACACACACACACACACACACACACACACACGCGATGTGTGTGTGTGTGGACTTAGCTGATACTGACTGCTCCTTAGTGGTGAGGTCACTTACTGTGTATCACTCCTGCCATTAATCTTGTTTGTAGGTGTGGGTGTCATTGTGTCAGTCTTATAGAGACTGTCATTCGCCCCCCCTCATTGTTAAGGTGTGTCTGTGACCTTTGTGTGTATGTGTGTGGTATTCTTGGGATGTCTAAATCACAGAACTAACTTTGATCTTTTCCCTCCCCCCCTTCTTCTTTCCCTCCACCCCCCATGCAGAGATTAGTGACAGGGAGCTGAGGTACTTCACCATGAAGGAGGTGCTCCGCAGGTTCCCCAGGGAGAACTATGACGTCTTCAAATATGTCATCAGCCACTTGAACAAGTGAGTGACAGGGAGGTGAACGTCAGAGTCACACCCTAGCCAGCCTGGGTGACAGCCTCTGACTCATCAACCCTGGACACACACACACACACACAGACTGACAGGCTGTAGCCTCATGTCTCTGATTGCTGTCACGCAGATGAGATGAGCTGTGCGATGTGCGTGTGGTGTGTTTTCAGATGTGCTGGCACCACGGTTCATCATGTTGTAACATTACTTCCCCCCCCCCTCCCTCCTCCCCCCCAGGGTGAGCCAGAACAGCCGTCTCAACCTGATGACCAGTGAGAACCTGTCCATCTGCTTCTGGCCCACGCTGATGCGTCCAGACTTCACCACCATGGATGCCCTGACGGCTACGCGCACCTACCAGACAATCATAGAGAACTTCATCCACCAGTGTGCTTACTTCTTCTACAACCAACCTCTGGCCGACGCCCCGGGTGGACTCCCCGCCTCTCCCACCTCCACTCTCTCCTCTGCCACAGGCTCCGCCTACTCCATGGGAAGCTCTGCTTACTCCATGGGAAGCTCCGCCTACTCACTGGGGAGCTCCGCCTACTCCATGGGGAGCTCCGCCTACTCGTCTTCAGCCTCGCCGTCTCCGACGCCGTACGTCATGCCGGCCACGCCCCCGGTGATCCCGCACTACGGCCGGCCCATGATCCACCGTTCCCCATCCCACTCGCCACCGACGACCCCCCACACACCCCTGCCCTCCCTGCTGCCCCCCCTCCACCCCCACGGAACGACGCACGCTGTGAACGAGGGGTGAAGGGACAGAGAGATGTAGTGTGGGGAGGGCCGGGGCAGGGGGCCAGACAGAGAGAGAGAAAGATGGAAATAAAGAGGGATCGTGATGGAGGAGAGAGCAGAAAGAAAAGAGGTTGATATTATGAAAAAGGAGAGTAAAGAGAGAAGGGAGAGAGGAGGGAGAGGGAGTGATGCAGTATTTATAGGGATAAACTTAAGTCTTTGGGAGAAGGGGTTTTATTAGCCTCTGTTACATTTAATTGGAATTTGCTGAACACACATACATGTACACACATAGGAGGGGCCAGGATAGATCATAGTATGAGCCACTATGTAACATGGGTCCTTATTTACCTCTTAACCGGATCATCCCCTTCTCACATTAGGGTAACACACGCGCACGCACACACACACACTGCTTCCCTTTGTGTTGCCTGTCTGTCAGCATAGAACTGTGACAGAAGGTGTAACACTCTTATGCTTCCCCCTGGAAACACAATACAAACCATTACCCCCTGCCTGCCACCACCTCATCCTTCCCCCACTAGAAGAATCCTTCCTCATTGGCCTGGGGACTGGGTGCATGAGGTAAGAAGGGGGAGGTAGATAAACTGAATGGACCACTATCTGGACTTCACCTCATCAAACACATGGTTACACGCAACCCAGCCCTTCTAGGACCATGGGGAGAAGCTGGGCTGGGACTTCCTTTTCGACCACTGTTACCAGAATATGGACTAGAGACTCTCAGCCTTATGATGCCTCTCCCTCACGTACATATACACACCCACACGCGCACACGCACACACACGCACACATACCGGGCGTTGCCAGTTGCAACAGTTAAGGCAAGGACAAGAATCTTGACCAACTGGATTTGCTGGGAGATTCAAGCAAGGAGCTCTGTGTTCACACCTACGGCAGTTTAGAGTAGCTCCTCCTCTTCTGTCTTTCTTTGTGTGACCTTGTGACCCCTGGGGCTCCAAGCTGTGTGACCGTCCTCTGCTCTGTTCTGTTTTACCAAGAGTGGATGTTTTCTCTCTATCTCTCTTTCTCGCTTGTGCTCTCTCTAAATCTGACTTCCTGTCTCTCCATGCTTCCATTTTGTATGGATCAGTTTTAGAGGATTTCATGTTGATCACAGACCAATAAGGCGACAGTCTCACGCAGGAAGACCCTCCCTTCCTGGTCTCTGGTGCTTATGATTGGCTATTGTGTTTCTTGGGAGGGGCCAAGTTCATGTTTGGACCAGTAGAGACTGCATGAGGTTGGGGCAAGGGGTGGGTGGGGCTTCAGTTGAACAGACTACCACTAGTTAATGTTTTCATACACAGAGTGAAGCACGTACAAGGCGTTCCTGTCCAGATCCCAGAAGGCCTTGGGAGGCTTGACTTCAGCTGTGCTCTGTCAACCAATCCAAGAGCTTAGAGAACCTGGACCTTGGTGATCCCTAGAGCTGTGACCTTGATGTGTGTGTGTATGTATGTGTGTGTGTGTATGTTTGCTTGTGTATTTGTCTTAAATTTGACAGGCTAACCCAGAGAGATAACATCGGTCAATTCCTAGTTCAGTGTGATTGGCTTCAGCTGTAGTTGGACTCGAGTTGGACTCCCTGACGTGGTGTTGCTCTGTAGAATTTTCCACAGCACTTTTCAAGCACGTCAAACCTGGTAGGTGCAGTTTATTAACCACTCAGAGAGCCATGCAGTTAAAGGACAACAGGAACGTGTTACTGCCACCTGGTGGCGGAGGTGGCATCATAGCCACTACCTCAGCCCTCTACTGCATGGGCAGAACACCCATCTCTCTCCTTAGGGATCCACATAAGATACTTTTCTGGCTGCAGTTTCTCATTAAATGTAGCAATTGGAGGTCAAATATGAGGGAGTATTACCTCCCATGGGACTCTGAGTGAACATAAAAGAAAGATCTAGTATCTATTTTAAAGCCATGATAACTGCATTGAGATTACCCTACGGATTGTGAGCTGTAATGCTATGTTTCTGGATAGTCAGATGACCCTCAGGGCGGTGGGGCGCTTCTCTCTCATTCTGTGCTCACCTCTGATGGATTCTCTGGCTGCAAATGCTTCTGAGCAGTGTCCTAGTTTGACATGACAGCTGTAACTTACCCTGCGAGAAATAAATAACGAAGGAGAGAAGAGGAGGAAAAGGAAAAGCGAAAGGGGAGGAAAGAAAGTGGGGGAGACAGAGGAGGAAAGAAATGCAGAGAGGGAGAAGGAGGGAAAAGAATGGAGGGAGTGAAAGAGAGTGAGAGTTCCGGTGTTCCGGTATAGAACAGACAGGCCATTCATCCAGACGGGATGACAGGGAGACGGGATCACGGAATTCCATGGCTCTTGTCAGCAGTTGGCATGGAAACACTTTGTGATCGTCCAGAGACCAGAGATAGTTTAGCCTGATTGTGAGTGAATCTAGAGGAATCAGATGTGTGTGTATGCACCCGCGCAGACTGATGTGTGTGTGTGTGTGTGCGCAGTCACACTTTTCCATGCTCTATTTAACTTCTCCTTCCCTGTCTCCATCACCAACCTGACCACACCACCGGTAGAGCTATCTCTGCTTCTGGACTTCCACTTGACTAAGATAGAGAGAGACATAGAGGGAGGAGGGGAGGGTGAGTGATATAAGAAGAGAGTAAGTGAGAGTGAGTGGTGGTTGTGGAAGGGGTAGAGGTGGGGAGTTTGGGCGCTGGTACCTGTCACTGAAGGGTCTGTGCCCCAGGAGGGTGTTCTGTCTGACTGTGGTGACTGAGCGTGAGGCCGCCAAAGACTAGGCTACGATAACAGGGTTGGGTGGGAGCATCATGACACATGGGGAAAACAATTGTATAAAAACTACAACAAAAAAAACTACAAAAAAGTGACATCGCGATCCTACGTGGCTGCCTCACTCACTGACTTTCTTTATTTTTGCAACAACGGTGACAGATTAAGTTAAAATGAGAAACAAACAAAACTATATCCAAATGGTTGTTTATATCTATGTTGGAGGGTGTGTGTGTAGGGGTGGGGAGGCTGGGGGGTTACCCGGCTTCGCCCTTTTAGTTGATGGTGATAGAAAACACAAAAAAACGTTTCTTTTCATGTTTTATTTTATGAATAATAAAAAAAAGAAAGTTTTTTTTTTTACATAATTGTGAGTGGTGTGGAGGTCTGCTGTGTGTGGTGCATGTTCTCAGCCAACCAGAGGGGGGCACCACCTCACATGGTATTTAAAAAGGAAGATTTAAAAACAAGAAAATGTCAACAAAAAAAAAAGAGAAAAAAAGATCATATGAAATAATGGGGGGAAAATTTAAAATACAATGGTTGAAAAATACAAATGAAGTAAAGAGAATAGATCCATCAACGTACAGAGTTGTCCTCATGCACAGAGTGTTAGATAGCTCTCCATGGGGATGGCCCATACAGCAAGCCTTACATGACCTGTATCATAGTTAATAAATCAAATCTTGTAATGTCTGTCTCCTGTGTCTCTCTCCTTGATCTTCATTCTGCCCAGCAGGCAGCACGGACCACGTCAGGTTTCAAGCACTGTAGCTTGTCATGGCTACACCTTGTTAGAGGACCAGTGGGGGAATATGGTGGGATGTCCTGCCTGAAGCACTGTCTCCCTGGAGCACTGTCCCCCTGGAGCACTGCCCCCCTGGAGCACTGTCTCTCTGGAGCACTGTCTCTCTGGAGCACTGTCTCTCTGGAGCACTGTCTCTCTGGAGCACTGTCCCCCTGGAACACTGTCTCTCTGGAGCACTGTCTCTCTGGAGCACTGTCTCTCTGGAGCACTGTCTCCCTGGAGCACTGTCTCTCTGGAGCACTGTCTCTGGAGCACTGTCTCTCTGGAGCACTGTCTCTGGAGCACTGTCTCTCTGGAGCACTGTCTCTCTGGAGCACTGTCTCTGGAGCACTGTCTCTCTGGAGCACTGTCTCTCTAGAGCACTGTCCCCCTGGAGCACTGTCTCTCTGGAGCACTGTCCCCCTGGAGCACTGTCTCTCTGGAGCACTGTCCCCCTGGAGCACTGTCTCTCTGGAGCACAGTCCCCCTGGAGTACTTTACCCCTGGAGCACTGTCTCCCTGGAGCACTGTCCCCCTGGAACACTGTCTCTCTGGAGCACTGTCTCTCTGGAGCACTGTCCCCCTGGATCACTGTCCCCCTGGAGCACTGTCCCCCTGGATCACTGTCCCCCTGGATCACTGTCCCCCTGGAGCACTGTCCCCCTGGAGCACTGTCCCCCTGGAGCACTGTCCCTGGGTGGTGATGATTTGTCCCTCTGGAGCACCAGGAGAAGTACTGCAGACAGTGGAACAGTTTCTTATAAGACTGATGAATGGCAGACCCTGCTGTGTGTCAGTCTAGTCACGTGTACATTTAAACATCTTATTCATCTAACGGACACTTGTATCCAAAGCAACATACAAATAACGTCTTGAGTGCGGTGCAGCAGAAAATCAGGGATTAAAAGTGCCCAGTTTCAACTATTTCAGTGGCTTGTGCCAAGGAACAGTCTGAATTGTAACCAAACGCAGTGAATCAGTTACCTCAACAACAAATTATATAATCGACCAGGGTTGCTGTCAATTCATAGCTAATCCCCTCTTGAAAGAGAAAATGATTTAACCCCCAACTCATTATTAACCAGCATGCTCTCAATAGCAACTTCTCTCAGGTCCTGTGAGCCCATGGTCTGCATAGCACGTCACTACACTTCAAAACACTGAGTGAGGGTTTTTGGGGGCTCTAGAGGGGTGATGATTTGAGCCCCTGAGAGTGTTAATTGAAGAGCCTGATTTCTGTCACTGTGAGAACTGTGGAGAGAGAAGGGCCTAATGCCATTTCTGTCCCTGTGAGTCCAGCATCAGAGCCTGGTGCCATTTTGGGATGACCTCTTTTGACCTTTTCTTGGACTTCAACTCAAAGGAAATCCATGTCAGTGACCTTCTAGTGACCTTTGAGGACGGCGCGATGTCTCCTTGCTGTGGCTCAGAGGGGAGAACTCCCTGATTGGCTCTGAAAAGGGCGACCGCAGGGTGGCTGACCTATGAACCCTGACCTTCACAGGGTATCTAAGGGGGGAAATGTGGAAATTGATGTATCATCATAATCATCATCATCCTTGTCCTGCATGTTAGCTCAGGTTACTACCTCAGCTGTATATTAGTTCTATAAGGTCATCAAAGAGAATATTGTCATGGCTCTAGACTGGTGCATGTTGACATATACACTACAAAGCAGAATTCTCAGTGTTAAACACAAGGCATGTTTATAGGTCAATCTCATGATAGTTTATTTATATAAACACTTAGGTTAATGGTAGTAAATCACATTTTTCTGATATAACTTTATATTTAGCAAGAGTTGTTTTAGTGATATGATCTAGTATGGGGTAGCCTTGTAGGAGTAAGATCTAAACCCCACCCTGCTCTGTCCCCCCTGCTATGTCCACCCTGCTATGTCCACCTTGCTCTGTCCACCCTGCTCTGTCCCCCCTGCTATGTCCACCCTGCTATGTCCACCCTGCTATGTCCACCCTGCTATGTCCACCCTGCTCTGTCCCCCCTGCTCTGTCCCCCCTGCTATGTCCACCCTGCTATGTCCACCCTGCTCTGTCCCCCCTGCTCTCTCCACCCTGCTATGTCCCTCCTGCTCTCTCCACTCTGCTCTGTCCACCCTGCTCTGTCCACCCTGCTATGTCCACCCTGCTATGTCCACCCTGCTATGTCCACCCTGCTATGTCCACCCTGCTATGTCCACCCTGCTATGTCCACCCTGCTATGTCCACCCTGCTATGTCCACCTTGCTCTGTCCACCCTGCTCTCTCCACCCTGCTCTGTCCACCCTGCTATGTCCACCCTGCTATGTCCACCCTGCTATGTCCACCTTGCTCTGTCCACCCTGCTCTGTCCACCCTGCTATGTCCACCCTGCTATGTCCACCCTGCTATGTCCACCCTGCTATGTCCACCCTGCTATGTCCACCCTGCTATGTCCACCCTGCTATGTCCACCCTGCTATGTCCACCCTGCTATGTCCACCCTGCTATGTCCACCCTGCTATGTCCACCCTGCTATGTCCACCCTGCTATGTCCACCCTGCTCTGTCCCCCCTGCTCTCTCCACCCTGCTCTGTCCCCCCTGCTCTCTCCACCCTGCTCTGTCCACCCTGCTATGTCCACCCTGCTCTGTCCCCCCTGCTCTGTCCACCCTGCTCTGTCCCCCCCTGCTCTCTCCACCCTGCTCTGTCCCCCCTGCCTGTCCCCCCTGCCTGTCCATCCTGCTCTGTCCACACGTAAGCTCTTACAGTGTTAGTAGTCTTACATCACACCAGGTCTTTTTAAGAACTGGTCTATTTTCCCATTCCTGTATACCTGCGTATGGCCCAGTAGTTCCTGGTCTGGCCTGTTTACGGCTTTGTTTAATCTCCAGTGGTTTTGTGGCCAAATTCGTAGTCCAGACGCTGCGCTTACACATAATAACCACTAGCAGGAGTACTTGTCTAACGTTCAGGCATCCAATCTCTCTGACTAGCGACCAGGTATTTATGCATTCTAGTAAACCCAACCCAGGGCGAAGGCGTTCCAGCCGTGAGCACGTGCCTCGGATGATGAGCTTTGATATGAGAGGAGAGAGCGGTTTCTGCTCTTAGAACGTCTCATAAATTGGCTAATCTCTAAGCTCTTAGCTCTCATAATAAATAGGCCCAATCACTGTTTGGACAGGTAGGTCAGCCTGCTAGCTTCTGTGCTAAGAGGGTGGGAGGGTATAGGACAAGGTTATTTGCAACTATAGAAGATTTAACATAGACGGCTTAGGCGAGCTTATTAGAACGCTATTGTTGCTTACCACTTAAGTATGAGCCACGTGAGGTGTCTCTTCCAACCGTGAGATGCGATTATAAAGTTCTAAAAAAAAAAAGAGAGAGAGAGATTTAAGTGGTGCTTCTCTCCTCCCGTCCGGCCGGTCTTATGATCAGTCGAGTCACGTCCCTCCGCTCATCCGTGTCTTTCTGGGTCTCGCTCGCAGCTGCGGTCTGGTATTGAATTCAGATGTGGTTCGTCTTCCTGGTCGGCTCGCGCTCCCCCCTTCAGTTGCCACAGGTGGAAATGCTCTTATCAATACCGCTGTTTGGGCCCGCCTCCAGGCCAATCACTCTCATCGATGATTTAAGGTGCCCCGGTCCCCTCTCTCACCTCTCCTTCCGCGAGGTGATAATTGATCGTCTGGGTCACTGTGGTATTTCGATATTGATACCTCGATTGATGACATCGCTCAGGGACGTGGTTTGGTATTGACAAGCTGAAAGTGAGACAGACGCATGGATGGATGAGCGAGTTCCGGGTGTGGAGGGCCGGAGCGGCGTGACGGAGACCTTGGGCAAGTTCTCCCCAGCAGTATACGAATATTTTCCGTGCGAAAAATGCGAACTCCGTGTTCACTTTTGGATGAGAAACAAGACAAACAAGAAGAGTTCTAATAGCTTCATTGTCTTTGTTGGAGGAGTCATGCCTGACAGTGTCTATACATAATAATATGGTAATCAAACCGTTAACTAGAAACGATCTGACATTGTGCTGAGGTCACTGGGTAGATGGGCCTTCGGGTGACCGGCTGCATTCGGGACATTGGTTAGACTGAAGGGCTGGTGCCCTAATGTACATTCTCCTGATTGTGTTTCCTCAAGTGGACAGAAATGCAAATAATGAACGTATGAGCAACGCGTGCTTGTTTTTTGCTTGATTAATTATGCCGTTTAATTCCTGATCCACCTCGCGCTTCGCCGTAATTTCCCCACGGTCTCCGCTTCTGTTTCTTCTCTTGCGCTGCTTTTTTTTCCATTCCGAAATGAATAACGGATCCGACGGTCTCTGGCCCCCACGGGAAGCTCGGTGAAAGAACGGATGAGCTGACCGATCATGAGAGACTTGAATCTATACCGGAGCCGACAGATAAGAAGCGGAGAATGAAAGGCGTCTGTGATTCGCGTGAACACCCCGTCAAACATCAAAAACACTTTCCTGTAACTTTCAGAGTTGTCGAGCAGCCTGTGAAGGTTGAGTATACCCTCAACCTTAATCCTGATAATCCACAAACTTCAGACACCACTTCAGGATGTTCATTCTGTCTATTCTTCTCCCACACAAATTGTAGGGCTTTTTCAGTAAAACAGCTGCTTTTATTTGTATATGTTCTTGCTTATCTCTCTTCCACTGTGGAGAGCAGGTGGGATGCCCAGCAGAGCAGATCAAGCCGTGTTTAACCAGGTTGATGTGTGTGGGAGAGAGGGAAGGTTGAAGTGTCTCAGGTGTCAGTCTGGCCCTGACTCTTAGCACACCTCACCCAGCCTGCTGACAGGAGCAGGTTAGTATCTCTCTAGTATATCTCTAGTCTCTCTCTCTCTCTCTCTCGCTCTCTCTCTCTCGCTCTCTCTCTCTCTCTCTCGCTCTCTCTCTCTCTCTCTCTCTCTCTTCTCTTTCTCCCTCTCAATCTCTCCATCCATCTCACCAAAGTCCTCCTCTCTCACCCCCACCTCCTTCCTCTGCCTCCCGCCTCCCTCCACCTGCCTCCCTCTCCCTGCCTCCCTCCCCCTGGGTATTGAGTTCAGATCTAGGCCTGTGAGCTCCAAAGCCTGCTCTAATCCTCAACATCGATCGCCCTGAGAATTTCCTCCAGTGCACAGCAGGCCCTCTCTCTCTGCAGCACACACTCCCACTCCCCTACCCGGCTCCATTGCTCCTCCTGGGCAGAGGGGTGGAGAGAGAATGACAGAGAGAGGGAGAGAAAGAGTGTAAGAGAGACAAAATGTGTCTGACTTAGAGAGAGAATGCCTCAGTAGTGGACAGGGACACATTCATACTGTTTTATTAGACCTTTTTCGCTCTGCTAGACTTTCTTATGTTATACTGTCATCTGGTTTTGTTCAATCTAGTCTGGTCCTGTCTGCTTTAGTTTAGTCTGGTCTAGTCTAGTTTAGTCTACTCTAGTTTAGTCTGGTCTGGTCTGCTTTAGTCTAGTCTGTTCTGGTCTGGTCTAGTTTAGTCTGGTCTAGTTTAGTGTAATCTGTTTTTTTGTGTTCTTTTCTCTTCTTCTTTCCTCTGTTCACTTTGCTATATTGAACTTTTTAGGAGATTACAGGGTAATGACAAGACTACCCTGGGAAAAACAAACAAACAAACTCCAACCCCCACACACGCACACACACACACGCACATACACACACACACGTGCACACACGCACACACACACCATCATATTTTATTTACCTGACCGGGCACCAAGTCCAGGTATGGAAAGTGTGGCTAGCAGCTGCCTCTAGTCATGACTTTAACCAGGAACCTTTGTGAATGTCTGATTCTTACTAGGATCATTGATTTGTGTCTGATTATAGCCAGGATTAATGACTAATGTAAGATAATAACCAGAATCTGTTCACAATCACTGTTTGGTCACTCTCTCCCTTTTTTCTTCACTCTCTACTCTCCCTTTTCTCTTTCTAACCTCCATATCTCCTTCCTTCCCTCCCTCCCTTCTTCCCTCTCCTACTTTATGCTCCTCCCTCCCTCGCTTCCTCTCTTTATTAATTTATTGGGTTGTTATTCTCCTCCCAGACTCTGCTAATGAAGGCTGGATGCAGATGAGGGCGAAGGTCATTGCCGTAGCGATCGACCCTGGTGCCCCACAGCATGGCACTCTGACTGGCACAGGCTCGTGGCAGCTGTCAATCAAACAACTACACATGCACGCACGCACGCACACACACACACACACACACACACACACACACACACACACACACACACGCATACTCATTCAAGCACAATATTCTTTTCTCTTCCTTTTACACACACCTGCATGCCTACAGTTATGTAGCATTAGTAAGTTATATAGTATAATGATGCACACACGTACAGGTATGTGTTTGTTTGTTTTAACGGTGTGTTGATGTTAGTTCATGTATTGTGATTACACTTGACTGCTGCCATGCACCTCCTGCCCCACCCTGCCCCTCCTACCCCACCCTGCCCCTCCTACCCCACCCTGTCCCTCCTACCCCATCCTGCCCCTCCTGCATTACCCTGCCCCTCCCTGTCCATCCTGACTCACCCTGCCCCTCCTACCCCATCCTGCCCCACCCTGTCCATCCTGCCCCACCCCGTCCGTCCGTCCGTCCGACCCCACCCTGCCCCACCCTGTCCGTCTTGCCCCACCCTGCCCCTCCTGACTCACCCTGCCCCTCCTGTCTCCCCCAGTCCCACACTTGCCATCGTAACTCAGCACTCAGTGGGTATGTGTCAGTGTGTGTGTGTGTGCACACATGGACACACACACACACTTGGACACACATACGTCTCTATTAGCAGTTATACCATGCTTGCCATGCACCCTTCCTCGTAACTATGCAAAGCAGGGGTCCTGTCAGTCAGTCGCAACAGTGACACGGAGCTCCACCTCCACAATTAGAGCTGACAGGGCGGGATTAGGGGGGGGGGCGGGCCCCCGTCGACCTGCCGACCTGTCAATCACGCGCTGGGCATCCGCACGCCTGTTTACTGTCAGATCCCATCTCCGTCTGTCAGACGCCCCAGCAACCGTCGCCGAGGGAGGGGGGGTGGAGAGGGAGGAGAGGGGGGTGGAGGAGAGGAGGAGATCTGATCAGAATTAACTATGCTTCTCCCTACAGACCGGCCCGTGCTTTTAATTCATGAAAGGATGAAGAGGATGGTGGGAAGGCAGAAGAGGAGGAGGGGAGCAGGGGGAGGGTGGAGAGCATTTAAAACCCTGTGCAGGATCTTCTTTAGAACTTTCAGAGTGATGTTTCCCTTTCGCCCTTTCTGACAATCACTCTTTCCCTTCCGTCTTTCTTTATCTCCTCCCTTGCTCTCTATCTCTATCTCTACCTCTCTCTCTCTTTCCCCATCAACTCTCCCTGTGAGAAAAGAAAAGATCTGATTGTAAATTTGAAGTTATTTTCATGATTTTCTTACCCAGGCTGCATGTGCAGATGTGTGTGTGTCGTGATATATGAGTTTTTAGCTACACTGTGCATACACACCTGTGCAAACACATTTGTTTGTGTGTGTGTGCGCCAACCATAATGAGGGTTTTAATCTTCACCACACACAATATGTGTATGCTAATGTATTTGATTGGTGTGTGTGTGTGGGTCTGCTCCCTGACCCCAGTCCCTGGTGTGTGTGTCTGTCCTCTGAACTCCAAGTCTCCTATGACGGAACCCCTCGGCCCCCAGTGCCCCAGCTCTAATCCCCCAGCAGAGGAGTGCTTTGGTGGGGCAGAGAGGGGGTCCAGGAGAGGGGGAGGGACCTGGAGGGGGAGAGGAGAGGAGGGGAGCTAATGGGGTGCTGAGGGGAGTCTGGGCCACTGTGTGTGTGTGGGGGGGGGGGGGTGGGGGGGGGGGAGCTTTTGGAGGGCAGGTGAGGGGATGTTGAGAGCAAGGAGGGGCAGCAGCATTAGAGGGGAGGTGGACAGTGTCAAGACTCTAGATGGAGGGGTGGAGTCAGGTAGGAGAGAAGAACAGAGAGGGAGTGAAGAAGGAGGAGGAACTTTAGCATAGGCAAAGGCTCACACGGCCATGCACACATGCACACACGGCCATGCACACTCGCACACATGCACACATGGCCATGCACACATGCGCACACGGCCATGCACACTCGCACACACGCACACATTTACACTCGCCCATGCACTCATGTACACACACGGACATGCACACGTACAGAGATAGATGCCCTTTTGAATTCCTAGTGCATGCAGCATGTACCTAGTACACATCATTTTCTGAGTACAGCTGTATGTTTACAGCTGTCCATGTGTGTGCTGTGCATCAGTCAGAACAGCACACACATGGACAGCTGTAATGTTTACAGCTGTCCATGTGTGTGCTGTGCATCAGTCAGAACAGCACAGAAGACAAATCATCAGACACTGACAGATGGTATGTTGCTTGTGGGTGTGTGAGCGTGTGTGTGTGTGAGCGTGTGGGTGTGTGAGCGTGTGTGTGTTTGTGCGTGTGTACATGCAAGTGAAGCACCATTACAGCCCTGTTCCCCAGGTCAGTCTGATGGTTTGGGGTAATTCTATACGGAGACAATCTGGTCCTTGACGGAGTCGTTTTAGTCAATAAAAGGAAAATACAACTTCTTAATTTCGATACAAATTAATTGACAGTTTCTCTATTTATTTCAGTTCTCTCTGATCCATTCTTTGTTTTCGATTCAATGTCATGTAAGGACAATATGACCAGTCACCTGTATTGAAGACATGGCGATGACGGTATAAATCAATTTCCTACAGAAAATATTCATACCAACATACCAATACTAATGATTATAGATACTCACCTAAGGAAAGAGGATGAGAGAGAACAGCAATAGA
>BROE01000005.1:12730070-12740151 GCA_036571765.1 Plecoglossus altivelis
CATGCACACTCGCACACATGCACACATGAGCCAGCACACATGCGCACACGGCATGCACACTCGCACACACGCACGAAACATTTACATCATACTCGCCATGCACGTCATGCCCAAGTAGACATGCCGCCTTGAAGAACTAACGCAATACAATGTAAGAGACGTCAAAAAATATGACGGACAAATATACACAGAGATTGATGTTGTCCCTTTTGAATTCTATCGTGCATGCAGTGTTAGTACACGCATCATTTTTGAGTAAGCTGGTATGTTTTACAGCTGTCAGGGTGTGTGCTGTGATCAGTCAGAACAGAGCACGACGAATGGAAGCTGGTATGTTTTACAGCAGTCCATGTGATTGTCTGTGAAATCTATCAGAACAGCACAGGAAGACAAATCATCATCCAGACACTGCAGATAGGTATATATTGTGGGTGGGTGTGTGAGCGTGTGTGTGGTGTGTGGGGTGTGAGCGTGGTGTGTGTTGTGCGTGTGGTATCTATGCAGAGTGAAGCACATTCAAGCCCTGTCGCAGGTCTCAGTCTTGATTGGTTTGCGGTTTGGGGTAATTCTATACGGAGACAATCTGGTCCTTGACGGAGTCGTTTTAGTCAATAAAAGGAAAATACAACTTCTTAATTTCGATACAAATTAATTGACAGTTTCTCTATTTATTTCAGTTCTCTCTGATCCATTCTTTGTTTTCGATTCAATGTCATGTAAGGACAATATGACCAGTCACCTGTATTGAAGACATGGCGATGACGGTATAACTCAATTTCCTACAGAAAATATTCATACCAACATACCAATACTAATGATTATAGATACTCACCTAAGGAAAGAGGATGAGAGAGAACAGCAATAGAAGGGAGAGAAATACAGATAGAGAGGAGATAGAGAGGAGATAGACAGGAGAGCCCACGAGAGGAATGGATGGAGAAAGAGCATCAGGAGATAGTGTGTCTCGCATGGCTGTAATCTGGCTGGAGGTAACTAATGCTGACACAGGGAGCGATAGCTTGAGGAAGTTGTCATCCATCATGATTTCAGATGGACTCTCGACAGCACTCGCTTTCTGGGGTTATGGTCAGGGGCTGAGGAAGAGGTGTGGAGAAGACTGCTGGTGTAGAGAGTGTTTGTGTTTGTCTGTGATGAAAGAAGAGAGAGAGCAAGTAGAGGATATTTTCTGTGTGTGTGTGTGTGTGTGGTGTGGTTCAATCATGTCCTGTGTGCGTATCCACGTCTGTGTGTGCGTATCCATGTATGTCAGTGCACGTGTGTGATTCTACTCAGCTTTGATACCTAGCTCCAGCTATGTTTTCCGGATTCGCACTGTGTCCAACAGAATGTGTGCATTCATATGAGTGCGCACACACAAACACGCAGCAAATCTTGTATTGGAGGCTGTAGGCCCTCTCAATGTTCTAAGAGCCTGCCTATGGTAAAGGTTACTGCTAACCCTATCTATCACATCTAACATCTCTCTGGAGACACTCCTGTGGTGTGGGTGTATGCGTGGACCACAGGCATGTGTGTGAGTCCTCGTCATGTCTGTGTGTTGTGTGTACATGTGTCGTGTGTACAGGAGTTGTGGGCTGTGGAAGGGGGCAGTCTTGTGAAGGGGGGGGCAGTATCTTCTAGAGGGGGAGTGTCAGTGTGTCTCGTACAGGGGAAGGGGGGGCGGTGTGGAGGATGGAGGTGTCTTCTGCGGGGAGAATGGGAGATACTCTATCAAGCTAAGAACAAGGTAATTAATCTATTGAAGATGCCTGATTGCAGTTGACTTTGGGAATACTGACCAGACCATGCAGAAGAAGAACAAGAGGGGGGATGAGGGGGGGGGGTTGCAGGGAGAGAGCAGGAGGAGGAGAAGGGGATGAGGGGGGGGTGCAGGGAGAGAGCAGGGAGGCCGGAGAAGGGGAGGGGGGGTGGGGCAGGAGATGAGCAGGGAGGCAGGAGAAAGGCGGGAATGGAGGGGGGTGCAGGGAGAGAGACACTGGTGAAGAGGAGAAACAATAAGAGAGAGAGAGAGAGGGGGGGTGCAGGGAGAGAGCAGGGAGGTGAGGAGAAGGGGATGGAGGGGGGGGGTGGCAGGGAGAGATGCAGGGAGGCAGGAGAAGGGGATGAGGGAGGGAGGGTGCCGGGAGAGATGGAGGGAGGCAGAGGAAGGGGGAGGATGGGGGGGGGAAGGGAAGAAGAGAGGGAGGCAGGAGAAGACGGGATGGAGGGGGGGGGTGCAGGGAGAGAGCAGGGAGCTAGGAGAAGGGGGATGGGGAAAGAAGGGAAGTCTGGGAGATGGTAAAGAGGGGTATAGGGGGATGTATAAAAAGAAAAGTGGTAGGGAAATGTAAGATTGATTATGATAATACTGGTAGTCATAGGAAAACATAGGTGAAAGATGGAAGGGGGGAGGGAGAGACAGAAAGAGAAAGAAGAGAGAATGAGATTTGTCGGCCCGCAGGATGAGTCTAATGCACTGCAGTAGTTTGTGTAAATGCTGTCTATCATTTTCTCTAACACTAATATGATTTAAGCCCTATTTGTAGACGCTGAAGGGTTGGTTGCCTGTTTATATGGAATAATAATCAGGACTTCGAATGCATGCTGTGTGTGTGTGGGTATTGTGTGTAAATGTGTTTGTGTGTGTAATTTGTGTGTGTGTGCATGGCGTGCGGGGTGTGTGTGATGTGTGTGTGTGTGGTGATATATGTATGTGTGTGGTGGTGTGTGTGTGTTGTTGTATGATGTACTGTGTGTGTGAGTGTTACGTGCGTGTGTAGCTGCATTCATTAATCCAGTGGACTTACTGCAAGAAGAGTCATATTGGAACCAAGTTGATCAGGTTTAATGTTCATTCTTTGAGTTGTTTGTAAAATCGTTTCAAGACGTATGAATGGATCCACTGCAGACCAAATCTATTTATGTATACAAATAAAGTAACCTGAACCTGAACCTGAAGTGTGAGTGTGAGTGTGACAGTGTTGAGTGTTGAGTGTGTGTGTGTTTGTGTGAGTGGTGTGTGTTTGGGTCGGCAGGCTTTGGTTGGTGTTGATGTGTATACATACTGTGCCTTTTGACACTGCACTCACAGATACATGCACACTTGGCGTCCATGCATTGCCATCAAACCAGCAGCAGAAAGACAGTCAGACTGGCCGACCGACAGACAGAGTTTTGAGTGACTTGAGAAGGACAATAACTGGATGGAAAGATAAATATAGAGAGGAATTGAAGGAGACAAAAGGAGAAGAAGAGAATGAGAAGGAAGAATAAAGAGAAAGACAGAGGAAGATAAAGAGGTTGCGCGAGTAGCATTAGCAATTCCCAGTGCGCCTGGCTCGTCTGTTATGCCTGTGGCGCTACAGCACGACACGCTCAAGAATCCTCCCACACCTCTCTCCATCCCTCTCTCTACTTTTTTCTCTCTTCCTTCTTTTCTCTTATTTTCTCTCTCTCCACTTCTTTTGTCTATCCCACATCCCCTCCTTTTCTCTCTCCCCTCTGTTCCATTTCATCATCAAAATGAAAATAAAAAATAAGGGAAAAAAATAAATTATGAAGTCACGTCTGTCACAAACACAATATGTTTCTTTCAGTGTTCTCATATCTCACACAAAGAGAGGGAAAGAGCTCGACTTTCAGGGCAGACACTGTTTGACCTTTACACTCTCCCTCCCCCTCCTCTCCATCCATCTCCCTCCGCCCTTAATCACCTCCCTTATAATCTAATCCCCATAGCTCAATTCAGTGATAGCATGTTTGTCTGTGGGTCTGTCACTATGGCAACAACTGTGTGTGTGTGTGTGTGTGTGTGTGTGTGTGTGTGTGGGGACGGGGGCTCAGAGGGCCAATCACAGGTCAGTCTGGTGACCTCTTCCTGTCTGTGTCACAGTGGATTGAACCCTGACCTCTAACCCCCCCCCTCCTTTCTCTTAAAACTAAAGCTGCATGGAAACGTTGGAGACTGGTTGTTATGAGACGAGACAAACCAAAAAGATAGATGCGTATTTGTTTTATCACCCAGGGCTGCCCTCAGCTCAACTGGAGGTGTTTCCATTGACATCACATGGGAATCTTTCCAAGTAAAAAATACTGTCATTTTTCCCCTTGATCTTAAACGCTCAGAGACCTGCTGTTCCAGCTGTCATCTGTTATAGTATGAGACGTAACCTTGAGTCTAGTGTCTCCCCCTCCATCTCTCTCCCCTTACCTTCCCCCCCTCCACCTCAATGTCTCCCCCCTCGTCACCCCCATCTCCCCCTGCTGGCATGGTGACGCCTGCTTCGGAGAAATGGTTGCTGACTCCAAAGTGTGATCCATTTAGATAGTGGTGAGTTTCTCTCTCTCTTTCTTTCCTGCTCTCTCTCTCTCTCTGTCTCTCTCTCTCTCTGTCTCTCACACACACATGCATACAATTTTACACACACACACACACACACACACTCACACAACACAAAGTGAACACACATACACACAGTACCACAGCTACACATGGGTCTCCAAACGGAGTTCCTCGGTTGACAAGTCATCTCAGATAAGCTTGATTGACAGGTAGTGAATGTTGACTACAATATGTTAGGACCTGGATTCTATGGCTTCTATGTGCTATTACATGTAAAGCACTTCACAACACCATGCCAGCATCAACTGTACAGCACATCAACAACACTACATACAATAAACAGCCCCTTACATGTGACTTTTTGTTCAGATAATCTAGCAATATTTTCAAATACTCCGTTTTGATTTCATTCTCCTTTTCTGTTCCAGTTGAAGCCGTACACAGCGTCACTCAGACAGATTGTGTTGGAGTGCTGCATCGGAATTTCTCTCTTGTTGATTCTGGCCCTGTCCTCCCCTTTCTCTTACATTCTCCTCACTCCATCCTCCAGACTCCTGCTTCTTCCTTCTGTTTTCTTATCTGTTTTCTTTCCCCTTGTCCGCCCAAACTATTGTCTCTCTCTCTCTGCCTCTCCCTCTCCCTTCCCCTACACCGTTTCTATCACGCGTGATCCTCTTCATTTCTTTTCTTTCACTCTTTCTATCTGTCTGTTTTCTCTCTCTTTTCTTCCTCTCTCCATTTTTTACTGTCTCTTCCTCGTTCTCTCTCCGTTTTCTCCTTCTCTCTCTCTTCCTATCTCCCTCCCTCACTTCCTGCTTCCTCCTCTCTCCCTCTCTCCCTCTCTCCCTCTCTGCCTCTCTCCCTCTCTGTCTCTCTCCCTCTCTGTCTCTCTCCCTCTCTGTCTATGTATTCTGTCGTTCTCCTGGCTGGTCTCTAGTGGATCACCATGTCGTGTCCCTCATTTATTTATAATTAGTCAGGATGCTGAGGGAATGTTAAGGTACAAGAAACTCTGTCTGGGTACAAATGGCCTGGTTCTCCTCCCCCCCCCACCTCCCTTCCCCCCACACACACGTTACTCATACACATTACTCATACACATTACTCGAAGGAAGGCATTCACTCTCTTCTACACATGCTTACACACACACAAACACACACAGACACACACACAGAAATACATCTTTTTAAAGATCATACTAAAAAGTCAGTTTTCAAATGTTTTTGTGTTCTAACCATTGAATCTGGGGAGGTCTTAAAGACTAAACCCCAATGTACTGCCCCCCCCCTTCCAGTCTTGAATTCTGAGCATGGCACTGGAAGTGTCCACTGTGACTTATGACACAGTATGTGTTTACATCTGACTGGATTACTGTCAATCATGTCAGACAAGATTCACCTGGGCATGGGTGACGAGGCTGACAGGACACAAACACATACACACACATACATAAACACACAGACACACACACACACACTCATATGCACATGTGGTCCACCAGGAAGAGCTTTGTCCTTGGCGCCGGGGGGAAGGGGGAGTAGGCTATACCTGACTCTTCTCCTCTCCTTGTGATCTCTCCGTTCTTTCCCTGCCGTGCTCTCTATCCTCTCTCTATCCCTCTCTTCCTCTTCCCCTCTCCTCGGATCCCTTCATCCCTCCGTTCCACTCTCCTCCGCCCAAGGCAATGCCGTCCTGCAAGCTTTGATCAGCAGGCCAGGGAGGAGAGAGGGATGGGGGAGGAGAGAGAGGGATGGGGGAGAGGAGAGAGGGATGGGGGAGAGGAGAGCGGAAGTGGGTCAGAAAGTTGTGCTGGAGACTGCAGGAGAACAAGGCTGGAATATCGAATAGGTGAGACGGAGATAGAGAGAGACAAGGAGGGAGAGAGAGAGGGAGAGAGACATAGATGAAGTGATAGGGAGATGGAGGAGGGAGCGAGAGAGGGAGATACTAAAAGGAGGGAGAGAGATATATAGAGAGAGATGGAAAGGGATGGTGAGAATGGAGAACCCATGTTGGGTTAGATTATGCTGAATGAGAAGAGAAGCAGAAGATGCAAGTGAAAGAAAGAGAAGCAACAGGAAGACATGGAGGAGAAAACGTGGCTAAGACGTGTGTGTGTACATGTGTGTGTACATGTGTGTGTGCGTGTGTATGTGCAAGTGAACTACTATAGAGGACAGGTGCTGGTGTCTGTTGTTGCTGTGTGTATATACTGTATGTGTCTACGTGTGTGTGTGTGTGTGTGTGTGTGTGTGTCTGTAGTTATGTTTGACTCAGGCTCTTTGTATTTTAGATCATTAAGATTCATCCTCCATTAATATTCAGATCAATCCATTAATATGCAGTGTGTGTTTAAACCTCTCCTGATGTCGTCAGCCCATTGGGGACAGGAGGGGGCAAGAGGAAGGAGGCAGGGAGGAGGTAGGGGGAGAGGGAGGAGACTGGGTGGAGGGAGGGGTCGAGTGGAACGCAGACCAGGAGGGGGGGGAGGAGAGGAAAGAGAAACATTAGGGGGAGGGGAGGAGAGTGCGCAAGAGGGCGAGAGACAGAGAGAAAAACAAAGAGAGAAAGAGGGAAAGAAAAACAAGGGGGGGAGAGGAAGGAAGGAAAGGAGGAGAGAGGGGGGAGGGAGGGGGAGAAGGAGGAGGCTTTTGGGACTGTAGGTAGGGAGAGGAGGAGGACAGTCATTCTACACAAAATAAGGCAAGGGAACAGGAGGAGAGTAGAGTGGACAGAGTTAGGGGCTCGAGCGGGGAGCAGTGGAGAGAGTACAGGGGAGAGGAAGGCAGAGGGGGAGGAGGGCAAAACGCTGGGGGAGAGGAAAGGAGGGGTTGCAGCTGGTGGAAAGAGAAGGAAGGGCAGGAAGAGAAGGATGAGTGGGGCAAGAGAATGGAAGGATGGAAGGAGAGATGTAGCGTATGTGGAGCAGGGGAGGAGGGGGAAGATGCATTAAGGTTGGGGTGCAGGGTTCTCCCACTGGGGACTATCAGGGTGAGAGGGTTGATTTCCTGACTGCCACATTTCTCGCACCTCGTCTCTATCTTTTTTGCCAACTCCGGATACATGGGATTGTGCGCACGGGGGAGGGGGGCGGCGGGCGGCGGGGCGGGGCGGGGGCCCCGGGGGGGAGGGCCGCCGGGGGGCGGCCGGGCGCGGGGGGGGGCGGCGGCGCGCGGGCGGGGCGGCGAGGGGCGGGCCGGCCGGGGGCGCACCGGGGCGGGCCCGGGGGCGCGGGCGGGGCCGGGGCGGCGGGCGCGGCGCGGGTGGCGGGGAGAGGCTTGAAGGGGAGAGGGGGAGAGGGGGAGAAGGGGGATTTCAGAAGTGTGGAGGAGTTGAGGGGCAGGAGTTGGTGGTACTGGAGTAATTGGACCAGGGGGAGGTTAACCATACGCTAATACACACATGCATATGCACCAGTATTCACACACATATATACACATACTTTACACACACACACACAAACACAGACACACAAACCGCATGCATTCAAACACATACACACATCTGGTTAGTATCTGACACAGTCAAGCACATGAGTCCAGTGAATGAAGGTGGTAATTATAGGTAATACTGCAGGGGTGGGAGAGAATAGCAGAGTACACAGGTCTCTCCTGATTGGAGGAGAGGTGGAGAGAGAGACAAGGCAGTAAGACCACGAGAGAGAAAGGTAGAGAAGGAAGAGAGACAGTTGACTTAACGGTTTCTAACTCAGTCAAGTACAAAACACATAACTGCATGTTGTCCCAGACTTTCATGCAATTATCTTAAAAGCTTCTTCCCATATTATGTGCTTTTACTAACCATCTCCTGTTGGGTAAAATTTAGAAATATAATCATTAGTTCACTTCAATGTGCTTTGACGTACGACCTGGTATGTCTGTTGCCATGTCACCCAGTTACCATCGCAAAACCCAACTGTTTCCTTTCTGCGATTAACAGCTTTGTTTAATTTGACTGCTTGTCGCTGTGGTCTCGCTGAATCAAAGACTGAAAGGATAGCATCTGGTGCAAACGTGGCCTCATCCACTAAGATTCCAAGATGCCAGCTACCTGGTGGTTCCCAAAAATTATTATTTCTTTAATCTGCTGGAGGCAGGACATTGTCATATAGGGCAGCTCTTCTCTGGAACAAACGACCTGTCTCAGTTAAGGAGACTGATACCGTTTCAACATTCAAACCGGGGTTCCAAACTTTTTTGTTTAGTCAGTTCCAGGACCGCTAGTGTGTTTGTACTTTTAATGCAAACCTGAAGTGTTTGTCTGTATATGTATCCTATATAACTTTTTAAATTAGAGAGAAAGCTTCTATGTATCCCTGGAGGCCCAACTTGAATTTACAAATGAAGTAAACCTGTCACGGTATATTGTTACTGTTATTGTTTCTGTTGCCAGTTGTAGACTGGGGACAGGCCATTCGTATTCGTATTTTAGAGTTTCTCTTCCCTGGAACAGAGTTCATGATCCAACTGAGGGAGGCTGGTGCTATCTCAGTGTCTGGGGCTGTGTCACATACCTGTTTTAGGCTGCTAAACTGCAGTACTACTCCACACTTGACTGGAGGGGGACCTTGTTCTTTCCTGGTCCCTTCCCTCATCTCCCTACCTGTGATGCTGCATCCTGAGCTGCCTCTGCTTCAACTCACATTTACCAACTGGGACCCGACGTCAACACTGGAGTCTGGTGTTTCAACACTCAGTGACTCTTCCCTGCTGCATGACTGTGTTCAGCCTGTGTTCTGCACCTTTCACCCACTGACTGGGCGGTCCTATGGGCCCTTCAATGGGCAGTTCAATGTGGAGCCCTCTGCTTGTAGAAAGGTACATGGGTTTGACTTGACTTGATGATATAAAGAGGTCAAGTGCAGGAGAGATAGAAGGGAGACAGCTATAGTTTAATGGGTGGAGCACTTGACCTCTAATCAAGAAGTTGCAGGTTCAAGTTCTGAACTGTACATCACTTTGAGTAAAAGTGGCTGCTGTATGAATACATCAGTGAAGTGTTGAGGTAATGGAGTGATGTTAGAGGTGATGTGGGGATGATGCTGGTGTGATGACACAAACACACACTTCATTCTAGAAGGAAGCCTTGGGAAGACTTAGAGGACAAAATCAGACACTCTCTCTCTTGGCCTCCCTCCCTCCCTCTCTCCAAAACCCCTCTTCCTCGTCCTCGTCCTCCCCCTCCCTCCCCGTACCCCTCTCCCGTCTCTCCTTCCCAACTTCTGTCAGAGTCTCGCTCCTAACTATGCAGATACAAATATATTTCTCTGAAGATGAGCGCACACACACACACACACACACACACAACACACCACACACACACACACACACACAGAGCCGCCAAAAGCCCAAGGCTATTCAAGGAAGACTCTTACCGTTCTGGGTGGACCTCTGCTGTCAGTGCTCAGCTTGTTGTGACTGCAGATAGCGACGTGTCGTGTGTGCTAGGCTTTTTGTGTGTCAACTAATTAATCACGATTGAATTTAGGACTCTCTGTCCTCGGTGTGTGCATGTGTGTGTGTGTGTGCTGCTCTAGAGGACTGTGCCTGGAGAGCAGGGTCTTATGTGAGTGATTATTGCCCTTGGTTTTCCTCTTCATTAAAGGCCTCTTAATACAATTTATTCGTTGGTTAATGAAGACGTCATGAGAAAAAAATGGTTGAGATGTGTAAGATGTATGTTTTTGTTTTTTGAGGTGAGCAGGCAGGATTTCTATGGAGGATGTGATCACTAGTAGA
>BROE01000005.1:12752556-12841883 GCA_036571765.1 Plecoglossus altivelis
CCCCCCCCCAGCCTCCAGAACCTCCGTAAGGAGAAGTCTCGTAACGCTGCTCGCTCCCGGAGGGGCAAGGAGAACTTTGAGTTCTTCGAGCTGGCCAAGATGCTGCCCCTGCCTGGTGCCATCACCAGCCAGCTGGACAAGGCCTCTGTCATCCGCCTCACCATCAGCTACCTGACCATGAGGACCTTCGCCAGCCAGGGGGATCCACCCTGGAGCCCTCTACTGGAGGGGGAGAGCAACTGCGGCAAAGGTGAGAGGAGAGGTCAGACTGTGGGCTTCCTTCATCCATCCTCAAATTGTCAGCAGACTCTCTGAACATCCTGGAGCTGGAGCACTAGGATGCATACACACATGCATACACACACACACACATGCATACACACACAGGCACAACCACACATGCATACACACACACACACACAAACACACACACATGCATACACACACAGGTACACATACACATATATCGGGGCTCACTGATAAGAGTTCCCTTCATCGCATAAGAAGAGAAAGAGAGAGAGAGAACAAAAGAAAGTGACAGAGAGGAGAGAGACAAATAGAGAGGGGAATGATACAATATTATTGGTGTGATTTGAAATTATATAAATTGACTGTGTGAAATGAGGAGGGAGTTGTCTAATTACTGCTACAATTACTGTAGGTGTGCGTGAGAGAGAGAGCGAGAGAGAGGGAGAAAGAGAGAGTGTGTGTGTGTGAGAGAGAGAGAGACAGAGAGAGAGAGAGAGAGAGAGAGAGAGAGGACCAGACATAAGTAGGTGAGCAGCTGTACTGTACATTGTGTGTGTATGTGGGTGTGTCGATGGTCATGCAAGTGTTTGTGCGAGTGGGAGTGTTTAAGCGTATTAGAGTGTATTTATGCATTTATGCATTTTTTGTACAGGGAAGTTTACTGCACTGCAAGGTCAGATCAGGAGGTCTAACATGTGACCAGGGACATACCACAACCAAGATCTCCATCTCTCCTTCATCCCTTCTTCCCTCTATTCCTCCATATCTCCATCTTCCATCGGTCCATGCCTAGGAAAGGAGTGAGGTGAGGGGATGTGTGGAAGTAAGGGAGTGTGGAAGTAGGGGGTGTGGAAGTAGGGTGTGTGGAAGGAAGGGTGTGTGGAAGGAGGAGTGTGTGGAAGTAAGAGTGTGTGGAAGTAAGGGTGTGTGGAAGTAAGAGTGTGTGGAAGTAAGGTAAGGGTGTGTGGAAGTAAGGTAAGGGTGTGTGGAAGTAAGAGTGTGTGGAAGGAGGGGGTGTGTGGAAGTAAGGTAAGGGTGTGTGGAAGGAAGGTAAGGGTGTGTGGAAGTAAGAGTGTGTGGAAGGAGGGGGTGTGTGGAAGTAAGAGTGTGTGGAAGGAGGGGGTGTGTGGAAGTAAGGTAAGAGTGTGTGGAAGGAAGCGTGTGTGGAAGTAAGAGTGTGTAGAAGTAAGAGTGTGTGGAAGGAAGCGTGTGTGGAAGGGGGAGGGAGGTGGCTTTTGTCTGTTTCCCACGTTTCAAAGTCAGTCTTGAAAAATGAATAGGCAGAGGAAAATCAATGGCATGACCTTCATACAGAGAGAGGAAGAGAGGGAGAAGAGAGAGAGAGGTGAAGAGCAAGAGAGTGTGTGACAGAAAAGGAGAAGGGGTAGAAAGGGAGAGAGGGAAGGGAGGGGTAAAGGAGAAGAGAAAAGAGGAAAAGAAGGAGGGTAGATAACTGGGACTGGTGATGTTGGTGTACTGGTTGTATGTATGTATTTATGTGTGTCTAGGTGTGTATGTGTGTGTCAAAAGTTGTGATGGAGACAGGAGAATGTTCTACAGAGGACCAGTCCCAGATGGGCCTGGAGACCTGAGGGGCCTCATCTAGCACTGACTTTATTCTTCCTCCTCCTCGTTTCTCCCCCCCCCTCCTCACCTCACCTCTATCTTCCTTTCTCCCTCCCCCCGTCCTGCTTCTCTCCCCTAATTCCCTGCATTTAAGGCGACGATGGCTTTTAAGGGAAGTTAATTGCAGTAAAATTATGTTCGACCGCAAACTGAGGGAGCAATGGAGATGGAATGAGGGAGGGGGTCGGAGGGAGGGAGGGAGGGAGGGGGGATAATTATTGTAGAGAAGGACATTGTGATTAGAGTCGCTCTCCCTGTGTATCTCTCTTGCTCTCTCTCTCCCTGTCTTTCTCCCTGTCCATCAACTCAGACAGTCTGTTCCTACAAATGTAAAAACACATACCCCTCACCCCCCTACACTCACACACACGCACAGACACATGCGCACACTGACACACACAGAGACATACACACAGTCCGCATATCTACACATACAAACACAACCACAAGTGATGTAAACTAATATTCAGGTGATCTAACAGGGGCTGTGGATGTGGGAGAGACAAAGAGAGGGAGGGGGATGGAGGGAGATGGAAAGGCATGGAGAGGCTGAGGAGAAACGAAGAGAGGGAAATAGAAAGAAATGATTTGAGAACGAAAGAATAGAAGGAGAGCCGCCCCCACCTGTGTTACCATCCATATGGTTTCCATGGTAATACTAACTTGGCTAAAAGGTCAACAGGGTAGGAAAGGAGAGCAGGAGGGGGAGAAAAGGGTGGGAGATGGGGGAGGGCGGGGGGGGATCTGGAGAGACAGGGGGAGGATGATGGAGTCGGGGCACAAAAGACAATATAGTGTTGAAGTAATGGTGCCATGAAATGGTGTAGCAGCCCTGCCACAGTGTAAAGCCTGTCTGTGGTCCTCTCACATCTCCACAGTGAGACCACAGGCACAGCTGAGGAATGGGACAGGAAGCATTATACACACACACACACTCACTCACACACACACACACACACACACACAAACAAACAACCAACAACCAAAACACACTAACATTCTCACACACACTCACACATGTTTACTTACTTCTAAAATACATTTACATTTACACACGCACACTCCACACACCACACTGCACTCTACATTTCTAAAACAGAAACCCACGCAAACACACCTCTAAACACATCACTATACACATACACATACACACAGGCACACTAGTGTGTGTGTGTGTAGACTCATCTGTCAGGCTTACTGGCCCAGTGTGACAACATCTTAGGTCTGCTTCACCTCCCCCCTCCCCCACCTCCCCNTGTGCGCGCCTCCTCATGTGTCTCCATGTGTATGTATGGGTTTTGTACGAGAGGGATGGTGATGGGGGTTGGTCCCAGACACCCAGGGGTCCTGGTCCTCTGCATCCCAGCTCCGGGGCTGTCAGGCAGGCAGAGAGAGGGCCGAGCTCCCCTCCCCCTCCAGGGGGACCCAGACCCCCTTTCACAGCCTGAATGGGCCCATCTCATTAATATTCCTCTGCTTCCTCACAGGGGGACCCCAATCACACAATGCCACTGTGGCTTTGTCCAGCAACGCTGTATTTATGTTTGGGAGGTTGTGGTGGTCTCTCTCAATGTAAACCTGTGTGTTTGACTGTGTGTGTGAGTGTATGTGTTGTATGTATGTTTGTGAGAGTATGCGCTGTGTGTGTGTGAGTGTATGTGTTGTATGTATGTGTGTGAGAGTGTGCGCTGTGTGTGTGTGAGTGTATGTGTTGTATGTATGTGTGTGAGAGTGTGCGCTGTGTGTGTGAGTGAGAGTGTGTGTGTGTCTTCCCCCATGTTCAGTAGTAACCCCAGAACACTACTTTCATTTTCCTGTCATAACGTGTATTGATTTCACTCTGGCTCACAGCGACATAGATATCCACATACACACACACCTTAGCTCTCAAATAAAACAGCTAGTGGATGGATGTGATTTGTACATTCAGCCCCCCTGCCAGGGATGTGAGCCATATCTCTCTCTCTCAATAGACTGCTGAAGAAGACGTTCCCCCTCTCTCCCTCTTTACTCGCTCCCTCTTTCCTCTCTCTATTTCCTTTACTCTGTTTCTATCCATAACAATCATCCCCCCTCTTTCCCTCCCTCATCCCGCTTTCCAGCTTGAAGAGTAATTGCTCAAGTAAACAGCTACACTTTGACCACTTCTGATAGCATTTGATGGATAAGCATTTAAAATAGCTTCTCCATCTTCACCCACTGCTTTCCTTGAGCACATGCTTTTCTCGACTCTCAAACTCTCCTGTTGATGACGCATGTACCTGTGTCTCATGTTGATGGTGTATGTACTTGTGTCTCCTGTTGATGATGCGAGTACCTGTGTCTCATTTTGATGATGTGTGTATCTGTGTCTCATGTTGATGATGTGTGTACATGTATCTCATGTTGATACGTGTACGTGTATGCGTGTACCTGTGTCTCATAATGTACCTGTGTCTCATGTTAATGGTGCGTGTACATGTGTCTGATGTTGATGATACATGTTCCTGTGTCTCATGATGATGATGTGTGCATCTGTGTCTCGTGTTAATGATGCGTGCACTTGTGTCTGAGGTTGATGGTGCATGTACCTGTGTCTGATGTTGATGATGCATGCACTTGTGTCTCATGTTTATGATGTATTTACCTATGTCTCATGTTGATGACGCATGCAGTTGTGTCTCATGTTGATGAAACATGCACTTATGTCTCATGTTGATGATGCGTGTACCTGTGTCTCCCTGCAGTCAGACGCTCCTCCCATTCTCTGACGACTGACATGTTTGAACTGCACCTGGGAGCACACCTGTTACAGGTAAACATGCACACACCAGTTACAGGTAAACATACACACACCATTTACAGGTAAACATACACACACCTGTTACAGGTAAACATGCACACACCTGTTACAGGTAAACATACACACACCAGTTACAGGTAAACATACACACCAGTTACAGGTAAACATACACACACCTGTTACAAATAAACATACACCCACCTGTTACAGGTAAACATACACACACCAGTTACAGGTAAACATACACACACCAGTTACAGGTAAACATACACACACCTGTTACAGGTAAACATACTCACACCTGTTACAGGTAAACGTACACACACCTGTTACAGGTAAACAGACACACACCTGTTACAGGTAAATATATACAGATGATGAAGAGAGGGGAAGTAGAGAGGGAGATTAGAAAGGGAATGGAGAGGTGGAAATGAGAGAGAGAGAGAGTAGAGAGGGAAAGGAGATAGGAAGAGTACAGAGGGAGAGTACAGAGGGAGAGTACAGAGGGAGAGTAGACAGGGAGAGTAGAGAGGGAGAGTAGACAGGAAAATGAGAGAGGGAGAGTAGACAGGAAAAGGAGAAAGTGAGAGGAGATGGGGAGAGTAGAGAGGGAAAGGAGAGAGGGAAAGGAGAGAGGGAAAGGAGAGAGGGGAAAGGAGTGAAGTAATACAAGTGTCAGGCCAGACATATAAAAACAATGTTGAATTTCCAAACAACATGGTGGTGCTGTGGATTCCAACTTCCCACTGAAATAAAACACAAGTCAGTCTTAGAAAGCCAATAGAGAGACAAAGCAAACACACATTAAATACACTTTAAGATACATTCCAGTAATGTGTGTCTGCTGGATGAAACCGTCTCTTCTCCAACGAGACAGATTTCCTCTGACAGAAATCAAACAAGCACGCTTTTGAGGGCTGTTTGATTCGCCTCCCACTGCCGCCCCCATTGCCCTCCGTCAGTAATAGGCTGATAATTGCACTTTATGTCCCCCTCATTCAGAGCCCCTCCCTTTTGCTGCGCTCGCACGCCACCGCACGCCCGGGACAATCTCATTTGCATACCGGTTGTGTCAGTTGCATAAATTACCGCCACTTTAAGTGTTGCCAGACAAAATAGCAATCATTGTTCAGCATAAGAGGTCCCTGTGAAAGCAGAGAGGGAAACTGTGTTGGAAAGAGAGAAAGAGACATAGGGATACAGACAGAGGGAGAAAGGGGGAGAGAGACTGAGAGAAACAGAGGGACTGAGAGAGACTAAGAGAGGGAGACTGAAAGAAAGACACACAGAGAGTGAGAGAGAAACAGACAGAGAGCCAAACACAGACAGAGAGACAAGCAGGAGAAATGTGTGTGTGTGCCTGGTCTCAATAGACAGACCATAATAAACAGTGTTTATAGGTAGAGAAGTGAACAGCTCTGTGCTGTATGGGTAGTCATGCAAGTTGACTCTGTCAGGCGTGCTGCTATGTAGCTAACCTGGGAGGCTTCTGAGTTTATGTTTTTGTGTATGTGTGTGTGAATGTGTGTGTGTACGTGTGTGTGTACGTGTGTGTGTACCTCTGAGTGCACGCGAGCGTTGCTGTGAGTTTTGTGTGTTTTTTCTGTAGGTGCGTATGTCTGTGTGTACATGTGTGTACATTTGTGTGTACATGTGTGTGTTTAGATGTAATCTGTCCCACAGCGACAGACAGAGAGGTGAGAAGCTGAGAGCTCTCTAGCGACTGTTCATTGTAATCTGCTCGATACTCACTAATTGCTCTAATTTGTCTGTCTTGTTTTTCTCTTGCTATTTGCCTGTGTGCTTCTGTGTTTGTGTGTGCATGTGCATTTGTGTGTGTCTTTGTCTCTATGTGTGTTTGCTCATGTGTTTGCTGGTGTGTGTGTGTGCATGCATGTGTGTGTGTCACACAGTCCCTGGATGGTTTTGTGTTCGTCGTCAGTCAGGAAGGACGTTTCCTCTACATCTCAGAGACAGTCTCCATCTACCTAGGACTCTCACAGGTAAGACACACACACAAACACCCCCAGGCACAGACACCCATACATGCACACATACACATGTGCTTTTATGCTTTGATGTCCCATCCCCAGAGTATCTGAATATGTTTGACTGTGCTTCTGTACCAATCCTGTCACAGTATCTCTCAGGGGTGATCCTATCCCTTTCCATCTCTCTCTCTTTGCTCGCTTTATCTCCATTCCTCCATTTCTCTCTCTCTCCCTTGTTCTACTTCCTCCATTTCTCTCTCTCTCCCTTGTTCTACTTCCTCCATTTCTCTTCCTCCCGTCCTCCCTCCCCCCTCTCCCCCTTCCCCGTCCCGTATCGCTCCCCCATCTCCCCCTATCTCCCCTCCACCACTCTCTCCACCTCCCCTTCTTCCCTCTCCCCTCCCCCCTTCCCTCCCCACCTCTCCTCCCCTCCCTACCTCTCAGGTGCTCACCTCTGGTGATTGCCACTGGCCTCTTGTAGTGGGAATGTTAAGTCCTGCCATTTCGCCCAGATGCATAAATAATAACAGTAATTACTGGCCCAGCAATCAAAGTGTCGCCCTGGCGCGCCCAGCCCGTCTGGGGGAACGAATCGATCGGCTCCTTAAAAGCCAGATTGATTGGGGGTGGGGGGGTGGGAGGAGTACACCAAGGGGCTTGGGAGGGACTGATAGAGACAGAAAGAGAAAGAAAGGGAGTGGGGAGGGAGAGAGAGAGGGCGGAGGAGAGGAGTGATAAGAGAGAAATGTCGGAGGGATAAAGGATAGGGTATGGCCTGAGAGAGGGAGAGGGAGGGAGGGAGGAAAGAGGGAGGACATTACAATAGCAGGGTAATTGATTGTTTTTTTGAAGGGGAGATTTGGTGTGGTCAAGGGTCTGCTGAATGTTTTAAACCCCCCTTGAGAAAAAGGTGTGTGTGTGTGTGAGAGTGTGTGTGAGTGCATGTACATGCATTCTCTTTGATTTGACCATCTGACCAGGTGCATTGACAAATACACCAAATGGTGAAAGAGAGAAAAAGAAAAAGAAGAGAGAGGGAGAGGAAGAGAGAGAAAGCTAGTGTGAAGGAGAATGAAGAACAGAAAAATAGACTGATAAAGAGAGAAAATGAAAGGGAGATTGTGACATGAAAACATGAAAAAGAATGAGAGAAAGACAGCAGAGGGAGATGTGAGGGAGACATGGAGGGAGACAGAGAGAGGAGAGAGTGATAAAACACGTGATCCATCCGTGCTGTCCTGGGCGACAGAGGTTGTTAGTGTCTGAAATGAGAACCTGGTTTGTTCGCTGTGAAGGACCAGATGGTTCTCACCCAGAACATCTACACAAACACCCACCTAATCATCCAGACCTGGTCTTACAGCTGGGATGGGCATATGGATGGGGAGAAAGAGAGAGAAAGAGAGAGAGAGAGAGCGAGAGAGAGGGCACCAGGGAGGTAGGTGTAACTGGTGGTTGGGGCTGTGGAGGACTGGTTGCTCCCGTGGGTCTGTCTGTTTCCCCCATGACCTCTCTACCCTGGTGTCTCCCATGGGCCGAACCCAGACAGGGGGCTTCCTTAGTTGGCTTAGTCCAGGTCAGGCACCTTGACCGAGGGCAGAGCCTGCCGCCTTATGTAGAGCCTCCCCGGAGGGTAACCCCCCCCCCCACGCAGGTGAGCAGGCCTGACAGACAGGAGGTGAACCCTGGACCTCCCCATACCTATGCACACAGCAGGAGACAAGGGGGAGACAAGGGGGAGGGAGGGGACAGGAGAAAGGATGGAAAGAGGAATAGAAAACAAGAGCAGAGAAGGAAGGGATAGATTAATGAGAGAGGGAAGGAGGGAGGGATGGAAGCAGAGATGGAGGAGAGGGATGGAAGGAAGAGGATGTGGGAGGAGGTGGAGAAGGGGAAGGATGGAGAGGAGAGGAAGAGAGGGGGAGATAGAATGAGGAGCAAGAGTGGGGGAATTGATCTGGGACTGGTTAGTATGCAGACCTCTTCTGCCCCCCTTCCATCCCCCCACACGCCCCCCATCAGTCAGAGGAGTAGAGGAGAGTGGGGCTGTGTGTGTGTGTGTGTGTGTGAGAGAGAGAGAGAGAGACAGAGAGAGAGGGGTGGGGGTTAGGGAGGGAAAGCGAGAGGAAAGGAGAGACATGATATAAATAATAGCAGGAGCTTTAATATGTATGAGGCGTACGGGCAGTGGTCCACCACACACACACACACACATTCATATGACACATTCACAACAACCTGTGCACACTCGCTCACACTGTCACAGAAGCACACACAATCACACTCAAACAGGCTCCTAAAAGCAGACTCACACCCGGACACACGCGCGGGCACACAAACACCTCCTCTCTTCCTCACGTTCCACCCCCTTTTCTGTTTGCCTCCACCTTTCTTTATTTCCGTCCATCCCTTCCTCCTTCTCCTTCTCCCCCCTTTCTCATTCTGTCTCCCTCTTTTTCCTCTGTCTCCTTTTCTTTATATCTACATCTCTATCTCTCCCTCTCTCAATTGTTTTTCCATCCATCCCTCTCTCACCCCCCTCTCTCTCTGTCTCTCCTTCCCTTCCTCCCTCTCTGCAATTTGCTTCTCTCCAGCAGTGATGTCCTTGAAGGCTTGCTGCTGGAGATCCCATATAGCTCCAGTAAATGGATCTAATCCCCTAATAAATGTCTCTGTTCTACAGACCAGGGAGCAGCAGGCGGTAAAACAGGGGGAGACTAGAAGACAGACAAACAGGCAGATAGGCAGGCAGGCATACAGAAGCAGTCAGAAAGATGGGAGTTCTTCTGGAGGGATGGGGGACTAGGGACAGGTGGGCTGTGAACAAGGGGACAGGGCCTGGGGCTCTGGGGACTGGGGGCCTGGGTGGCTGGGGACTGGGTGTCTGGGTGGCTGGGGGCTGGAAGCCTGGGGGTCTGGTTGGCTGAGGACTGGGGGGCTGGGGGCTGGGTGGCTGGGGGGCTAGGGGCTGGGGGGCTGGGGACCGGGGACTTGGGCAGCTGATAGCAGCACTGGAATGCAGCAGTATTGGCCTCTATCCTAGTGGGTGGGGAGGGAGGGAGGGAGGGAGGGAGGGGGAAGGGCTGTAAATGAACAGAGGTTGAGAGGAAGGAGAGTGCTGAGGAGAGTACATCTGTTTGACTTTAAAGACCAACAGGAGACACAAGAAAAGGCAATAACCCTCAGATGATCATCCTGTGTGGCTCCCTCCCCTCTCTCTCCCTTCTCCCCTCTCTCCCTCCCTTTCTCCCCTTTCCCTCCTTTCTTCCCACTCTCTCTTCCTTCTCCTCCAACTCCCAATTCTACTCTCTCCCTAAACTCCCTGTCTTCCTCTTTTAATTTCTCTCCTTTTATCTCTCACCCTGTGTCTCTCCCCTTGACTACCCTCTCCCTCCCTCTCTCTCTCCCTTCCGCCTCTCTCTCCCCTCCCCCTCTCTCCTTGTTAGGTGGAGTTAACAGGCAGCAGTGTGTTTGACTACATCCACCCTGCCGACCACGTTGAGATGGCCGAGCGTCTGGGCATCAAGCCCCACCTGCGGGCTGAGGCAGGCTGCCACACAGGGCCCGAGAGCGCCTCAAGCTCCGCCTCCACGCCATCTCTAGCGGGCACGCCAGAGCCCGGTATGTCTGGGAGCGCAGCATGTGGCTGTGAGTGTGTGTCTATGTGTGTGTGAGTTTGTTTTGATTCAAGACGAAGATGGACATTCAAGTGCAAGCAAAGCTCACACAGATATACACACAGACAATCCCACACACACACACACACACATATACACAAATGCACACATCCCAACACTCACACACGCTCCAGCACCTTGTCTGCAGTGTCTGACGGTGTCTCCACCCCACAGCCCCCTCCAGCCCCCACTCTCCAAGGGATGAAGCTCCAGACAGGGGCTTCTTCATCAGGATGAAGTCCACCCTCACCAAGAGAGGCCTCCACATCAAATCTTCTGGATACAAGGTGACATGCTACACAACTTAAACAATTCATGCAAATTCAAGGATTCCAGTTAAGAGGTGAACTTGACGTAGGGGTTTGTGATCGGTTCTTTTCCTGTCAGGTGATTCACGTGACTGGACGAATCCGCTGTCGGCCAGCCCTGGTGCCTGGCTCGGGGCGACCGGTGCGTCGACCAATGGGCTTGGTGGCTTTGGCTCACACCCTCCCTCCTTCCACCCTGAATGAGGTCCGCATGGAGAGCAACATGTTCGTGTTCCGAGTCAACATGGACCTGCAGGTCACATACTGTGAGAACAGGTAGGTCTGTGTGAATGTTGAAATGATAGATGTTATCCAAGGAGCCTGCATATATTTAATATGTTTGTGTGTGTGTGTCTGTCTGTAGGATCTCAGAGTACATGGATCTAACCCCAGCGGAGGTGGTGGGTCACACCTGTTACCACTTCATCCATGTAGAAGATCTGGAGAACATCCGACAGAGCCACGAAGACTGTGAGAACCATAGGAGTACTGCTAGAGATGTCCTATATACTATGCTGATGTGCTATTCTGCTATCTCACTACTAGATACTACTGCTACTGCTAGATAAGCACTACTACAGTACTGATAATGTACTGTTAGAATGTTACCAAAGTCTGCATCCTTAGTATAACTTTGTAAAGCATTCCCTGTGGAGATCTGTTCTATTACGGTTAGAGCACTAGTAGAGTCAGAATACTGCTTGATGACTATCAGCTTACTGTGCTGATCTTGAGCCAGCGGTTCCATCGGGATGAAATGGGAAGGAATCTGGTTCTGACCCAGCACTGACTTGCTGGTCCTGACCCAGCACTGACACGCTGGTCCTGACCCAGTACAGTGAGAAGCTGCGTGAATGCGGGGCCTGATTTCAGTGGCGCCCTCTGGTGCCTGTTAGGATTATGATTGTTCTAGCTGGCAATCTCATCTGACTCCTCTTCTTCCCCTCTCTCTCTCTCTCTCTCTGACTTCTGTCTCAGTGTTGAGGAAGGGTCAGGTGGTGACAGGATACTACCGCTGGCTGCAGAGGAGGGGGGGGTACCTCTGGATCCAGTCCTGTGCCACCGTCTCTATCAACCACAAGGCCCCCCATGAACGGAACATCATCTGGGTCAACTACGTCATCAGGTAGGCCTTTGTAACATGCCCACTCAGACAAGCCCCTCCGCCCTGACACACACACACTTTAATAAAGACAGTATACATTAGTTTAATATACAGAAGTTCTCTGCCAGGCAGGTCAAGGCATCTCTTGGACATTGTATTTCTATGAACTGGAAGAGGATTAGAATAACGCTGGAAGCACATTCATTTACACATATTTAATAAACTGTCATTATGACAATCCTTTGTCATTTGTAATTATATCATTATAGCCATTTCAGCTATAGTATAGCTACAATTATAATCACAGTTACACACCTGGTCTAGTCTTTTGTTCTTTATGAGTGTTTGCTGTTCAAATGGATATTTTTTGTTCTTCAATATCCTCTTCAATTCACTCCAATACCTACACAATAACAAAAAGCACAACACATCAACTCAAGCAGTCCCTTTGTCTCACTGTTACACTGCACACACGTCCGCACACACACAGACTTCACATGCACACACAGACATGCACACACACAGACTTCACATGCACACACAGACATGCACACACTTCCGCACACACACAGACTTCACATACACACACAGACAAGTCGTAGAGGAGTCAGACAAAACCAGAGTAGCAGTTCGAATTACGATGCTAATAGGACCGGCTCTCTATAATTACAACAAATGGATGTCAGAATTTCAGTCTGAATGGTGTTTTAGTTAATTAGCGCTGCAATTACTGTAGCTTGTTAGACTCTGCACCAAACACCTCAGCTGAGGTTAACTCTGGATGGAGGAGGGATTCCTGGTAGAGGAGAGTTGGGGGTGTACAGTATGTGTGTATATGGGAGAGGCGGTGCAGTTGAATTGAGTGTGCAAAGGCTGAAACAGGGCAGGGGGACGTGATGATGATGACACTAGAAGTTCCCTCTCTGTGTCCTCTTCCTGCCTCTCTTCCTTCTCTCTCTCTCTCACTCTCTGTCTTCTCTCTCTCTCACTCTCTGTCTTCTCTCTCTCTCTCTCTTCCTTCTCTCTCTCTCACTCTCTTCCTTCTCTCTCTCTCTCACTCTCTGTCTTCTCTCTCTCACTCTCTCTCTTCCTTCTCTCTCTCTCACTCTCTGTCTTCTCTCTCTGACTCTCTCTCTGTCTTCTCTCTCTCTCTCACTCTCTGTCTTCTCTCTCTCTCACTCTCTGTCTTCTCTCTCTGACTCTCTCTCTGTCTTCTCTCTCTGACTCTCTCTCTGTCTTCTCTCTCTCACTCTCTCTCTGTCTTCTCTCTCTCACTCTCTCTCTGTCTTCTCTCTCCTTCCTCTCTCTCTGTCTTCTCTCTCCTTCCTCTCTCTCCTTCCTCTGTCTCTCCTTCCTCTCTCTCCTTCCTATCTATCCTTCCTCTCTCTCCTTCCTCTCTCTTCTTCTTCTCTCTCTTCTTCCTCTCTCTCCTTCCTCTCCCTCTCCTTAATCTCTCTCCTTCTTGTCTCTCCTCTCTCTCTCTCTCTCTCTCTTCCCTCAACTTCACTTCATCCACTCTCTCCCCCTCTCCCCTATCTCTCCTCTCTCCCTCAACCTCTCTCCTTCCACTATCTTTCTCACCCTCTCTCCGTCCACTCTCTCTCTCCCTCACCCTTACTCTCTCTTCCTCATGTTCTCTCTCTCCCTCCCCCTCTCTTTTCCCCTCCCCCAGTCGTACAGAGCTCCCAGATACACCTCTGGACTTGCTGCAGCTGCCAGAGACTCTGAGGGCGGAGCGACTACGAGCCAGCACCTCTCCCACTGACGTGTCACCTCAGGCCCGAGGTACGCACACATGCACACACGCACGCATACACACACATGCATACACACACATGCATACATACACACACGCACGCATACACACACATGCATACATACACACACGCACGCATACACACACATGCATACATACACACGCAGGCATACACACACACACGCATACACACGCGCACACACGCACGCATACACACACATGCATACACACACATGCATACATACACACACGCACACATACACACATGCATACATACACACACGCAGGCATACACACACACACGTATACACACACGCACACACATACACACATGCATACACACACACACACACGCACGCATACACACGCACGCATACACACACACGCATACACACACATGCATACACACACGCGCACGCATACACACATGCATACACATACACACACGCATACACACACGCATACACACACATGCATGCAAACATACACAGGCACGCACACAAATACACAATCCAGTACATTTTTGTGACCTCTTCTGTCTTTACCCTCTTCTGCAGGGCCCCAGCCAATCAAGAGCTCCATGAGCAAGGATGACTCCCATTCTAAAGGCAGAGAAGTCTACACTCCTTCCTCCACCATCCAATCAGAGGAGAGAAGGAAGCGTGGCCTGCGGTCTCACCCGGAAGGCCCGCCCCCTGAAACACGCCAGCGTCTGGAGGAGTTCCACGCCCTGGAGGAGAGCGCCTCATCTGACCTGGGAAGCGAGAGTGAGGGAGATGAGGAAGAAGAGGAGAGGGCATGGGACCAGGGCGCAGACAGCAGCGAGAGGATGAAGAGGGAGGAGGGGGGAGCAGGAGGGGGAGAGAAGCGGGGAGGGGACCACGGCAGGCGGGGAGAGAGGGTGGGGGCCAGGGTGCAGAACGGCCGGGCTGTGATCCAGCATCTGAAGAGCGTAGCAGGGTCGCCTCCCTCCTCCCGGCCTCCCAGCATCAAAACTGAACAGGAGAGCCGGAACGCAGGCGGGCGCTGGACACACTCACACAGCCAGCCACCCCCCTCACACATACACACTCCCTCAGGCAGCCTGAGTGGAGACAGCCCGCCTACCCCCCTTCCTGACTCCTCCTCCTCCTGCGAAGCTCCGCCCAAAGGTCTCTTCACTCCTCCCTCCCCCACTCTCTCCCCTCCCATGTCCAACTCCTCACCCTTGCCCCGTGAGGACAGGGGGGGCATGCTTGGGGGGCGGGGAGGGGTGGGGCCTGACTTTGAGTTGCTACAGCGATTGGCTGCGGGCGGTGCGGCCGGGCGCGTTCTCTTCCATCCATTGGCTCTCGGGCCGCAGGGCCCCCAAAGCCTCTACGCTCCCAGCACCATCCGCTACGCCCCCCCTGAGCTGCCCCCCTCCCATCACGGCCACGGAGACGGCCACCACAAGGGTCCCCCGCCAGCCTTCTTCCCCCACCTCCAGAGGCTGGCCAGCCTCCCCCCCTTCGGCGGCCTCTCCCCCTCCGACGCACCCTTCCCCTCTGGACTGCCGTTCTGTATGAATGGACTGAGGGGGGCTGCCGGGCCGGAGGATGACTGAAAGATGGGGATGATAGTGGGGAAGGGGAAAGACCTGAGGTTGCCTTAAGGCTGCCATGGACGTACTGTAACCTGGACTGGTCAGAAAGATCCCCCGTCCCCCCCACTGAAGCTGGGGAGGTAGTGCTGGGGGGGGGAGGTACTGGGGGGGAGGCTGGACTAGGTGACGCCAGGTGTCTCATCTTCTTGTGACTCACCTGGACAAGTGGATCCAGAGTCATCCTAACTCTGAGGGAGGAGAACGTTCGGAACCTTCTGGACTGTGGACTTTTACCCCACTGTTAGTGTGACGTTAGCAAACCCTCGCTCCACCCCTTCACCTCTCCCTCTCTCTCGTCCCCCCACTCTTAATCTGTGTACAGAGTTGTGTGTCAGTGTCTCTCGGAGAAGCCATAATGTACATAGAGAAAGGACCATCCATACTGTTCATCCTTCTATCCCACACTCACTGCCTCAATCTTATCCTCAGTTCATAACTCCCTCCCTTAGTCTCCCTCCTTCCTTCCTTCCTTCCTTCTTTCTCACTTCCTCTATCTCTCTTTCTCTTATGACCACCCCCTCCTCCTTCTCTTCATCGTTCCCTCGCTCCTCCCTGATCCCTAATTCATTCCTTTAACTATCCCTCCCTTCCTATATCCCGGCTCTGCAGTACTGGACTACTGTGTATGAGAGTGAATGAGTGTGAACTGAGGTGTGTCCTGTTTAAAAGGGGATGTCAATACTGTTAACATGAACTGCCCCTGTGTTGCATCTGGCTGTCACCCTCCTGAATCTACTAAACATACTTTAAGCACACTGTGATGGATAACCTTGAATATTGAACATTCCATCACCCTTGATAGGTGGCTGGGGTGGGGAGAGGAGAGGAGGGGATGAGGGGAGAAGAGGAGGGGAGAGTATGAGAAGAGGAGAGGAGGAGAAGAGGGGGAGAGTGTGAGAAGAGGAGAGGAGGAGAAGAAGGGAGAGTATGAGAAGAGGAGAGGAGGAGAAGAGGGGGAGAGTATGAGAAGAGGAGAGGAGGAGAAGAGGGGGAGAGTGTAATTAGAGGAGAGGAGGAGAGGAGGGGAGAGTATGAGAAGAGAAGAGGAGGGGATGAGGGGAGAGTGTGAGAAGAGGAGAGGAGGAGAAGAGGGGAGAGTATAAGAAGAGGAGAGGAGGAGAAGAGGGGGAGAGTGTGATTAGAGGAGAGGAGCGGCGATAAGCCATATCTCTAATGTTGCTCCTGGTTCGCGTTATCGCCCTAAGAAAAGGAGAAAAACAAGAAAATTGGATGTATGGGATTGTGTGGAATCGGGCAGGAGGACTGAGGGCAGATGTGGGAGGGGTGTGCATGGAGGAGTTTATTTGATTTAAGGTCACCAGTTTGTCAGAGCACTTACACATAACATGTCATGACATGAACACAAAGCACTTCATCATTTGACGACAGAAAGATTATAATGTCCACTGAAGTGCTTATGACCGCAAAACAGAAACTGACCACAGGGCGTACATTACCGTTTTCGGTGGTGTAAGAGGTTTGGAGTTATTAAACCGACCGTTAAAGTGATCATTTAAAATAACTACTGAACCTGAGTGTTCGATAGAAATTACCGGTATGTTGGATCAAAAAAATGATATACTGCGTTTGTTTTCATATTTAAAAGTTTTTTTTTTTAAAGACCTTTCCCTCCAGAGAAGTACACACTGCAGACTGAGATTACAGAATCTAAAAATGTTTAATGCCATTACTGTGAGGCAATTCTTTCTTGATGGTGATTGGTTGGTTTTCTGAACGGCTTTGTCTCTTTTGGCTAATATGGACGTTACTCTTTCAAGCCAAAATTGCTACATTTAGAGCTTCATAACTTAAATGGAAACTGCTGTAGCTATTGCACACAAAAGGTATGTGTGGGTACGTGCTTGTGCACGTGTCGTGTGTGTGTGCGTGTGTGATGTGTGTCTGTGTCTGTGGTGTGTGTGTGTGTGTGTGTATGTGTGTGTGTTATCCAGTCCAACGGCTAACCCTTGGCATCACTGTGAATCTAACCTGCTCTGTATCAAACGTTTGTGAATATTTCATGTCTCATCCTTCACCTCTGATCTGACAAAAAGGAACCACTGTAAAAGATTCAAAAGATTCAGATGATGATGATGATGATGATAATAACAATGATAATAAATATTGCAGTAGAGGAGTACACAGTCTCTGTTCATATGTTGTTTGTATTGTCGACCTGAATCCAGCAGATGTTCGGAAGGACCAAAAGCACACGGGGATGCACATCAGCACATAACCCATCTCAGGGACATGACACAGCATCCCACACCTCACCACCGAGCTCCCGCTGATCGCTGTGAAACGATGCGTGAAGCGTGAGAAACGCAACACACCCTCTTAACTGTGACCACAGTTTGACCACAGACTGAGCACAGTTTGAACACAGGTCTGAGCTCTGAACCTTTCCCAGCAGTAGATAGCAGTGTACATCCTTTCATCTCAGGCTGAAGGCTCAACACATCAAATGCGTTTGATGTGAAAGCGTGAGTGTGTGTGTGCGCGCCTGCTGGAGAGTGTGTAACCATGTACGCTTGCATGTGTGCGTTCGCTCGCATGTGCGTGCGAAAGAGAAAATATGCACACGTGCACACTTCCATTTGTGTCCGTGTGTGTTGAGAGTGTGTGTTGTCTCAGGCTGCCCTGGGGAGTGTCTCTGACATTGAAGACGGGTTAAGTCCTGTTTTACATTCAAGTGGCAGGGCCCAGTTCATTAGACTGGGGATCATTCCTCCTCAGGACCGAGGCAGCCGCATACTAAACAAGAGCCGTTGTTGGGGAGAAAATGCCAGACTATGTGCCAAAGTGTGTGTGTGTCTGGGAGCCGAAGATATGAAAAACGAACGTGTGTGTCTGTGTGTGTGTTGGAGATATGAAAAGCGAACGTGTGTGTCTGTGTGTGTGTTGGAGATATGAAAATGAGTGTGTGTGTCTGTGAAGAGAATACAAGTGACCTCAGGCCTTAATCTCTTTGTGGACTCCTTTCACTGATGGGCTATTCTGTGGGACATGCCTGGCCCTCGTGTTTGTAAGTGTGTGCATGTGTGTCTGGGTATGTGTGCTTTTGTGTCTGGGTGTGTGCGTTTGTGTTTCTGGGTGTGTGAGGTTGTGTGTCTGAGTGTGTGTGTTTGTGTGTTTGGGCACGCCAACCACTTCTCTGTCTTCTCCTCACCCATCTGAGAAGGTGGGGGAATGGAAGGATGAAGGGGTGGAGGAATGGAGGTTTAAATAGACATAAGTCGTTGTGTGACAGGAATTGAATGATGGAGCAAAGAGTTGGAAAGGAGAAACACGTCCAGATGCAGAGAGGCAGGGATGATCAGCCTGACAGAGGAAAGGATGAATGGATAGATGGATGAATGGATGGATGGGGCAATGGATGGCTAGGTAGACAGATGGAAGGATGGATAGGTAGATGGACAGATCTGTAGACCAAGTGAAGAATGGGTAGTTAGAAGGAAGGATGGATAGATGGACGGAGGGATGTTTGTAAGGTGGGGCGCGTCTGTAGCTGGCGGGCGAGCTGCCCTTTAGCTGCTCCGGGTCTGAGAGCCGCCTGCATGCCAAACATTGCTGTCCAGACGGAGGGGGGGGGGACCGGAAGGTAGAGAGGAGAGGAGAGGGGGGAGGAGGAGGGAGAGAGAGAGGAGGTGGATGAGAAACGATGGGGAGAAAGAGAGGAGGAGAAAGGAGACACGCTGCAGCACCCTGCCAGACACGCCCTGAATAAGAAACAAACTGCACCAAAACACCCTGGAAGAGAGAGGGAGGGACAGGAAGAAGAGAGAGGGAGCGGGAAGAGGAGGAGAGGGGGAGAGGCAGGAGGAGGAGAGGGGGAGAAGAGGAGCAAGAAGGAATGTAAGTACAAGTCTGACAATCAATTTGTGAAGGAGAGAAGGGTAGGGGTGGAGTGTGGTAGGAAGAGAAAGTGTGATGCGAGGTAGAAAAAAGGGGTCTTGGAGAGATGGACAGTTAGGGACAGAAAGGTTAGCAGCAGCGGAACAGAGGTGTGTGTGATATCAGGCCTGGGGTTTCACCCTGTCCTTGATGCTTCTCAGCCTCAGAACACCACAGCTGGCTCCACGCACGGCACACACACTCTGCACACACGCCTCCAAACCCAAATGTGAATGGGCACACAAACAGTTGGACACACACACACACACACACCTAATCTGGACTCACAAACATGAAGCCCGTGCTGTACACAGAAACACCTTTGATATTTTCTTTCATCAAAATGTAAGAATCAAATCAGGTTTAACCGTTTATTGACATCACAGGTAGATGCTCCGACAATCATGCAAACACAAACCTTCCGGATAACATAACCGGAGCTTCAAGCACATACACAAATCACAGAAATTATTACGTAAAATTACTGCCATTTATTTGTCAAAATAAATGCTAAAAACCGATACTATCCCCTCTGACGTTCCACAGACTCCAGACTGTGGATTAATAGAACGTTCATGTGCGTCTGCATGAGGGAACTGCAAACCAAGTCATTACAAATACAGCCTCCTTACAAGAATCAACAACTGTGAGCATAAATAGATCTGAGATCAGATTGTAGATTGTGTCTGTCACAGCATACAACACCACTCCCTCACCTGCACTGACCTTAAGTCAGCTATGGTAACATCTGATAACTAACTAGCTACCAGCTGCAACCTACAGGGGGTACGTGTGTGATTCGAAAGTGTGTGATTCGAAAGTGGACAGAGGAAGGACAGAGGAAGGAGAGAGGACAAGAGGGTGGGTGAAGAATGAGAGACAGAGGAGAGAGGGGGAAGAAGAGGAGGAAGAGAGAGAAAAGAAGAGTGATACATCAGTTTATCAGGGTTATGAAGAGAATTGGAAAAGTGCTCTCTGATGTTGAATGTAAACATGATTACGTACTCACAGGAGGCACTGTGTGTGCGTGTGTCTGTGTGTGTGAGAGAGAGACAGAGAGAGACAGAGAGAGACAGAGAGAGACAGAGAGAGACAGAGAAAATGTAAATCATGCACGTTCCTTTGAAAAGATAATTCAAAAATCCACCTACTTTAGATAATAATTATTATGGAGGAACGTAGGACTTCATTTTCATACGGTTTATAAAAAATAAACATTAAAAATAAAGCAGCAGTTTTTTAACGATGTGATTAATTATTAACCTGGACATCTGACTTTCATCTTTGGAGGTTTGAGAGCCAAGTCAGGTAAGCCCAAGGAGCCCTAAGGTAACCCTCCTTCTCAAACACACACTTCACTATGCTCACAACACAAGAAAGATCGCTTTTCTAATAGCAAACAATCAGTCAGTCAGTCAATCAATCAAACACACACACACACACACACACACACACGTACGTACAGCAATAGAAGGAGACAGTAAGCTATGAAAGTACTCTGGAGTCACACACACAGTACACCCAGTATAGAAATCATGCACACGCACACACACACCTCATCCCTCTTCTCTCTACTTGTCTTGGCCTTTGTTGTTGTCATGGGAACGGTACCCCCCCCTCTCCCGGTCCCGTCGGTCGCGGCACTCCTGGCACTCGGAGCCTTCGGCGCGCCCTTCGTCGTCCTCCTCCTCATCCTCGTGGATGATCTCCACCTCCAGGCGTCCGATGTAGAGCGATACGGCACACAGCCAGAAGAGGGCGACGCTGCCCACCACGGCGCAGTGAAGCAGCACGGCTGGCAGAGACAGCAGCAGCAGCCTCCTCAGAGTGAGCAGGCTGCCCACGTAGGACGCCCCCCCAAACGACACGCACACCCCTCCCAGGATGAAGAAGGCTGCGGGAGGAGGGGGGAAACAAAAAGGTGAGAGAGAGAAAGAGAGAGAAAGGGAGAGAGACAGAGAGAGAGACAGAGGAGAGCAGGAGGATATCATGAGATTTGAGCTATATGACGTCTCACTGGTCGTTCAGACCACTGAAACATGTGTCACGCCTGTCGTTGTCTTTGCTGTCTCCTTAAGTCTGGAGAGCTGGCATCCTAACCCTATCCTACGTACCGTATCCTGCCTCTCGGCCCACCTCGCTCTGGACAAACGCAATCACCCCGATACCAGTGGCCAGAAGGCCGTTACGGAACCATGACAGAAATCCTGAAACACAGAATAGAGAACATAACCAGGCTAGAGAGCATAGAACTAAGATAGAGAACACAGCAGGGTGGATAATATTGAACCAGAATAGAGAACGAAATAGAAAGCATAGAACGTGCAAACGACATCAAACAACACCCTGATATAAAGATGAGCCTTTATGGAATACCTGTCTCGTGAGATTTCCTCAACATCTGCCCAAAAAGAGGGAAAATAAGCAGAATAGATACATTAAGACACAGTACAGCTCATTTAACCGATACTGCCCTACTGTTTCAAATAGTTTCGATATTTTGACCATCAGGACATAATTTTTCAATATAAGTATGTGCTTTATAGATTTGAGATACAATACATGTATGTAAACCCTACCAATGCATCTGCCTTGTCTAGTTCTGTGAAGTTATACTGCTGTTGCTCCGGTGTCCGACTCTTCCCCCATGGTCCTTTCTCCGCCACCCAGTTCCGCACCGACCCGTGCAGTCTCCTCACCGGTAGTCCTCCAAGATATTGCGGGCGGGTTTGTCTGACAACCCTTGCAAACTGGGACAATATCTGCGGTAGCTGCCTTCTCGTAAACCAACTTAAGGCAGCCATTGCTCACGAAAACATAACACGACCCCGCAGTACCCTCTGAACTCCGACACTGAAAACAAAACCAGGAAGAGCATGCCGGTGAAGATGTTGACACCCATTGGTTAGAGCGCCATCGTGCGTTTCGTATGGAAATAAATAACATAAATAATTCTGACATTACACTATTTCCATATTTGAAAATAGGTCAATAGGATGCTGTCTTGGAGTTGAAAAACGATCTCCTTGGAGGCCAAAGCAGGTGAACACTGCAACTCGTGTTCGAAACGTAGCGCCGCATGAGGGCGCTCTTTGACAAGAAACTCCGACCAAGCGGGATGAATAATATTTCCTGAGAAATGTTGTTTCCTCAGTCTATGTGTATGGGTGTGTTGTCTGCATGTGGGTGTGGGTGCTATGTGTGTGTGTTCACTTATATGAAGTCGCCGGTCCTTTTCCTGCCTGTCCCTGTGTGGGGTGTGTTCCTTTTGTGTCTAGGTTGTCTCCCGGGACGACAGCATCCACAGCCGCCCCAGCTGATGACTGCTTGGCGTGAGCAGTATGGTGCGTGCGTGCTGCCAGGGGCTTTGAGGAAGGCCGGGACTTTGATGTGATGAGCAGCTGAACCTTATGTCTCCCTTCCAGTCACGCAAACGCCACAGACCCCTGGACGGAGAGAACACACTCTACATCCTGTCAAACACACACACACACACACACACACGCCCCCACACACACAAACACACACGCTCTCTCTGTACACAGAGCCCCCAATGGTCACACATAACTCCCTCTGCACGCACAGCCCACTACAGTCACACACAACTCCCTTCCTTAGCAAGCCAGTCAACCAAATAGGGCTACCAACAGTCCATTTAGCAGACTAGTCAGAAATATGATCAGCCTGTGTAACAAACAGACTTTCTAACAAATGGTGTAAAGATGTGTTGGGCCTGTGCTTTGGGTTCTCTCATGCTTGCTGAGAGGGTGGGAGGGCTAAAGAGAGGTGCTGTTGTAAATGATCTCATGGGTTTATTCTAGTCGAAGGAACACTTTGTAACCAAGCTGATGTCATCCACCTCCACGCGCGCGCGTGAGTGTGTGTGTGTGTGTGTAAGAGAGAAACATAAACAAAATGAGGACAGAGGAAAGTGATCATCAACATTCATTCATTTTCTACTGCCGATCCCAAGGAGGGATTGCAGTGCCGCTTCTTGCCGTTTGGGGTCACAGGTGACTGGAGCCTAACCCAGTGACTTGGGGCCATAGGCAGGGTACAACCTGGACTGGGGCCCGCAAGTCGCAGGGTGATAATGAACGATCAACTTTCACTGACTACCCATTCAGACAAAAATCATGTTTTTGTACAACAACAGACAGTTTTTCAAATTAAATACTGCAAAGATTAAGAGACAAAATCAGGCAAACATTTGATTGTTTATTGTCATTATTTGAGTTGCGTCTAGTCAACCATGTCATGTACAACATACAAGCCTGTCTACCTCAATGCAGTTTCTAGCATGGCATGGCAAACCATAAAGTGCTTTTGGTCTTAGTATTTCTCTACCTGTTCCACACATACACACACATACTAAGATGAGAGGACCAGAGACTCGCACATCCACTCTGAGCACGTCAGTGTATCCAGGGTGCTGCTGTCTGTGCTTGTGACTGTATACCAATGTTTACAAAAGTCACATTTCTGTTTCAGACATGTGACCTCAGAGCTGACGAATGAACCAAAAGGTGACGTCTGATTGGCCGTGGTGCTAGTTTGAACCTGCCCTACAGTGGATAAGAATTCTTCAGTTTTCAGTTGTAGACCTGGTGCTCTTTCAAGCCGTTCAAGGACAGCTTCTCACCCAGAACCTGGATGTTCTAGAACAAGCACCTTCCTCTTCTTATCTCTGCTGTTGATTCTAATCTCAACTCTGGTTTCAGTCTCAGAAGTGGTTTTAAAAGTCTGTTTCAAATTAGAGCCACGCTTTCATTGCATGGTACCATCTCAACTTGACTCACTGGTACCAAGTGGGTCTACCTTGTTTTTAACCGCAGATAGTTTCCCCCACTGGTAATAATAGCAACATCGCACAAGATTGCTTTTCACCTCGGGTCACCAGGAACCTCAATAAAGGCCATCAACAAAAACTAGCACTTTCCAGGTTTGCCTGGCAGAATATCAAAAAAGGCAAGTATAGTCGATTTGACACAGTACCATACAGCTGAAAAGCGATGTAGGTGTATGTTATACCTAGCTCACTTTGATTTCACTTCCTGTTGGGATGTGCCCTGATGGGAGTGGGTGTGCCTAAGTCTGAGCATATCCTGAGGTCTTGGCTCTGATTGGTCTGAGCACTGATTGAAAGACAGATGACCTGCTAATGTGTGAGCAGACAGATGTTGTTAGTTCGATGCATCATAACAGAGCTGAATATTAACAAGCCACCAAAACTTCAACAGCAAATTATAGTCTTTTCAGTTAAAGAGTTCTCTGACTTCATCATCTTCATCTTCATCCTCCTCTGTCAAACGCCACCTGAGTTTCTCTTGGCCCCTCTTCCTTGTGTCGCTACCCTGACCAATGGACTGTGTTGTCTCCGCCCTTATTCACTTGACTGTCCAATGAGATGCAGCGGAATACATCCACACAGCTAAACTGTGGAGGATCCAATGTGGACACAGCAGGCAGGTTAATCTGCGTCTCACTTTAATAATGGCCGTCCAATAGCAGCAGGCGTAGGCACGTTCAGAACACACTTCAGGGATTGGCTGAGATTTAGGTCTGGTTGCTTTGAGTGACAGGCACTTGAACACCCTTCTGACCAGTTGCTATGGAGACATAGTAAACAGGACAGAGGACACGTTAATATTAAAATAGATGATATCATAATAAAAGGTTGAGAGAAAATCTAAGAGGTATTTGAATGAATTGATTGAAAGGGTTTATGAAATCTTTGGCTGCCGTACAGAATAGACAGAACTATTAGAACATGGAACAGGAAGAGTAGACAGAACTAGAACTATGAACAACATCTGAATGTTTCCATGCTGAACTCACCCAGACGATACTTCTCCTTGGCATCTGCCCGCTCCTTGGCATCAAAGTACCAAACTGTGATGGCATAGCTGCAGACAGAGCAGAGGAGAGGAGAGGAGATGGGAGGAGATGAAAGGCTGTTACAGATGGTCAGCTCAGGGTCAGCGCAGGACAGTGTTAATGGTTTCTCCTGGTCTCTCCTCTAGGTCTCTCTCTAGGGTTGAGTTGTTTATTCCTGTCTCTCTGACCCCCCCCCCCCCCTCCTCCTCTACACACCCCCTACCCCAAGGCTCCAGACTCACAATCCCCCCACCGACTTGTTCAGGAAATACACACTTCCTGTCCTCAACCTTACCTCCTACCAAGTGTAAAGAGGAGTAGAGGAGAGTAGAGTAGAGGAGAGGTCAGTAGAGGAGAGGACAGTAGAGTAAAGGGCAGTAGAGGAGAGGAGAGTAGAGGAGACTAGAGGAGTGTAGAGTAGAGTAGAGTAGAGTGAAGGAGAGTAGAGTAGAGTAGGGGAGAGTAGAGTAGAGGGAAGCAGAGTGAAGGACAGGAGGGGGTGTTGGTGGGAAAGTTGACTTCAATAATAGTTCAACCTGCTGTTAACAGTGTTTGTGCACAAATACGCATATGTCTACCTCATGAACACATCACGTGGCCGTGTCACTTCCTCCCTCACTTGACCTCTCCAGGTTTCGATCGGCCTGCATGCCACTGACCACCTCTCCCACGCACCACACCACGCCCTGTCATGACAGCTAGACTCCTTACCGAGTAGAGAAGGCTGGCTTGACTTCGTGTGGGTTTCTGCGGTCAGACCAGAAGATGAGCAGACGGTCAAACAGCGGTTCAATGTTGGCGACCACACTTCTTCCCTCTGGGTATATCTGGAGCAGGCCTCCGTGAATCTGCCAACACACACGTATGCATACACACACAGCCAAGCGCACACAAAGGTATTTTAGTACTCCATCTTTGGATGATACGCGCTGATGGGGGTTATCAGGAAGGTGTGTGTACCTTGACATCCCAGCCCTTGTTCAGGTAGTATATACATGTGATGCAGCGCCCGTCTCCATTAGGATTGTCCACGTGACGGACATAACCTGTGCCGTTGCCAGGGTAACATGCTACCATGGCCTGAAGTGAGAAAGAGAGAGAGAGAGAGAAGGGGGAGACAGGGAAAGAGAGAACCATATAACGATGACTCAATTTGCTTTCTAATGTAATTGTAATTGCTGATACTAACCCACATTGGCAAACCACTTGACCCTGCATAGTACACAGCGTCCACAGTCAGGTTTAATAGCCAGTCAGCCAGTCAGTCAGTCAGTCAGCCAGTCAGCAGGCCAGCTAGCCAGCCAGCTAGAAAAGAACCTGGCACAGACAGACGGATGGTGGGGCTCACCTAGAACAGAGACCTGCTCCTGAAAGTACCTTGCATGTGCTTCTGAATGGTTGTGTGTGTGTGTGTGTGTGTGTGCGCGCGTGCGTGCGTGCGTGCGCGTGCACATGATATCAAAACATTTGTGTCGCAAACATTTTCTGTTCAAAAAGATTTACTCAACTATACCCTTTCTTTCTCTTGCTCTCTCTCTCTCTCTCTCTCTCTCTTATGCACGTTCACTCACACACTTAAAGACACACAAACACAGTCATTGCTGCTGATCTCAGCTTAAGGCAGTTTTCACTGTTAACAACCATAATTAGCCACAATTAACATGAACTGTATCAGAGCAGAGATGGCACAACCCTAGCCTACAGCAACTGAATGATACTGTACAAATGCACATACCCTCACTCACACATTCATTCGCATTCACGCACACCCATGCATAAACACTCTCTCACACACGCACTGTCCTCTAGACCAGGGTCTGTTAAACTGCATGACACCAGCATGATTTGACACGCTCTGATACTATCACCCTGTCCTCCCTCCATCTCTCTGCTGATCTGCACCCTATGTGCCAGTCTAATGGCCAGTGCCCCTGTCTGCCAGCCTGTCAGTGTGCCACCTGCATTTGTTCCCACAGAGATATGCTGGCTGCCACGGTGACGGATCGAGAGAACAATCTGTTCTCTGAGAAGTTAAATAAATATGGAAAGGGTTATAGAGGTAGAGGGAGGGAGGGAGGGATTGAAAGAGTGAGGGGGGAAATCAAGCTTGAGAAAGTGAAAGAGCGGGACAGAGGGATAAACAGCAGGGAGTTGTGTGTGTGTGTGTGTGTGTGTGTGTTATACCACACCACAGCCCAGCCTTCCTTCTTAGCAAAGCACTGACTCATCCCATCCCGGATCTCCACATTTCAGAAAAGATTAAGTCATTTCCCCCAGAACCTTAACACCAACCTTTCTGTTCCTCAATTCAACACCCAGTCTGCCTCTGCTTCTGCTTCTGCTTCTACCTCTGCCTCTACCTCTGCTTCTACCTCTGCCTCTACCTCTGCTTCTACCTCTGCCTCTACCTCTGCTTCTACCTCTACCTCTACCTCTGCTTCTACCTCTGCTTCTACCTCTGCTTCTACCTCTGCTTCTGCCTCTGCTTCTGCTTCTGCTTCTACCTCTGCCTCTACCTCTGCTTCTACCTCTGCTTCTACCTCTACCTCTGCCTCTACCTCTGCTTCTACCTCTGCTTCTGCCTCTGCTTCTGCTTCTACCTCTGCTTCTACCTCTGCTTCTGCTTCTACCTCTGCTTCTACCTCTGCCTCTACCTCTGCTTCTACCTCTGCCTCTACCTCTGCTTCTACCTCTGCTTCCGCCTCTACTTGTGCCTCTGCTTCTGCCTCAACAACAACCGGAGTTCCCCACTCTGACCAGGCAGTTGGCTTGTGCTTTATGGACATTCCCTCCAATCATTCCTGTTGCTCCGTGTTTTCAACATAAAGCAGGAAGCTAAGCACAATATCCATGATAGTGTTTGCCATGGAAGTGCAGTTTCCTGCTATTGCTACAAATGTATGTGCAGCACAAAGCTACACAATGTGGTTTGGTGAAATCTATCAAACCATCCAGCCTGGTTAATGACATAAACTACCTTCTACGGGTTGAATTGAGCAGTGTGCACAGAGCTGATTCATTGCATGCATCCTCTGTTTATCTACTTGGTGCTCTCATCCTCATTCTAAGTTGATGTACCAGCTGGAGACACAACGTCTCTGTGTGTCAAAGTGCCAGCTGGTTACTTGCACCGCACCGCTGCCATTGTACGCGGCTGTTAGCTGCTAGCTATACTACTAAAGTGACGAATTGTTAGCTATTAGATGTTTAATAATCAAATTGGTTCTGTTGTTACTGCTAGAAGACTACACTCCGAAGGGCTGAGATGTAGCTGCTGGTCAACTATACTGCAAGGGGGTACATGCTGGCTGCTAGATCGAAACTGTGACACGATGCTACTGTAGCTGATGCATGTAATACGCTTACTGCTTCTGGTAGGGTTCTCTGTGTGTGGGTACGTGTGTGCATGTGTATGTGTGTCAGGGTGTATGTGTGTGTGAGCTTAGTTGCTAGGAGAGAGGCATTTGAGGACAGTCAGCAGCAGACATTCATTATGATACGCCTGCCGCATCACTCAAGGAGCTCCACCATCTCTCTCTCCTCTCTCTTTCTCTCTCTCTAACCCTCTCTCTCCTCTATCTCTCTAACCCTCTCTCTCCTCTATCTCCCAAACCCACTCTTCCCCTCTCTCTCTCTCTAACCCTCTTCACTATATTCATGTATTTCTCCCTAGCTCTGTAGCTCCTTAATCTCTCTCTTTCAGACACCAAGTCTCCGTCTTCAGCACTTTATACCCTACTCTTGCTCATTTTCCCTTGCTCTCTCCATCTTTTCCCCTCTCTCTTTTCTCTCAACAATCCCCCTCTCTTTTTCTCATTCCCCATTACTCGTTTTTCCTTACACCTCTATTTCTTCTCCTGTCCTTTCTCACTAAGTGTTCTGTCTCCATCTTTCCATGTCCTCCAGTCTCCCCTACCATGTCTTTCACTCCATGTTGGTTATATATTGTACCATTATTTCTCTTCTCTTTCTTCATCGGTGTCCTCATCTCACCTCTCCTCTTTCACTCTCTCTCTTCTCCCTCCGTCTCTCTGTTGAGGCTGCTTTGTGCCTACTCAGTGTGTCCCAGACTCCCAGCTCAGAAGACACATCCTATTGCTGTGGTGGCATTATTCTGGCGCCTGCACGCACACACACAAACATTTACACGAACACAGACACCAAGTCACTCATACGCTCGCTAACTCGCTCTCACACTCACAAATACACACACACACTGCAGAGCTTCTCTGTATGGTCCTGTTACCAAGGAAACAGCGGGGAAATATTTTGGCAGGCTAGCTAGAGAGGGGCTGATAATACATAGGAGAAAGAGAGCATGTAAGAGAGGGGATGGAAAGAAAGAGAGTGGGGAAAAACAAGGACAGAGTTGGAAAATGGATAGTCGGAAATAAGACAAGGAAAGAGAAAAGACTGATAGATTGCAAAAGAGGAACTGGTATTACACTGATTAAGGGAGGAAGTTTTTACAGATTGTGAAGAAATGATGGTGCGGTGACCTTGCAATTTAGCACCGCTCTCTTCACTTCCTCCCTTTTCCTACCCTTCCTTTCCTCAGCCTCACTTTCCCCTTCATCCAGCCACCTATCTCCCCTGCCTCTCTCACTTCCCCTCCAACCAACCACCTATCTCCCCTGCCTCTCTCACTTCCCCTCCAACCAACCACCTATCTCCCCTGCCTCTCTCTCTCTCCCTCCAGCCAACCATCTATCTCTCCTGCCTCTCTCTGTTTCTCTCCCTCCATCCAAACACCTATCTCTCCTGCCTCTCTCACTCTCCCTTCATCCAAACACCTATGTCCCCTGCCTCTCTCACTCTCCCTCCCTCCAGCCACTTAAGTCTCCTGCCTCTCTCACTCTCCCTCCATCCAACCGCCTATCTACCATGCTTCTCACTCCCCCTCCATCCAGCCATCCACATCAACCTCTCTCCTATACAGTAAAGTCAGGCAGAACAGCAACTATCATTCAGCCATGAGGAAAACCTCCTCAGTCAGGTAAGGTCACCCAAAGATGACATCATCAAGTGGGAAGGAGAAGGCCCACGGTGTAAAGAAGTAAGCTGTGTTGCAGCCTGTGGTGACTGTTTCTATTCAGACTGTTCAGACAGTGCAATATGCTACTCTACCACACTGCTCTGAGAGATGGAGGGAAGTCAAATGATGGAGGGGGAAAGGAGGAAACCGGAGAGAAATCGTATGACAGAATGAGGGGGTACCAGAGATGGAAGTGTAAAGCCTAAATCTATTCTGATGTCTCTGACCTACTCATGCTCTATGCTAAGCCAGGCTAATGCTACATCGGGGAGAATGGTGAACAGCAACTGCCTTTTGAGAAATGCTACACTAACATTACACTATGCTAAGCTAGCACAAAACTAGAGACAATGTAGCAGGTCAGTCAGTCGAGCAACTGCTTCTTGTGATTCCTCTCTATTTATACAAGTATATATATAAAAGTGTACTGTGTTACATGGAAGGGAGAAGTTTACACAACTGTCTAGACGGCTCTATAACCGCTAACTCGATTGATGCAGTGTACTATCCTCTGAACATTACTTGAGAGAGGAGGGGTGACATAACGTGTCTCAGATAACCCAAACCTGCGTCAATAGGCTGTCTCTCTTACCAGGATAGCACACACACACAGACACACACACAGACACACACACACACACACACAGCACGCTAGGCTATGTTCTAGATTACTGCAGGCAGCCTCAGGTTTGATTCTGTTTTAACAATTGAGGAGATTCAGTAGGTTGATGAACTATTTAGTGGCAAAGCCTACAGTCAGACATTCATACAATCCACAGAGTCATTCTCATGTTTAAAAGTGAATCAAAAACACACACATCCTACATACCACTACAGGTTTACCTTACCAGACCAACAAACACTCCCAAATGTACACACAGTCCCTTTTAGCTAAGCTACAAGAATGCCTTGTTTGTGTGCGGGTGAGATAGATAGGGATTGACAGAGTCATCTTCAAAGCTTGAAAGACACTGATGCCAGAAGAGATTGTGTACCTTCCTACCCCCTGGTAGGACACTGGATAGGACAGGCACTGGATAGGACAGGCACTGGATAGGACAGGCACTGGGTGGGACAGGCACTGGGTGGGACAGGCACTGGGTGGGACAGGCACTGGGTGGGACAGGCACTGGATAGGACAGGCACTGAGTGGGACAGGCACTGGATGGGACAGGCACTGGATAGGACAGGCACTGGATAGGACAGGCACTGAGTGGGACAGGCACTGGGTGGGACAGGCACTGGATAGGACAGGCACTGAGTGGGACAGGCACACCAGAACTAGGCCTAGAACTGAAACTGTCAACACTCCTTTCACATCTCACCTGAGCTTATCCAACACCTTAAGCCTTAGCAATAACATTCATATGTATCTCACCCATCCACCTCCCAGTTGTCCTTTCTCCTCCATCTTCAACCCATATCTCCCTCAGTCTTCATCTCTTTTTCTAATTACAGGTTACTAGTCTTTCTTTCTCACCTTGGTGCGCCCATTGATGACACAGTCCCCCAGCTGCCCGTTGGCCGCACTGCGCATGACGGCCTCATCAATGTGCGCCATCAGCACCCCGATGGCACCGCACCCTGGCTCACAGCCCTCCACCCAAGCGATCTGGTCTCCGCGAATGTTCCTGGACGGGATGCTCTTCTGGCTGACCAGCTGGCCCCCGCGGAACTTTCCGCTGCTGTTCAGCATCTCAACTTCCTGCAGTACGCGCTCACCAAGCCCCGCCCCCAGGAAATGGTCCTTGACGCAGATTCCGTAGTACTTCATGCAGGGCACGATGTACTGCTGTGCCACGCACTCTGCAGACCTGATGGGGCCAGCCGGTGATGGCAGGGCCAGGACACCATTAGCCTTCATAGGGGATGTCTGAGCCAGTAGGGTGGTGGGGCTTACGGGTGTCGCCTTGTGTCCGTTGGGGTAGGGTCTGGTGCAGGGGGGAGTAGCGCAGAGGGAGGATGGCTGAGGGGAGGTGTCGCGGCTGTGGCACTTATAGTTGCTGTGGTTAATGCTGTTTAAGCTAAGCGGTGCAATGGCCACCTTGGTTGCTTTGGAAGTTTCTAGGACACACTGCTTACCTCCTTCCGCTAGCCGTCTACGCTTTAAGTCCTGGGACAACTCCTCAGAATCTGACCCCACTCTTGTTGACCCCAGTGACCCTACACTGCCATTAACTTCAAATGCAGACAAAAAGTCTCGGTTCTCCCCACCTCTCCGTTTTTGAAGCTGTCTTATCCGTTGGTCATTGCTGGTCCTCTTCAGCAGGAGCGTGCATATCTCGTGCGGTGCATGGTCCCCGTTCCCCGCGAACCGCGCTCTGCTGCCCTGTGGCTGAGTTAGTCCCTTCGGCGTTTCTGACTCCCCCTTCATCTGCGGGTGGAAACATTTGGGCGTTTGAGCCGAAACCCCGCTACCACTTCCCTCCACCGTAGCAGTAGCAGAGGGAGAGACGCCGTTAAAAAGCGGTAGCCCGGTTTTTGACTGCTTCTTAAGAACAGTGACCCCGGGGGAAACGGTTTGAGAGGCCAGGCCCACCAATAACTCCTGGGCCGTGCTACTCCCCAGCGGAACCGTGCAGTAACCGTTAAGTCCCATGTTGGCCTGAAAAGCGTGAAGATCTGCTGTTCCGAGAACGAGTCCGCTAGTCTCTCTCTGCTGCGCAGCAACAATACTAACAGCTCCGTGGACAGTGATAGGATTTAAAACGTCCGAGTGTTCCAAGCTCTCCATCTCATCTCGTCGGGGGCTGGATGCGCACGTAGCTCACGTCCTCGCTTCATTCTCTACCAGGGCCACTGCACGAGAGAGAGTGTGCAGCCCAACTGCTGTCTGTGAGAGAGAGGCGCGTAGTCACAGCCTCGCAAAGTTTCATTTTGAAATGAATTATCCCTTGCGTCCCCTGTCTGCCATCCTTAATATCTTATTACATTGTTACTTGTTCGTCTTTAAATTGCCAGATTAATTGATCGTCAAACTTGAGGTTTCTGAAAACAAATGAAAAATAACACGGAATATGATTTGTTTGATAGCTCTATTGACATTGTAGTCCACAGCTACTAAATATTAATTATGATATAACGAAAGCCATCTTTATCTGCCATGTCTGCTCGTAATATTAAGTATCCCTGCATTGAATGTAACATTATGAGAATGTAGGCTTATCATGTCCAAGTGGTCATAAGTGTGCTGTTCAATCCAAAACATATAAAGGTCATAGAGGCTACTTTCAATGTGTTAGGTAGGTCTTCACACTAATGCTTTTGCGACATTTGTAACAAAAACGTAATTACTTCTTAAATCCCAATTTGCGATCAAATAAAATATTTCGTAGATTTATTACCAAGGCCAAAATATTAAAATAATAAATGGCAAACGCGCAGAACTATAATATCCTAACCTCAGAAAATCCGTTAGTATCCACGCGATGTATATAAACACGTCATATAGCCTTCTAATTCAGATATCCACGTGTTTGTTCTCTGTAACATAAAACTAATAGGCAACATTGTTGTCTGTTAAAAAATATTCAAGGGAACCTATATCTTAAGTTACATAATATGTAGGGAGTTACAGTGGGCTAATATAGAGATATGCTTGTCTGTTATGGAATTGCTTACCTATCAGTAACGCAGAGCTACAGTTGCGTACGTGACCGGCGTGGTGTAGACCTCAGTTGTTTCCGGGATTATCTGTTAGTGCCTATTCCTTCCGAGCTCTCACCGATCGTTAAAAACCGAACATGTCGTCCAATTTGTGTATTATGAATTTTGTTTGTGAGCCTGATACCGAAAAGGGAGGACGGTTTTGGTACGGCAGGTCCCCCTCGATATCCAAAAGTAGCCCACTGTTTCCCCACTCCCCCCTCCCTCCCGTGAGCGCTGAGAACTCTCCCCGCCCGTCCCGCATCTCTCTCTCTCTCGTTCTCTCCTCTCTCTCTCTCTCTCTCTCTCTCTCTCTCTCTCTCTCTCTCTCTCTCTCTCTCTCTCTCATCTCTCTCTCTCTTACAATCATCTCTCCTCTCTCTCCTCTAATGTCTCTCGCTTTCTCTCTCCATGTCCTCCCTCTCTCTCTGTTTCACGCTTCTCCTGCCAGTTCCACGTGCTCAGAAACATGGCATTGGCCTGTCACAGGACAACACGACCTACAAATACATCTCTGAACGTTATACATTCACTTCTCCTTTCAGTGTAATACAATTTATACACTGTCTGTCTGTCTGTCTGCCTGCCTGCCTGCCTGCCTGCCTGCCTGCCTGCCTGCCTGCCTGCCTGCCTGCCTGCCTGTCAGTCTGTCCGTCTGTCCGTCTGATAACACATAACATGCTTCATAATGATAATGTTGTTGAGGAAGGGGCCTGCTGTGCTTCTGGTAACTATGTATCACATTCCTGTTTGGTTTAAAGGAGCCCAGAATACTATGATGGTTTCTGGCAGTAAGTAACTTGGTAAACAAGCACTCAAAGTTGCTTTGTGAGTTATTTTGCACAGATAAGAAGCAGTGGTTGTTATTTCAACAATATCCTAGTTTTGATCATTTGTTTTCTACAATTCCATCTAAACAAGGGAGATTGTATACTGGATTCTTCTTTTCTGAGCATGTGTGGATTTGTGATTGTGATGATTTAGTACAAAGGCCCAGTGTCAGAGTGACACATTGGATGTCTGAGCTGCAGCCTTCCATATGTGGACATATTGATTGTGTGAGTTTTCATGAACCCCAAAATAAGAGCGTATCTTTAATCTGTGCGTGTGTCAGGAGGAAGCAGCAGGATGTGAGGTCACGTGAACGCCCAGAAAGCCTCTGGAAGTGAGGTCACATGACCCCTTGGGACCGGGTAGATTATGGCCTTGCCTGGTGGGATTTGACAGTCAGACGGTATTGCTGCAGATCAGCATGCCAGGCTCTTCTGCTCCCTGTCCACCAAAACAGCAGTGGAAGATGGAACTGTGGACGTCTGGCACATCAAGATCCATGCTCTTTCTGTCCTCAGCTCAACACACAGGCAGGCAGGCTATGTGAGGGATGGTTAACACAATCTAGACTGAAAGATGCAAAGGAATAGAAAGATGGGGACAGAGGGAGAGAGATATGGCGTGCTTAAGGGCAGAGGGCAAATAATGCAAACTTTCAACTGATTATGTAAGCCTGCAGACTAGAAAGACTGAATCAATACACACACACAGACACACACACATACACGCGCACACACACACACACACACACACACACTCAACTAAACCATGTGTGATACCACAGGTTTCCTAGTTTGCCTGTTGGGTGAACCATGTATAACGAGTGTCTGACATCAGTAGTAGTAGTAGTAGTACAGAGAGATTGAACTGCTCTCCCACACACGCTCACACACACATACACACACGAAGTTAAGTAGCTCATTTCTCTTACAGACCATCAAGAACTTCAGAACAGCTGAGACCTACAATGCTGAGTCATCCTGAAATGGGTAGTCATGGTTACAGAGGAGAACTGCTCTCCAGCCTGGAGAAGCTGACTCGCTGTCTGACCAGATGCAGCACGAGACACTGGCAGGTGAGAGCTTTTACAGGCAGCGGGTAAACAAGACTGGACTTTCCACTGACAACACAAGTCTGATCTGTTAAACGTATGTCAAGAATCCTCTGAAAGATAAAGGCCCATAGAAAATGATGTCCAGATCTATATGTTTCTATAGAGAACCCTTGTCCACTGTCCAAGGTTCAAGTGAAAACCTGAAACCTGAGATCCCTGTTAAAATTGGGGGGTTTTTCCAGTTGGTTTTTCTATAGGTAGACATGGCTTTATAACTTCTCCCTTTGTTTGAGAGAGCTTACACCCACACTGGCCCTCCCACCTCAACCAATCACTCAGACTTTCACTCCCTCCATGGACAGCAGTTTGAATAAATGTCAAAATCATTTGTTATTCAACACTATCATTTACATGACCTCAATGTCGCAGTACAGAACATGATTCACAAGGTGCTTCACTGCACTTTGATGGAGTAAAGTGCTCCAGACCATTATACCTGTTCTCTGAAGGTCCCCCTCACTCATTGTTGTGATGGCAGCCTTGGTTGGGGAAAGATGATGGATGTGTTAGGCAGGGGGTGCAGGGGAGGTGTGGATGGGTATGTACCCAGCAGCGTGCCACCTGCAGTACCTGGCTCAGGGCCCTGCCTCCTGGCTGTGCCCATTGGCATCTGCATGGTGTGGAGGGCTGGAGTAACAGTCTTTGGAGTAGGCTTGGGAGTGGGGGTGGTACATGGACACACACAGACACAGATCATTTTCTTGCGTTTTGGTGCCCTGGTGTGTGTTGCAATGATGTATGGTGTGGCAGTGTGTTGGGTAAGGTTGCGATGTGTTCTGTAGTGTTGTGAAGCGTTGGGTTGGGTCGCAGCGTTGGGTTGTGGTGTGTTTTGGAGCGTTGTCGTGATAACACGACAGTGTTACACTTGCAATGACCAGTATGTGTGGAAGTATGAATGACGTCAACATGTTTGTCCACTGACTATAATCTGCTCTATTCTGGATCCTGGGACATGCTGAGGGTAGCCAAGGTCACCACGGCTCTGCAGCTGGACAGGCTGAAGTCCCACTGATAACTGGACAGTGAGCAGAACAGGAGTGTGGAAACCTCTCTCCCTCTTTCTCTCTGTCTGCCTCTCTCTTCCCTCTCTCTATATCTGTCTCTTTGTCTCTCACCCTGAGTCTCACTTTCTCACTTTCAGATTAGAGGGTTTATATTGAAGTCATCTGCTATGTGTGGCCTTACTGCTTGGTACCCATCTGAACATGCACTCTCTTCTATAATGCCGACTAGATGGTTGGGACACTGGCTGGCTGGCTGGTGGGTAGCTGGCAGACCAGAGGAAAGGCTTGCTGGTTGGCCGACTAACTGAATAGCTGACTGAATGGTTACCTGGCAGAATGGCTGGCCTGCTGAATGAATGGCTAACTGACTGGCTGGCATACAGGCTGAATAGTTGAGTGGCTGACTTGGCACTGGCAGTTTTGGTCGGGTATGCGTGACAACGCACACATGGAGGTCACGGCAGATAGATGACTGGTGTATAAATAGACTGGGTGGTGGGCACAGTGTTTTTATTTAGAAGGGAGGGGAAGGAGGAGGGGAGCAAGAGAGAGAGATAGAGAAATGCAAGGGGAATGAAAGAGAGCTAAGTGTAAGAGGGAGAGGGATAATTTTGAGAGATGGAGTGTGTATGAATAAGGGAGGAATGAGGGAGGAGATGGGAGAAGGGGGGTGGCAATGGAAGAGCGGTGTGCTAGCACAGAGATAGCCCTTCCTAATATAGCTCAGTGTGACATGACAAGAAACACCAGAGGAAAATATCCAAGATGGCGGTTCAGTTAGCTCTCCTACACCTCAGCAGAGTGTGGTTCATTATCTAATTTTCTAATTTTCATAATCTAAGTTTTTCTTGAAGGTGAAAATGCAAAGGCAGTAATATCTACAGTCGTCAGCAAGCATGTCTAGATCTAGCTTCTACCTCTTGTCTGCAGTCCTGAGACGCAGGGATGGACCCTCATGCATCGGCTGAGGGCTCTCATTGGGCAACGCTGGTGAATTCTGCAATGCCGCTTGCTCTTTTTTGATGATCTGTTTTTGATGATCTCTGTCGCTCCCTAGTGGTCTTTTACTGTAACTGTATGTTCCATGCAGCATGACATTGCTTTCCACTAGGTGGCAGAGACACCAAATCAGCAATTTACTGTAAGTGTGGTATGTGTGTGTATGTGTGTTTGCATGAACTGAAGTCTTATGAGTGTGTGTGTTTGCATGGACTGAAGTCTGTGTGTGTGTGTGTGTTGATATTTGTGTCTATGTCTGTATGACTGTTTACATGTGGGGAAGTTGTGGCCTAATGAGGGGAAGTCGTGGCCAAATGGTTAGGGAGTTGGGCTTGTAACCCTCAAGTTGCTGGTTCGATTCTCGCACCGGCAGGAATTGAAGGTGGGGATTGTGAATAAACAGCGCTCTCTCTGCCTTCGATACCATGACTGAGGTGCCCTTGAGCAAGGCACTGAACCCCCAATTGCTCCCCGGGCGCTGGAGCAATAGCTGCCCACTGCTCCGGGTGTATGTTCACTGTGTGTGTGCGGTTGCCCACTACTCACTACTGTGTGTGCACTTGGATGGGTTAAATGCAGAGGTAAATTTCGAGTATGGGTAACCATACTTGACAATACGTCACTTCATGTGTTAGTCCACCAGTGTATGTGTGTCAGAAGCACACCTACAACATGAGGCAGGGAGCATGCTGGTTATCAAACCCCCAGCAACATCCAGACATCCCAGAGGTGACTGCCATGCAGCAGAGGAACTGGACAGAAACACAGGAGAACCCAGAATACAGGATCACAGAAGCAAACCCAACATCAGGGAACAGGTAGCGGCAGGAATACGACCCCTCACGATCAGGAAAACAGCAGAAAGACCGCTCACATAGACAGGGTAGCACAGACCAACAAGACTTACAATGAGACAAAGACTGCCAAGGGAAGCAGACGTATATTCCCAGGAGAGGGGGATGAGAAGGCACCGTTGGCTTGGTGGCAGCAGATGAGACCCAGGTGTGTAGGGATCTGAAGGAGACAAGACACGCCCACAACACAGACCCACACGGAGGATAAGAAGGAAATACCAGGAAGCCGAGAAACACTAGAGATCTACTGGTGCCTGGCCCACACGAGTGTGCATGGATGCGTGTGTTTATGTGTGTCTGTGTGTCGGTGTGCAGCAAGTCTATGACCCTTTTAATGGGACAAGGCCCTGTGAGCTTGAGGTAAGACAAAAGCCTGAACTAGGCTTCGCTCAGTTGTCTGAACTATGTCATCACTGTTCAGTATCCCCACTGGCCCGTTCCACACACCTGATCAGCCATGGGTTGATAGGGCTATGGGCCAGCCAATGCCAGCACACGTAGCCTCAAACACAACTGGTCTCACAGAGGAAACAATTTGAGCACGAGGCCATGTGCCTATTTGTGTGTTTGTGTGTGTGTTTCTTTGTGTCTGCTGATCTACTAAATCATGTCATGAGTTCTAAGGTGAGAATAGGCCTGTACACAGTCCAGACCTGCCGAAGGCTGTCTGTATCTGTTTCGGTCAAATCCATTCAACTGTGTTGTGTAACCCTGTTGTTATAATGATATGAAAGCTTTCCTGCAGGAGCGGTAAGGATCGTCTGACAGGAGAAAGTCAACGTCGTAGAACCAGGAGTGTTCTGATGTAAGTCGTTGAACACTGTATCTACCAAAGGTAATATTTGAATTATGATGTCCAACAGACGTCCAATCAACACCTCAAGGGCAAGTATGTGTGTGAGAGGGAGCATGTGTGTGAGAGGGACCATCAAGTGGTCAATGTGTGTACACTGCGTTCTTTGGAGAATGGGTGTGCATGTGCGCATTTTTTATAACCCAACCTGCAATTATGGCTGTTGTGGCAATACAGCTTCATATAATGCCCTTCGTGTCCTCTGTGTAGACGGTGCCTGCTCACTGATGGAACAAGAGGCAGGAAGTAAACACCAGTAACCATGTTGATGGCTCACTCCTATTCTGATTGGGCAACATAAAAATGTGTCCTGATTTGTATCTGTCACCGTCAATGACGCATCTACCAGACACACCACCTGCCTGCCTGCCTGCCTGCCTGCCTGCCTGCCTGCCTGCCTGCCTGCCTGCCTGTCTGCCTGTCTGTCTGTCTGTCTGTCTGTTTGTCTGTTTGTCTGAAGGGCCAGTCAGAAGTCCAAGAATTTAATTTAATGTAATTTCCATGAAACCCTCTTCTCCCTCCTTACCCCCATACCAGGGATGAAGGGCTAATAACCTCATTTACCTACAGTCTGTTGGTTGGTTGCTCACCAGCCCTTCATTACATGGGCATCTTAGAAGGATTGTTCTCAAATGAAAAGATGACTCTGGTGAGACAGATCGGAGACAAAGATATTTCCTCCTTCCCTTCTAAGAACCATATCAAAGAACCTGGCCTCAGTTTTATGCTGTTTCACTCTGAAATTTGAATGGAATGTCTGGAAAGCGATTGTTTTTGCTTCAGAAGTGGATTTAGGTTGTCATTAATAACACATTGTTCCCATGAAATCCTGGTTCTTTTAACTCTGGATTGCTATTCTCCTGTACGCTTCCCTCTATGCTATATTTGTCCCTGTTTTTCTCTCGATTTTGTTCTGTCCCTCAATGACAGGGTGCATTAATCCAATTACTGCAGGTGCTAATACCCTCAGCATGTGGCATTAGCCTGGCCTGACGAAGAGGATGACACAGAGAGAGAGAGGGAAAGAAAGGGTGAGGGTTGATTAGGAGGGAGAAAGATAGAGAGATATCTGGAAACCATGTGGCACATTAAGCGAGAGAGAAAGAGAGAGAGAGAGAGAGAGAGAGATAGAGAGAGAGAGAGAGGGAGAGAGAGGGAGAGAGAGGGAGGGAGGCCTGGTATGGCATGGCCTAGACTGTAGTTATTCTACTCCCTGTGGCCCAGGTTTATGCTGGCCTGTTCCCTTGACTCACTGCTCTCCCTTTCTCTCCCTCTCTCCCTCTCTCTCTCCTTTTCCTATTTGAATCACTCTGTACCTTTATCTTTCCTCTCCTCCAACCTGAGCTGCGTGAGCCAAACTGCATATCAGGATGGAACAGTATAGGTATGCTATTCAGACCAGGTCTGGGAAAGAGAGGAGTGGAGAGAGGGGTGGAGGAAAGGAAGAATGAACATACACAGAGGGGGAGAGAGGGAGGAAGGTTCAGAAGGGAAGGGAAGCTGAGCTTGTTAAAGAGAGGGAGAACAGGGGGCAAGGGAGGAGGGAAAGATGGAGGTAAATGCTAAATGGAAAGGAGGCCCCTGAGTGGGCCTCTAGGGGCCCTGGGGGGAGGTCACAGCAGAGGTCAGACAGTCTAATCTCCCCTGTGTGGGAGAAACCCTGGGGCACATACACACACACCCGAAAAGATGCGCATACGCATGCATGCACACACACACACACACACCCACGCACACCCACGCACATGTGCATGTACACACACTGTCACATGCACAGTAGAGAGGTAGGAAGAAGAGAGGAGATGGGAGAGGAGACTGGGTTGTTCATTTCTCCATGTTCTTATGTGTACAATCAGGTTATGGATCGGTCCCTGTTGGCATCATCAGACCTTGGTGCAGAACCTCCTCCTGGGAAAAACACTCCCTGTTGTCATGGTGACTATTACCATGACCAGAGGGAACAAAATAGCTCAGGCTGTGGTTGCTGTTGCTCAAGGTGTTGTTCATCGTGTTTATGTTACTCAACTCTTAGGCAAATACAGGTGTTCCCTGATGGTTAGCTAGCCCACAGGAGACTCCACTTGCTCTCTCTCTCCCTCTCTCGTCTCTCCCTCTTTCCTCTTTCTAGCTCTCATAAGGACTGACCTTGTTCTGGAAGGTATGAAAACAGCAGTGGATCCCTCAGAAATGCCTCTACAAGACCTCATCAGACTCAAGTACTGTTCCCTCCCTATGCTCTCTCTCCTCTCCATCTCATTCTTCTCTTTCTTTCTCCTCTCTCTTTTCTTGCCTCTCTGCTCTATTTGGTCTCTCTCCATTCTTTCCAGTGTGCGCTATCTACCCTCTCTCCCCTTAACACACAGGCCGGAGCTTTCAGAGAGTGGCATGGCTGGTTACAGTACGTAGCTGTAATTACAGATGTATGTTTATGGCCTGTGACGAAGAGCACGATGTTCCTCTGGCCCTGAGGACGTTTGTCAGGGAGAAGGAATGTGCAAAAGCAGGAAAGACGGGAGGACACACCAGGCAACGTCCTCTTCCAGAGCCAAAACCGAAACAGAGAGAGAAAATGAAAAGGGAGAGAAGGGCGGTAAAAAAGAGAGATGTGTGGGAGTGGAAACAAGAAAGAGGCAGAGATGGAAAGAGGGAGGAAGTGAAAGATAGGAGAGTACGAGATGAAACTAAGCAAGGGCGGACACGCAAAGTATCAGAGTGGAGGTTGGAGGTGTGAGGACAATAGACGTCCTGGCGAACATAATGTTTTGGAGGTCACACATCCAAGAACAAGAGTTATGTGGACGGCAGGAGACCAAAAATAGGCCGATTCACAGTAGAAGAAAGATGAAGTGAAAGAAAATATCTGAAGAAGAGAGATGGAGAGGAGAGAGATTAAGAGAGGAAGGGAGGAATAGAGAGAGATGGGGAGAGAGAGAAAGACAGAGAGACAGATGAACTGAATGAGTGCGAGAGACAGCATGACATGTTTTGACATCCAGATGTAATTGCTCTTCTGGACATTGATAGAAAATCCTGTGTTTATGTATTAGAGAGAAGGGATATAGGAGGCACGCCAACTATGTGATAAAGCCAGCGGTCTTCATCAAATCAGGATCCACAGCCACCTGTCACATTTCCTGAAAGGCCTCAGGGACTTGATCCAGATACTCATGTGGTGTTCGTGTGTGTAGGTGTGTATGTGTGAGTCTTTTAACATTGTACGATGCAGTGGCACAATCGATAACACTGAAGTGAACAGGAATGTTTGTTGTCCAGTGATGTGGACCTACGTAGGGCATGATTGGACAACATACCACTGATATTGTTCCCTTACCTGTGTCAGCCAATCACCTTGGAACTCTGCTCTCTACATAACTTCTTTGTTCTTGGTTTCCTCAATAAAGGCAAAAATGTTGTGTCATCCCCCTGAACTCCAGATCATTTGATGAGGTATGAGCAGGTATGGGTTTAGGCAAACACACATGCACTTTTCAGTTCATAGAGAGAGGGGGAAATGTGTTGAGGATGGGTCTGTTGTTTCCACCTCTCTCAGCTCTGTGAATATCTAGCTTGTCTTTGTCTCTCTCTCGTCTGTTTCAGTGTCGCTGATCCTATGAGTTACATGTTTCTGACAACAAGCTTGCATCCTCTTGTGCCTCCCATACATGTAGTCAGTAGTCATTATAAATACCTACAAACAATATGAACAACATATTTTTTCTGTTGATGCCAGCAACACAGTGAAGACAATTGTATACAATAATAACTTTTAATGTAACTGCCCCCTCGAACAGCACAGCTAACCCCAGCTCGCCCCCTCGAACAGCACAACTAACCCTAGCTCGCCCCCTCGAACAGTACAGTTAACCCTAGCTCGCCCCCTTGAACAGCACAGCTAACCCCAGCTCGCCCCCTCGAACAGCGCAGCTAACCCCAGCTCGCCCCCTCGAACAGCACAGCTAACCCCAGCTCGCCCCCTCGAACAGCACAGCTAACCCCAGCTTACCCCCTCCCCCTGGTGAAATAGTATAGAACCTCCCCTGCTGACTTTGTCCAGAATGGTGTTCTGGGAAAGTGCTTTAACAATGAATTGCATTTATTATTATAATAAATGCTAATAATAGTACAAATTTGGGCGTGTTATGTGAGTGTTGGTGAAAGTTGTGCAATCTTTGATGTTGAAAGTTCCATGGCTACTTTGGATTGTCTCTTGCATGGGAAAGGTCATGGTTAGGGCTAAAGTGAGTTTCACAGACCATGAAAGAAAGAAATCAGACATTTTATCTGTCAATTGGGAGGACATCAGTTTAGACAAGGTTTCTATGACTCTGGTAGGGGAGGTGAACCTTAGTGGTTGCTCCAAACGTCCAGCAAACACGTCTGTTCACGTCTGAACCCCCATCAGTCCTCCTCACTCACAGGAGTGAGAGACTGAGCTGCAGAGCAGCAGACAAAGAGATGAGAGACAGAGGGAAAAGAGAATGAACACCAATGGGAAAATTAATAAAGAGTGAGATTTAATGTACGTGCAATGTGACATGACTCCACCGGCAAGGGTTGTGTGTGTGTGCGTGGGGGCGGTGGGGGGCGTTAGCAGGCGTGTTTGGCTCGACCAATCAGAGATTTCCGCCTGTCTCTAGTTAGCAGACAGACTGACTCATGCTAAATAGCATAGCCCAGATCCTTCTTCACTGGAAGCCAGAAATGGAAGTTTGTGTTTATGACCATGGACTTGCTGACTGGCTGACCGGTTGGCTGGCTGACAGCTTGCTGGCTGGCTGACGATGTACAACTGGCTGATTGGCTGGCTGACTTGCTGCTGACGTACTTCCTGATAATGTAGCTGACTGGACGGTAGAGTAGTTTGTTGGTTGGCTGGCTGGCAGAGACTTAATGTTTGTCATCTTGGTTGACTTGCTAGCTAGCTGGCAGAGTCTTTCTGTTTGTCATCTTGGTTGACTTGCTAGCTAGCTGGCCGACAGCCTTGCTGACTCATTGGCTGCCCTTTGCCTCCCCTCCATGGTGCTGCTCTTTCTAAGACTTGTAATGATTCCCCTGGGGGATGGTTGAAGACTTCTGGCGCCCTGCTGTGGGAGTGAACTGTTTACCTGGCAACCTCTCTCATTCTTGTTGGTCAAGTGTGTCCAACCGTACTTGAGATTCACATTTAATCCAGTGGACAAAATGAAAGTGTCACATCCACGGCCACGCGCAGTTAGTGCTCACTTGTGTTTCTGTGTTTTCCCAGTGTGACTACCTACACCTGGGTCTCATTAAGTGTCTGTGGGACGTTTGCATTTTTCTTGTTTGTAATTGGTTTCACTTGTGTTTAGTTTGGCCCTATGCGTATCTACAATTCCTTTGTTTCTTGCTTGGTCAATGTGAGACTCTTGTTGTGTCATGTAATTTGAGACAGTTTTCACATTGCTTATCTATGTGCTTGGGTTCCCCTCCTGCATTCACCCTGACAGAAAGCTGACACCGAATTTATTGAATCACACAAGCCTGAAAGAACAGTTATTATGGGATGTTGAATTATGCTGAATATTTGATCATCTACTCTTCCAGACCTCCAGATCCCCAGGCCTCTCTGGTAGTGTTGAAGCAGGGATCAATAGCGTGCTTGTGTCCCTGACAGCCATGCATGCTGGGAATGTCAAACTGCCTCTGCAATTCACACCAGGACCTAACCTTTACAGTGACCACGTGTTGGGGGGAAAGGGGAGGGGGGGAGGAGGGGGTAGGAGGAGATGAGCGGAGGAGGGGGCGAACAGAGCTGGAGGACAGGGAGAATATGGGGTAAGCAGCGGCCAAGGAGAGAGGACGGAGGGGAGAGGAGAGAGGGAAAGTGAGATCTGATTTCTTTATCAATACTAAGTGGCCACTACACTATATACGGGGGATTTCTCCAGAACACAGAAAACACAAAGACAAGAAGCTGGACTGCTAGTGAGAGGCTGGATTGTCGTGTGTGATTGATCCTGTGTGATTTATTGCCTCTGCTGCATTGATCAACCTGAGTCCAGTGGGGGTTACACAATTACCAGGAGATATACAGGAACTCTAACACCTATCTCTAATACAGATGCGTGTGCACACGCATTTGCATACAAACACACAGACTGATGGTCATTTCCATGTTTTTGAAGGAATTTTTGTCAGTACAAGCACACACACTCTCCCACACACTCTCAGACGCCCTGCTGACGGCCGTAATGATATGCATGAAGGAGAGAGGCTGTATTGTTTAGTGTTCTGTCGGTACCACACTGAGAAGGAGCTGAGCACTGAGAGCAGACAATGGAGAGGTGTGTTCAGAGGGAGAGAGACAGAGAGAGAGAGAGACAGAGAGAGAGAGAGAGAGAGAGAGAGGGAGAGACAGCGACAGAGAGAGAGACAGAGAGAGAGAGAGGGAGAGAGAGACAGCGACAGAGAGAGAGACAGAGAGAGAGACAGAGAGAGAGACAGCGACAGAGAGAGAGACAGAGAGAGAGAGAGAGAGGGAGAGAGAGACAGCGACAGAGAGAGAGACAGAGAGAGAGAGACAGAGAGAGAGAGAGACAGTGAGAGCAGCTCAGAGCATAATGGCCTTCTTTTGGTAATCCTGCCGTTAAGGGTGAGGGAGAGGGAAGTGGGGAGACATGAATTTGGTCAAAGAAAATGGTGAGATGGTGAGACGTTGAGATCGAGAAATGAAGAGGGGGGAAAGACTGAGAGAAAAAAGAGGTAGAGAGAGAGAGTGAAAGAGAGAAAGAGAGGGCTCAGGGACATGAAGGGAGAAGGTAGATAGAGGAGGAGAGGAGAGAGGAAAGGGTGGGAAGGGTGGTCTGTAAATACTGTAATTATCTATAATAGCTTCTTATAAGCAAAATACTTCATCCAGATGTTGAGATTCAAGACCTTAATGACTGTGAATGTGTGTGTGTCTGTCTGAGAGTTTAAAAGGACATGTTTCAAGGCACAAACTTGTTTTGTTTCTGAGCCAAAGACCTGTGGCTTTCTGGGTCCAGATAATGGAACACTCAAATCACCTCACACACAATCCAACTTACACACACACACACACGCACACACACACACTCACATCTCACCTTGTCTTGTCTATACTATTTAGATGTAATGCCTGTTTAGAGAGTTTGGAGTCTACTTGGGAGGGAACTGTGTGCTGACCAAGCAGAATGCATCACCCAGCCACCCGCTCCCCTCCAGGTAGACAGCTTCAGCCAGCTGATTGAGCAGGCTGGAACCTGTAGGACAACAGAAAGGGAGACGGGGGGAGGGGGGGAGAGCAGGTTGAGGAGTCGGGGGTAAGACATGCAGGGAGGGGGTGAGGGGGAGGCGGGGTGTAGGAGAGCTGGACAGTTGAAACATGTGAACGTGTTTGTGTGTGTGAGAAAGACTTGATGTGTGTTTAACTGAAGGTCAGTGTGAAGTTACACCTTGTGATACATTAACAGAAAATGCCAGTCCGAGTGATGTGTGTGGTTTGTGTGTGCTTGCATGCGTGCATGTGAAGGAGCTTAAAAAGGGCACCTTAAACACCAACATGCTGCATATAGGTTTTCTGTACTTAGCATGTTGGTGCATTTCAGGCATGCAACAGTATGTATATTTACAGTGTATAGTTTAACAGCAGTGTGTGTTTGCCATGTGAGGTCATGAAGGCTGGTTTGACGGGTACTATTACATGCTCTGGTAAAACGCCCACTCTCCCCACCCCCGTGTGGTGCAGCACGCCACTGCAAAACTCACCTCGGGGGCATGGTAGTGACACTGCACTGCTAACTCCACAAGGTTCTCTGGAGGACAGGGGTCTCAACAGTCAGTTTAGGACTATTCACATGTAACTGAATTTGTATAGCAACCCCACCCACACCTCCCCCGAAACCTTCCAACACCTGGGCTAAACCAAAGCTATGCTAAATAGGTTTTTTGTAATTAGTTACCCTGTTACAGGATCCCAGAATGACAAAAAGCTATTTTGCACAAATAAATTAGAAGTGTAGCCTACTGGGAGACTGACCCATGCAAGCAGACTATAGTGAACACACAATACAGTGCTTGAGAGAGAGAGGGAGAGAAAAACGGATGTGTGTGTGTGTGTGTGGTAGGGGGTGTTAATGTGTAAATATCTTTTGGAGGCCCTGTTGTTCACAGAGGGCTTGAAGAGCTCAGTGTGGATTTATCTCTCACCTCTGTGAGGGGGACATGCCTGTCATGCAGATACAAGCCTCTCTGGCTAGCTAGCTCAGCTATTCTGGCTAGCTCGCTCAGCTATTCTGGCTAGCTAGTTAAGCCATTCAGGCTAGCTAATTAAGCCATTCAGGCTAGCTAGTTAAGCCAGTCAGGCTAGCTCGCTACTTTAAATGGCATCAAGTGTGCGAGGGGAAAGAGTTGCGTGAGGAATGTGTCCCAGAGATTTGTGGTGAGCAGAGAACAGCCACCCCACCTTTCTATCCAGTTCTCTCCCAGATATCTAACTGTGCAGTAGGGGAATGTTGCCATGGCATATTCTCACCATGACTTGGCTCCATTTCTTACTACAGAACCAGCATGACTCAGCAAACTAGCACGCAGAGACCAAGCAAAGAATGTCAGAAATCAGGTATAACATGTTCTTTATTTATTATTTGACATGTGTAATGCCATATTAATGCCTAATGAATTCAAATACGTATTGCAAAGCCCTGTTACATGTGTAGCCCTGTTACATTTGTTTATTTTGAACGTATGTTTTCCAGGAAGGAATCTTCAGTCTTTAAGAGACATGTTCTTCTGCAGTTTCTCATATGTTCTGAGTGGCTGTGGTCATGATGACTCAGCATTCAGATATCAGAAATTGAAACATGCGCCCGGCAGGTCATACCACAACAGCACTCTAAGAGGCAGAAGATGTGGCCCCTGCCAGCCACCGTAGGCGAACCTTCTCTGTCTGCTCTATGTGATTTGACCGATCACGTGGCAGAATGGCAAGGATTTGATGTTCAAAGTTGATTGATTTGTTGACAAAGCTTAAACTTCAGATTCAAGGAGCCCCACTTGATTCGTCCATCCTACAAAACCTCCCCTCCGCTCTCTTGTCCCTGCCTCCTTCCTGGTCTGTCTGTCAGTCAGCTAACCCTCTATAGCTGAGGTCTGTGCCTGTCTGTTCTCCATTCTCTGTGCCAACTGTAACATGATAGGTTGACAAGCTGCCAGTTTTTCCCCATAAAGCTGCCATTGTCCCGGATTATCTCCCTCTTTCTTGCTCCCTCCCTCTTTTTTCTCCTTATTTCCGTGTTGCTCTCTCTTACCCTCTCCCTATGAACCAAACAAAAGGGAGGGCATGAGTTGCCAGGCTGGCAGATTAAATACAGTGTATCCTGTTTCTCCTTTGTGCTTCCTATCTACTGTTCCCATGACATCTGAGACCCCGGCACAATGACATGCTGTTCCATCTGTTCCTGCTTTACCTGTTACATGACAACCCCATCCGACCACCCTCTCCCTGGTTAGTAACCCAGGTTACTTGGTACCTATCTGACAGGTAACAGAAGGTGGATAGGAAGTGATCTGGGCTGCAGGAAACTCATCCGGTCTCTTCAGGAAGCTCCTCTGCTTTGTAACTGTTACTGCTGTCCTCAAATTCACACATCAGGATTTCGGGTTGTGAATGTAAGACACACTACTGTTTGTGTGCCTATGCTAAACACTGGAGGTTAATACGTGTGGCATGAGCTGTGAGATTGTATGATCAATAAATCCTTTAATTGATCGTAAAAAAGCAAGCTCTCTGGAGAGAGACGTGTCATTCGGACTAACGCCTTCCTCTACATAGCTCCATGGCAACCAACCAGGATGTCAATGCATATGCAAAGTGTATTAGAGAGTGGGAGAGGTATTGCGTTCATGAGAGAAAGAGATATATGTGTGTGTGTGTGTGTGCAAGGGCAATAAAAATGAATGAGGAGAGGCAAAGAACATGGAGTGAAATTCTGTGTGTGTAAGTGTGTGTGAGTGAGCTGTTGGGGAAGGAGACGGGTATAGAAGCTTTTGACACAGAGGCGTTAGGGTCACGCAGGTTTTCTGTGCTCTGTTGTGATAGCTAGAGGGACAAGCTGTCCCCCTTTTCAACACACACACACAAACCCACCTCTCTCACACACACCTGACCCAGCAGCTGTTTTGATTACAGGGGCCCCCTCCCTGCTCCAGAAATCCCCCCTCCAGGGCTCACACTGTCTCCCTTCCTCTGTCTCCCTCTATCTCCCTCACACTGTCTCCCTTCCTCTGTCTCCCTCTATCTCTCTCACAGTCTCCCTCTATCTCTCTCACAATGTCTCCTTCATATGGTCTCCCTCCATCTAGCACCCTCATACGGTCTCCCTCCATCTAGCTCCCTCATAAGGTCTCCCTCCATCTAGCTCCCTCATACTGTCTCCCTCAAACTAGCTCCCTTATAATGTCTCCCTCCATTTAGCTCCCTCATACGGTCTCCCTCATACTGTCTCCCTCCATCTAGCTCCCTCATACTCTCCCTCCATTTAGCTCCCTCATACGGTCTCCCTCCATCTAGCACCCTCATAATGTCTCTCTCCATCTAGCTCCCTCATACGGTCTCCCTCATACTGTCTCCCTCCATCTAGCACCCTCATACTGTCTCCCTCCATCTAGCTCCCTCATACTGTCTCCCTCCATCTAGCTCCCTCATACTGTCTCCCTCCATCTAGCTCCCTCATACTGTCTCCCTCTGTCTTCCTCTTTTTTCTCAGTGGTTTACAGAGTCAGCTTGCTCTCTCATCACTCATTCGCTCAGAAGTCTCTGAAAACTGAAGACTAAGCCAATAGACATGGTATGCGTGTGTGTTCGTGTGTGTGTGTGAGGGATCAGCTTCCTGCAGTCCTGTCTCCTCTCTGAGGAGACCTGTCCGAGCGCTAAAGGTGTCGTTCCCACACAAACTCCGGCCAATAGTGGAGAGTTTAGATAAAGGCAGTGTTATCTTAGTGTAAACTAACACAGAGGATTCTAGAATCCTAGCAGGGGGCTCCGCCCCTGGTTACCAGATGTCACGTAGAGCCTGTCCCCACTCACCCTGGGAAACCGTCTTCTTTCTCAATCTCCTACTCTTTATTTCTCTAATCAATAAACGTATACTGTGTCAGGGATGTATGAAATAGGTGTAGTCAAGAATCCACAAGAACAGGCTTCTTTCTCACCCCCACCATCTTGCTCTGTCCCTCTCTCCATCTCTTATTCTCTCTCTCTCTCTCCATCTCTTATTCTCTCTCCCCCCTTCTCGTATTCTCTCTCTCTCTCCTCTCTCTGGGAGAGAACAGGCTCTCAATGGCATTTCAAGGAGATCACAGACGGAATGTTCAGGAGGGAGGTGTTGTGGATGAGAGGCTGGGATTGGCTGCTGGGAAATAGCGAGTCAGTTTGATTTCTTCCCTCGGCAACCTCCCTCATCTCAGCTAGCATCCTACCCCCTACATCCTCCCCCTACATCTTTCTATGAAGACAGGAGACATGAGGAGAGGGGAACACGAGGGAGGCTTCCAAAAGTGACCCCCCCAGTGCCTTGTGTTTGACCTTATGCCCCCCCCCCCTTGCTTATCATGATGAGAATGCAGATGCTCTCTGGTATGGTTCCTTGTCGCATTGTAGTCCTCAACTCTCTTTGATCTTAAACATTCAAAATAACATTCTCGATATTGAACTCAGACATCCCTAGTAACACCAACATTCTCCGTATTGGTTCAGCCCCTGTGGCTACTGCTAACAAACACTATGAACTCTGTCACATCCAACATTAGTAGCCTTCCCGCTACACTCAGTATAAAGAGACTCTTTCTTTAAGAGGACAGGTCAAGCATCTTGCTTTCAGGCCTAACTTAGTTCTATGTGATTCAATTATCAACCAACTGACTGCTAGGATGTTGACAGGCAGAGGGTTGACTTTGGAAAGTGTTTAGTTCCTTGAGTTCTATCACCTCATTGCTGGTTGTTAGTGAACTGGTTTAAGTCTGGTTCGTCTCTTTCATACACTCTTTATCCCTCCCTCCCTCCTTCTCCTCTTCCCCCTTTCTTTACGTTTCCAAAAAACGGAAAGCTGAACTATTTAGCGTACATTTTCAGGGCATACGTGTTTAAGCATTCATCGAATATTGAGGCGTTCGCTGTTTGACTTGTTTAACTCAAATACACGACATCCTGTCTGGGAGGGGGCGGATGCATTTCATCAGCCATCCAGACCACGCCCACTTAAGCTGACGTAAAGCAGGGTTGTCTTTGCATCAACAGACTGTCCTACGGTGGATTTAGTTGATAACGGGTTGAGAACAGAGCTACTTTTCACGGAAACAGTCCTGTTAAATACAACTAAATACATCCTCATTCAACACCATTCCAAACTTGGGACCAAGGAGTCAACTCAAGTTTTCAGACAACCCGTCTTTTGTTTATGCAGTTGGTAAGGTAAACCACCGGAGCGCATAATGGCTGAGAAGATAACCATGGAGGGAAAGCCGTACAACGGCGAGGCACACAACGAGGAGCCCGTGGCCAACGGTATCGGCGACCACAAGACCCGCTCTCCCATACCGCTGTCGGAGAGAGTAAAGAAAATAGTTAAGGACAACTTGCTGGTAATTTTGACCGTCGCCGGGGTCATCATCGGCGTGTTCATAGGGCTCGGCGTGCGTCAGATGGAACTCAGCCGGACGCAGATCATCTACGTGGGCTTCCCTGGTGAGATTCTCATCCGTCTGCTGAAGATGATCATCATCCCCCTGGTTGTGTGCAGCCTCGTATCCGGGGCGGCCAGCATCGACCCCAAAGCCCTGGGGAAGCTGGGTGGCTGGGCCATGCTCTTCTTCCTGGTGACCACCTTGATCGCCTCGTCCATCGGGGTGGTGATGGGTTTCATCATCCAGCCCGGGACCAACACCGGCTCCAAGCCCAAAGTAGCCGACCTCGACGAGGGCCTACCGAAAACCAAAGAGGTGGTGGACTCCTTCTTGGACTTGATCAGGTGAGTTCGTGTGATGAGAGGTTGGGTTGGTTATTACTTAAAGGCTATAGCTGTGTTAACCAGCTAGGGTCAGGGATCAAACCACTTGAGGCTCGGAGTTGTCACCAGCACGTGTCTTGCTTCAGGCGCCCCTGACCCGATCCCCCGCTACTATTCACTACGTGACAATGACTGTGTGCACACGTGTTTACCCCCCAAACACATACAAGCTAATGAAGTCTTGCCTTTTGTTAATGAGCCGTACTTGGCAGCAATCCAAATGATCCAGCCTGCTTTGTCCTTGTCTTGTCGTTTTACCCTTTAATTGAACGGAGGTCGGGTCTGAATTATAGCCATCGTTGTTTTGTTTTACACCCAATTTATTTCCACACAAGCTGAACTGTTATGCTAAGCGAGAACACCAAACGTGTCTTAACAACTTGGCCACAGAACTCTCTCATTGTGCCAACACTTAGGGCCAGAACGTTTCTGCCGGCCCCTCGACAGCCGGGGTCCCCAAACTAACCCGCCTTGGCAGACAGAGCATTCAGACGGCCAGGGACTCAGACACCGCTGACAGCGAAGTCTGTCTGACCTAACTGTCCAGTTGGCTCTCATAAAGGAACATTAAGGCCATTATTTCCCGCTCATCAGATTGTTAGACGAAAGACCAGTTGCATCAGCCACGTGCTATAATCGTGGCTTAATCTGTAGAGGAACTACAGTTGCTGTACAGGATATACAAACGCGACAGGGTTGTCCGCGTATTTTACTTTGAGTTACAGGAAATGTATTTGTATTCATCAATGAACTTGCCGTAAACCATTATCAGACATCGCGCATTTCTAAAAAAATGTCTTCCTTACTTAACGGAAAAAAGTCAAGTAAACAGTTTGTAGATGCCGAGAGTCTATTCTACTCTCAAAGTTTGTGCCGTCACTCTTTGGTTGGAACAGCCCCTCCTGTTTCCAAAAAAGGTTTTTTTCCTGCATATAACTGCACATGTGTTTTGTAGACTGCAGGAAACACAGAACGTTCTGTCCTTGCCTCTGGTTGGCACCAATCCATAGTAGGTGTATAAAAAAAAGAACCAAATCTATTTCATATCTAGAGATTTGTTTGGAAACTGCTGTTTAAGTACTTCCTGATCCCACATCTTTAGCGATCTGTGCTGCGTATGTAAAGGGAGAGACAGACAGACAGACATGGCCAGAGTGAGCCATCATTCAGCGACTTATTTTGTCCTGACCAAGGCATCTCATCTGCTTTTTGACTTCTGAAAGTCATTCTCAAGCCTAAATTAGTTTCAAAAGTCAAGGAAACTTTGCTGGTGCTATAAGACCGTATTTGATGATCGTGATGGAAGTCTTCACTGGCAGAGCAGTGCACGACACCTCCCCCAGACTGACATAGACGTCCTGGTGTGACAGTGGATGACCCTGACTCGATCCCCATCATCATGTGTGCAGACCATCACTGATCTGGACCAGCTGTTTGACCACAGTGAGGAGCACCAAACACATGCTTAGCATCTCTAGGTGTTGGTGTGTGATGGAGGTGTACCTTAATGACCAGTTGCTGAGCCATTGTGGTGGTAAACCAGATCCTGGACTAAGCCAATCCAGGATCTGAACCCAGCGGTTGTTGGATCATCAAACTCCTTGGAATGTCTTTGGCACGGGCGTTTGTGTTTGACTGCAGTGGTGGACCATCTGGACAGACCGGACCAGAACAGAGTTGAGGCCAGTATCATGCCTTGTCCAGTAGACCTTTTAAATAAACTTAAGGAAGGCGTCAGACCCTAGTGTGTGTTTGTGCTGCCTGTTGCAACACACTGTGTCAACAAACATCATTTTGTGTAAACTGTTGTTCAACACACACATACAGGAAATGGTCGATAATCATGGAGTAAATCATTCACTTTCTCGCTCTGTCAATCTCTCTCCCCCTCTCAAACACAATTCCCTATTTAATGACACTTTGTTTTAAAAATCGAACCAAATGCCAATACCACACATTCTAGGCCCCTATCTACTAGAGAGCAAAGTTATTTGCATTCAGAGATGTCGTGCTGATCGCTCCAAGATTAGACAAGTAGACCGGAGTCTATTAGGAGGGCAACATTCTCCCTATCTTGCACTCTCTCTCTCTTTTGCCTTCTCTCGCTTTCTCTCTCCCTCTCATCACTCCACTCGCTGTAGCTCTGTGGGAGTCAGGACATTACATGCTGACATCAGCTAGCTCTGCCAGGTTATCGTGGAGGCTTTAAAAATCACTAATTCGCTTTTTGTGTCTGGATTGTATTTAGTTGGTGTGCAAAGCAGGCATGTGAGTCTGATCCTTTTTTTACACACTCACGCGCAGCCCTGAGGGTTCAGCCTAGACGCTGGTTAATGTAATGATGGAGTGAGTGTAGTTTTCATTTCTGATCTAATCCAGATGAACATTCCTGCCCGTCGTTGTGTTATGGTTTAGGCGACTAATCTTGAACCCGGTGGCACGCTACTGCTCCTGTTAACGTGTCGTGTATTTAACACATGGATGGAGCCATCATTCAACAGCACGTTATACCACGCAGTCAGACGAGATATTTGCCAGGGTTATGACAAGATATTCCTCGAGTCTCGTTGTAGATGCACGTGCAGGGTCCTCGTTTCCCTCCTACTTGCGGAGGACTGGGGGGGGGGCGGCAAGTCGTGCCGGACTGCGAGAACACGCTGCAGAAGTGTGACTGGTCGACGGGGACGGCTGGCGTGACTCGTGGCCCTCGTTAGTCTCTCAAGCAGGGGCCAGTTTGGACTACATGGATCAAGGAGCTGCTCACAGAGCATGAAATAAGGCCGGAATAGCTGACTGGCTCTCTGTCTGGATGGTACACAAGCAGTCTGTCTGTCTGTGTCTCTCTTGTCTAAGTGTCTCACACTGCCTCTCTCTCACATGGCAGGTGTTTTGCACAGTGCTGCTATGTGCCAGTCTGAACTGTTGACCAGGGTTTGAGTTAGGGTCATGGGTCAAATGATCAAGCAGCTACGACCTTTCCAACCTCTCCTTTTCCATGAGTCTGCATTTAATGGTCCTTTATTTATCTGCCTGCCTGCCTGAGTGCTTACCTGTCCCTGCCTGCCTGTCTGTCTGACTGCCTGGGTCATTGTTTATAGTCCCCTGCCTAGCTTAGCAGTGTGTGTACTTTGCACACAGCTGGCTGTTGAAGGAGGTAGTGCCAGATAAGAGGTGAGGCAGAGTGGGCGGAGGTCAGGTCGCCAGTGTGTTGCTTGCATTCTGCCCCCCCCCCAGTAACCCCTCAAATAAGCCTTCCAGGAAGCCAGCTGTTACTGTGGGCACACACAGCTGGCTTCCTGTTCCTGAGATCTCAGCCAATAGACTCAGCTCTTCAGACAAGAGCCATGTGTTCTAATACACATACATTAGTATGTGTATTATGTGTATTACATTAGCTTGAATACTGTACTGTCACACATGCATAAGCCAAACTATAGAAGAAAATAATGTACACAAGATGCACCAGAAACTAAAATAGTTGAACAACTGTGCGTGTATGCTGCGTGTATGCTGCGGACAGCCACAGTCCTTTTACGTCTTTGAAGTTCTGGTCAGACCTGTTGAACTGGTGACGTGGCATGACTGTTGCATGCCACGCACACATGCACGTACTCACACAATGTTGACCAACTTGGTGTCAACAAATCATGCCACTGCACCCACACCCTAGAGTAGCCCTCCTAGCAGAGAGAGAGAGAGAGAGACAGAGACAGAGTGAGTGTGTGAAGGAACATACAGAGAGAGACTGAGTGAGAGTGTGTGAAGGAACATGCAGAGAGATGAGTGACGCTGGTAATCTGACACTTTAGAGAAAGTCTCCCTCAGGTGGATCGCACAGACACAAGCACACACACAGGCGCACAGGCACACACGCGATCAGAAAACGAAATTCCAGCTCAGTATATCAGTATATGGCAGGGCTGCTGCGCTGAGTGCTTTATGTCTGTTTTATTTTTAGTGCGTATGAGACGTATGTGTGACGTGCGCTGGTAGGCTTATTTACATGTTTCCTTCTCAGTCTAGGTGCGTCACTCGCTGTCTTTGGGGGTGTGGAGGGGGAGTTGGTTGCTGGGAGTGTGTAAGGGGTGTGTGCTGGTCTGTGTTTTGACACGGACAGCCTCAAGATGTGTTCAGAGGCAGAGGTGATCAAATGTTCTCTTGTCACTTAGCATGCTATGAGTCAGCATACCAAAGAAGTGGGATGGGGGTTGGGTGTGTGTGTGTGTGTGTAGAGGGTGGGGGGGGCATTAGAGGGAACATCAGCCGCCTCCCCAGATTGGAGTTGACCCGTTTGTACAGACGCAGAGAAGGCAGAACCAAGGCCATATGGCTACGTTTAGAACTGGACTTCTGTCGGGAAGTAGACTGGAATACCACTCCTTCCTGTCCCCCTGGCAACCCGTCAGCTCCACCCTGGTGCAGAAGAGGAAAGACAGGGTCATGCTTGGAAAGAGACGGAAGTGAAAGAGTGTGTCATGCATCCTTTGTCTGTTTCTGGGTGTAGGACACAGCTGCACTCAGCAGCTAACTACACACACACTAACTACAGGAACACACACAGTCTGAGCAGAGCAGCTTCAATCCCTCACTCCCTCTACCCATGGTTCCCACATTCCCTCCCTCTTTTCATCCCTTCATCCCTTTATCGCTCCATCTCATGACCAGCTGTTTAATCCCAGCAGTCATACTCCTCCTATGTGTGGGTGGTTATCCAGGTCTCTCGCTCACACACACGCTCACACACACCGTGAGGGGCGGGGGGGGGGGGGGGGGCAGGGACCGAAACAGAGAACCAACAGTAACTGAATGCTGCTTGTAACAGTTAACGTCTTGTTTGGGGAGGGCGAAGTTTGAGGTCAGCTGTGGCATCCAGTTCTCAGTGTGTGTGTGTGTCCCAGCCCTATTACACCGTGCCCCTGTAATCCTGGTATCAAGTAGACTGGCTGTGGAGTAGCTGGCAAGAAGTTGGGGTAGATAAGTCTCATGGTGGGGTAACTGGGACAGAGGGGGGGGATGAATGCAGAAATTCCTCCAGGTATTTGCACATGACACACCTCGTGGTTGGACCCCAGCTCTGCCTCCCCTCCCCAGCTCCCTCACCCTGTGGTGGCGTGGGTGTGGGTGCCCATTGGTTTGGGATTTGGTCTGAGCTCTGCTGGGAGACGTTGTGTATCCACATTGTTCCAGGGTTTTCTTAGCCCTGAGCCTGAAGTGGGACTTCACCTGGACTCCCTCCCCACACACACACACACACACACACACACACACACACCTCACCTAGAAGACCGTCCCTAGATTAGTCCTAATTGCTAAAAATTCTCTCCCTCTGTTTCTCACAGAAACATATTCCCCTCCAACCTGGTGTCTGCAGCCTTCCAGTCTGTGAGTATCTAACACACAGAGACACACACACACACATGATGAAGAAAGAGAATAGAGGTCACTTCTTATGGTTTCCTAATAGGTCTGTTCTAACCCTACCCCTGATAGGTCTGTTCTAACCCTACCCCTGATAGGTCTGTTCTAACCCTACCCCTTGTAGGTCTGTTCTAACCCTACCCCTTGAAGGTCTGTTCTAACCCTACCCCTGATAGGTCTGTTCTAACCCTAACCCTGATAGGTGTGATTTATTCCTACCCCCTGATAGGTCTGATTTAACCTCAACCCTGATAGGTCTGTTCTAACAGCTGTTTTCTCTGACCCTGACCAGTATGCCACCGACTACAAATTTGTCACCCAGAACAACAGTCTGTCTGTGGAGAAGGTGAGTGTGCTGAAAATAAAGTCTGCGTAAACTAAAGTTAGCATTTTTCATTGTATTTGGGAATCTAATCATCCAATATCTGTATGCAAATATGTCGTTCTAACCTTGTCTCTCCCTCTCACCCTTCTCTCCCCCTCCCTCTCACCCCCTCCCTCTCACCTCTCTCTCCAGATCCCATTTGGATACAACCAGGATGGGATGAACATCCTGGGCCTGGTGGTGTTTGCCATAGTGTTTGGTGTGGCTCTGAGAAAGCTGGGTGAGGAGGGGGAGATCCTCATCAAGTTCTTCAACTCCTTTAATGAAGCCACCATGGTGTTGGTGTCCTGGATCATGTGGTAAGGGAGCCCGACTGACTATCCACAACCACATGACAACAAACCACTCTTTCATTTAACACCAGCAACAGGCCGTTTTGCTCATCACGTGTTTCTGTCGACACTTCTGGCTTAAAATGTGAAACGTTGGAATTTGCTGTGATCCACCAAAGTCCACCAAAACAGAAATAATTGACAGAATCTTTCTCTGTTCCCACCTGTCTAGGTATGCCCCCCTGGGTATCATGTTCCTGGTGGCAGGGAAGATTGTGGAGATGGAGGAAGTTGGCAAGCTGTTCGCCAGCCTGGGCAAGTACATCGCTGCCTGCATGATCGGCCACGCCATCCACGGCCTTCTGGTTCTACCAATGATCTACTTGGTCATCACGCGTAAGAACCCCTACACCTTCCTGTGGGGGATATTCACCGCTCTGGCAACCGCCTTTGGAACCAGCTCCAGGTGAGACTGACCTATTTTTTTTCTTTCTTTTGAGTGTTCGATCTGTCTTCTTTCTTTTTCTTCGTCTTTTCTCTTCTTACTTAGTTCCTCTTACTCCATCTTTTTATTTTTTTCGTCTCTCACTCTGTCCCCCTCCCCATCTCTCAAACTCCATGTAACCACGCACCCTCCTCCCCTCCCCCCAGCTCTGCCACCTTGCCCCTGATGATGAAGTGTGTGGAGGAGAAGAACGGCGTCTCCAAGCACATCAGCCGTTTCATCCTGCCCATCGGCGCCACGGTCAACATGGACGGAGCCGCCCTCTTCCAGTGCGTGGCTGCAGTGTTCATCGCCCAGCTCAACGATGTCCCCCTCAACTTCATCCAGGTCTTCACCATCCTGTGAGTGATTGGGACACACACACACACACACACCACTGTCTTGCCCCTGTCCTGCTTGATCAGATCAGACTTTCTGGTTTTTGAACTGCTCTCTGAGTGGCCCAACTCTAACATGTGCTGTCCCTTTGGACAGAGTGACAGCCACGGCGTCCAGTGTGGGGGCGGCAGGGATCCCTGCGGGGGGCGTGCTCACTCTCGCCATCATCCTGGAGGCCATTGGACTGCCCACCAATGACATCTCCCTCATCCTGGCTGTGGATTGGCTTGTGTGAGTGCTCTTGTCTTTTAGCGTGTTGTGTTTTATGCTGTGTGTGTTTTAGGTGTGTGTTAGTAACCCCTCCTTCTGTGTCTCCAGAGACCGTACCTGCACCGTGTTGAACGTAGAAGGCGACGCCTTCGGGGCGGGGCTTCTGCAGTACTTTGTGGACCGCAACCCCGCGGCAGAGGACACGGGGGCGGCGCTGAGCGAGGTGAGGGTGGAGGCGGACGCGGCGGCAGAACCCGAGCAGTCGCCGCTCATCCAGAAGCAGGGCGAGGAGGAGGGTGAAGTGGCGCGCTCCTGCGAGAAAGAGTCAGTCATGTAGAGCCACAAAACTCAACGCTGTCAAACCAGTCTACAATGAACGAGCCAACAAATGACCCCTCCTGTATACACCTGACCCCCCTCACCCCACTCCCAGCTTCTTATGTCATGGTTCACTTGAACCCTGACCTGTGACCCCTGCCCAGATCCAACTAGAAACCTGGGGGAGGGGCTCAGTGAGAAGACATCTCTCTCTTTGTATCATCTCTTCTGGAGAAGGGAGGGAGGGAGAGGATGGAGAGGTGGAAGTGGATCAGGGGGAAAGAACAAGAGTAAAAGATACCAGCCTGGTCTTGAAGTGACTTTTTAATAATCCATTTTTGCCTCCTTGTGGTATATATCATTTGTTTGACATCAGATCAGCTTGTCCTTAACTTGCTGATCCTATGGCCCTTTTAAACTATTACTATATGATGTCTGCTAACTCCACCCATGTGGGCTGCCCCTCTGGAAGTCCTTAGTTCGTCTTAGCAAATAGGACAGCAGGGCGACACCAGGTCAGGTGTCTCACTACAGTTCTCGAAACCAAATGTTCAATCCTAACACAAGTGATGTTGCCTAGATGGACAAGAGACTAGTCCCTGTAAGGACAATCAGACACACACACACACACACATGTCTCTGCCCTTTACGTGACTGGTAGCAAGATTAGCTTTGACTGCCGCTGTAGCATTTAGTGGTACCCAGCATGCCACTGAAACCAAAGGGGCGCAAAGCCAACCAGCAACTAGGAAGTAGAAGAGTTGACTCCGCCCATGTCACTATTGAGAAGGAAGAATGTTGCTCAGGGCAACCATGTTTATCCATTGATACTGTAAGCTTGTCCTTGTTTTTTTTTATGCTATGAAGCACAAAAGCTGTTTTTGAAGCACAATCAATCACGTTCCAACAGTTTTTAATTTTCTTATCTGAGTTCCATCAGTGAGCTGCCAGTGTATAGGTGTGTGTATCCCTCTACAGTGTTTAGCTGCCAGAGATGGCTGGCATCTAATGCTATTTTGTGTGTGCCCTTGTGTGTGCCCTTGTGTGAGAGAGACATCCTAAAGGCCTGTGGCACAGTGGATGCGTTGGAAAGAAATGATTTGAAAGGAAACATTGTGGACTGAATTATGTAAAAATCGAAAGGCTTTTTTTTGGCTGACAAGCCTTTTTTTTTTTTTTTTTTTTTTTTAGAAGTTATGGTTATTTCCTGACATTTCTTGAAATGAACCTTTTTATTCCGTTCTATTTATTTCTGTGATCTTTTGCAACAATCCAAAGCAGTTGAATTGAGCCCCACCTAGACCCTGGTGATCTTGCTGTATCTTATCACACCGTCATTTGCTTTTCGTTTTTCTACGTTTCAGTGTCTCTAAATCTGTTGAACTTTTAGCCCTGTCTGTCGTATAAAGTATCACTAACATTCATTTCATGTCTGGATTATAGGATGTTTCAGATATAGCATTATTAGTTTAGACATTGAATGGATGACATAGTGTATTTTTCAGAGAAATGTCATCTTAAATCTGTTGTTGGTCACACCTTTTGGTACTTTGAGTAAGCTTCTGTTTGATCACATGGTGAATGTGTGTGTGTGTGTGTTACATGTTGGTGTCAGCTACTTCACCCTGAACTCCTCCCAGTCAAATGGTTTCAAACATGGCCGCCACAAACAGGCATTACTTGCCTTTTTTATTTGACTTACTACCTATTGAGAGAATCCAGTTTCCTGTTACATACGGACGGTGTTCTAAGTTGTCCAACTCTGTTGGAGTATAGAAGACAAGTATGAAGTGTGCATGTCCCAGACCAGCCTGTCTGCAGTCTTCATGGTGCAGGTGGTGTGTGTGTGGGGTTGCACTGCTCTCCTACCTTAAACTGGGAGACGTGGAGGTTTCCACTTGAATTCCCATGTGTAGAACCTGTTTCACAAGTGTTCATGACCTAGATAGGGGATCTCGTTCACCTGGATGTGTTACTGTGTGTCTGGAAGGAAACAAAATAATATATATACTGAAGGTCATCATTCCAAAAGGGTCTCAGTTATGTCACCGGGTGTGTGTGTGTGCGTGTATGTGTGTCCAGTTTGTGTTGTGTGCGAGTGGGGTTGTGATAGATGGCTACCCGAGGTGGAGAGAACATGTTTCCATTACAACTGAATGTTCTTGCTTTAGAGAATAAAAGTCTTTTTAATGATGATCCACTTTTTTTGTCATTCATTCATCATGTATTTGTCCTGTATGGGGATGATTTCAGACAGTCACAGTGATGTATGAAGAATGTGTAGGATGCATTCACATACTGTCGTGTAGAGCACACTTGTTCTAAACACCTGCTCTCACTAACACAAACATTCTCAACCCCTCTGTATCCTCTCTCCTTTATGTTCACAACACTCTGATAGTGTTGGAGTCTGATCAGAAACATTTCATTTGGAGCCTGAAAGCATGCATTGTAATTATGGTCCTCTTCTGCCCCCTGCTGGGAAATGTGCATAAGTGCACCCAATACATCTAGTAGTTTGGATGGTATCAGACATTCTGAAATCAGATGGTGTATACAAGTACAAGACTAAATACTATAAATTAACCAAATATAAACATGGAATTGCAGGTTCCATTGGCAAACATCAGGCAGAGAATCCTGTTTTGTAAAATCAACAATGAAGCAGATGGAGTTTATTTTCTCAGCGGAGATCAAGTGGAGCATTGACCTCAAGATTCACTCAGGTCTTCATGATTCTGACTGCTGGTGGGTCTCAATGCATGTCGTCCTCCAAGGAGAGTTGATTGATTCAGCCTTACACACATGAGATGGTCTATAGCTGTTATATTGATGTGAAATATGACGGTAACTTCCAGCATTATGTAGCACCAGTACACATACAGGGAGACGCTATCAAATGAGAGTCCAGCAGTGGTGGGGGTTTCTGAGACGTGGCTAGCGTGTTCACCTGCTGTCTGTGGAGGTCAGGCTAGGCAACAGCAGGGGTAGCCAGGAAGGGGACAATCAATGTCAATCAATGGAAAGTCAATGTAACCTGCAGAAAATAACTACACCCAGTAACACCAGGTTCCATGGCTCCCTGCAAGGGATCCATACCAAACATGATACTTGCCGATTGCAAATAAAGTGAATTAGTGCAATGTAAACGTCAGTTCACACACTAAGCCTTAGTTCAGGCAAACAAACATACATACACAAACCCCACACCAAACCTCAGTGCAGGTACACTCACATACATACAATGATAAAACCCAAGAATTATGACACCACCTACTGAGTGGTTGCTTCAGTAGTCATGTCACATGATTCAAATGTCCTCCCAGAGTAACAGCCTGAACAGTGCTAGTATTTCAGAGTCTTAATGTGTTTCTCTTACACCTCTGAGTCCTCCTGCACCTGCCCACGCACGTACGCACGCGCATACGCGCACACGCAGACACGCACACACACACACGCACACACACCACTATCTTCTCTAACACCTGCTGCTACACATCTCTCATCTCTTGGCATCCTCTCACAACCTCAAGAACAGCCTCTTTTTGGGAGGGTCTCTCCTCTCTTCCTCCCCTCCTCTCCTCCCTTCTTCCTCTCTCCCTCATAGCCTGCTCCTGTCCAGCCTCTTCTTGGCTGGGTTAGGGTACTGGGGGTTCTCGATCACCCCTTCCCCAAACTTGAGCTCCAGGAAGGCCCGGTGGTTGTTGGGTCCGTAAGCGGTGACCCCTGCGAACGTCATGGGCACCAGCGGCTGCAGGAAGTGCTCGGGGAACTCCACGTCCTGCTTGTGCTCAGTCCAGGTATCCTTGGTCATCACCCCGTTGCGAGGGTAGAAGGGCCACAGGTCGACGTGGAGGTGGTTGGCCTCGCTGTACTGCACCCTGTAGAAGTCCCCTTCCACCGCACGCTCCCACACAAAGCCGTTAGCGTCCACTAGGGAGCCCGAGTCCAGGTTCTTCAGGTAGTCACAGTTGGGGATGTCCTCCAGGTAGATGCCCAGGTCCACATCGTAGTCCCAGGGGATGATGTCCTGGTGGCGAGCTGCCCCCAGCAGAGTGCCCCCCTCCAGCCAGTAACGCACCCCGGAGCTCTCCAGGATGTTGATGACGTATTTGGTGGTCTCGCGGAGGGCCCGCAGGCAGCAGGGTGGAGTCCAGCGCTCCAGGTACAGGTACTCAGGCGTGTCATCCTTCACTGTTCCAAAGCAGCGAGAGGTCTCCTAGGACCGGAGCACACAGGGAAAAGAGGAAACGTTTAAGCCTCATTTGAATTCGAAATGCTTTTTTTTTCCGGGCCGAAAGTTTAGAAAAAGGTTTATAAAACTATGCAACAGTCATGTTCCAGTTCCCAAATGAGGATCATAAAAGCATTCACTGCTCACTAAAACCACAACTTTATAGCGTGGCAGGATTTTGCGTATCTGCCACATGTATAATAATCAAAAAGAGAGATAAATCAATGAAAATAGAGTTTAAGTAAAAGTACAAACAAATGTATGCGATGCTACTTTTGTGTATTATGTTGATGCGTGTGAGAGAGGTCACCTTCCCACAGCCAAACCACTGCTCCTTCCCATCTCCCAGAAGCACACGCTTCAGCCCGAAGCTCCTCATTAGACGAGCCGTGCTCTCCTTCACACGCGTGTCTGCCTTCCACTGGTTATGGGCGGAGCTGAACAGCGGCCTGTGGCCCGCGGCGAAGGCAGGGCTCTCCAGCAGCTTGACCTTCCAGCCGCGCAGCGAGGTCTGGATGAACAGTGAGGTCATCAGAGGTCGCCCCAGAGGGACGGACAGGTTGAAGAGGTCCTCGGACCTCATCAGCACGACGGCGTCGCCCTGCAGCGCTGTGCACACGCTCCCGCTGCTCCCTGACGCGCCGGGCGTGTAGGTGGCCGTCCACTCCCGCAGGCTCACCCTCAGGTTGAGGCACTGCACGGCAGAGCGAGCGAGCACAGAGGCCGCCACGAGCCTCACGGGCCCGCCGCCTTCGCCCTCGAGTTCCCGGATCAGACGCTCCACCAGACGGCCCTGCTCCAGCTCCACGCCGTCAGGAACCAGCAGCACGAACTCCGTCTGGACGTGGAACTCAGGCCGGTGTGCCTGCGGGGGCTGGTCTGGGCTGGGGGTGAGCACCAGGAGCCGGGCCCCCTCAGGGAGCACCAGAGGAGGGTAGGGAGGGGAGTCAGCCACCGCCAAGAAGGGCAGCTCTGGACGCTGGCGGAGGAACGACCTCGCAACGTCTCCCACGTAGTTCTCGAAATCTTCAAACTCACGGAGGAGGACGGTGACTCGCGGGCCACGGATGTTGCCTTCTCCAACCCCCCCTCCTGCTCCTCCACCAATACCCCCCACCCCAGCTCCGGGCCCCCCGCCCCCCTGGCCGGACACAGGCAGGGGGGACCTCCTGGAGCCTCTCCCTGGCTCCCCCCGTCTCCTCTCCATCATCTGATGCTGGGCCCGAGACACGTAGTAGAGGATCAGCAGGTTGAGGACGATGGCTGCAGTCAGCAGCACCTGGCAGAAGCTCACGCGCATGGTTGCCCTCCCCTCCGCGTTTGATTACAGACCCACAACTCTGTTCTCAATGGGCTCGGTTCGCGCCATCGGGATGCTAGCTCTACCGTGGAGTAACTGGGTGGTCCGATGTGTAACACTGAAACACACACAAGATATGGGAGAGGGGTGTTTTGGATTACCTTAGCCAAACCATTGACATGGGTTGTATTGAAAAATCTGTAGTTCGTGACAATCCATTTCGATTGGTTCTATTTGACATTATGGCGAAATGACATGTTATCAACCAATGGCATTTTATCAACCAACTGTAATTGCATTAACAATTTAAACAAACGGAAACTGAATTTACCTGTAATGTAGCCTCAGAAGAATCAAGGATCATATTGCTCGGCAGCACTGTAAACATTCATTTTTTTTGCATTGTAGAGTCATTGCCTGTCGGTTGTGGGCTACAAGACAATCCCATATATATTATTAATGTTTATTGATTTGAAGAACACATCAAATATGTTTAAACCGATAGGTAGATCTATGCATACGAATGAACGACGCGGTCGAGATGTAGACGTCCATAGCCGCTATTTTCTTATATAGGAAACGATCTCAGAGGTAGAACGGAATTTTCCTGCGGTCACTATGTTGCAGGAATCACATTTTCTCTTTACAGAGTTGAATACAAGGGATAAACCCATTAAACCTGGGTGTCTTGTTTGTAATGTAGGAAGATCTACCAAAAGCTCACTATTTAGCATCAACTCCCATACCCCTGCATTACTCGTTTCGTGAAGACACCTACTATCGTTCGTGCTGGCAACCGGAAACAAGCTGAATCATTTCAGAATAAGAAAATAGAATTTACTAAATTCAGAGGAGTATATTATCTCTCAAAATGTTTTGTCATCCACATTATTATGAGATTTGTGTAAATATGAATGTTTAGTCTGTAAGAAGGCTCCTTTAATGTAATTTAAAAAACTGTTTGCTGGGTCACAAACCTCTCACTGAACAATTTCAGCTTTTATTTTGAAATCGCCAAACGGATGTTAAAATGTCTTTGCTGCTGTCTTAGCAAATCCTGCTTTCTACGTGAGAGAGGAAGAAAGAAGGGAAGGCTTGCTAGAGTGGAAGTGTTGGGTCTGAAAGGGACGGGGTTATTATTCTCGCTGCCTGTTTCCACCTCCTTGTCCTGGCTTGAGCTCGAACGGTAAAATGGAGGCGGAAAGATCCGGCGGAGTAGCGGGGGGAACGAACCAGAACGCTGGAGGGAGCGGCGTGGGGCGCAATCCGAACGGACCGAAATCAGGACTTGGGCAGGCGACAACAACAGCGGCCGCGGCGGCAGCAGCCGGGGCGATGGCTGGATCGTCACAGCCTCGGGAATCGCAAGACGGGGACGCAGGCCTATCGCTTCCTGGGATCTTGCACTTTATCCAGTTCGAATGGGGACGATTCCAGGCCGAAAAATACCGCTGGGAAGCCGAACGTGACGAACTCAGGGTATTTGTTCGCCCATGTATTTTAACAAAAAATGCACTACACATGCATGCCTTGTTTGGAAGTCGTGACCGCTATTACATGGATTAACTCTATCGATAAGAAAACGAGTGAGTGCTAAATATTGTCTAGAAGTGATACCTAAGGTGGCGGTGTTGTTGCTACTGGACATAACTGTGGGTTAAAAAGATAACCTTATCTTAAAATCTACGAGACGTTCGATGTAGTGACAATGTCATTCCAAGTCTTAACCTATCAAAGTCTTAAGTTAACCACGGGAGCTTGATCTGGCTTCATCCTCGAGGGCAGTCTATTGTTGAGCAGTGCCTAGCAGTGTGCTGAGCGTGCAGTGTGATGATGTTGCACTAGGCAACTAGCTGTCTGGCACCTTTGTACCCCTTTCTCATTCAGATTTGAAGAATGCGTTAGTTGGAACGCGGCGAATCGCACAGGTGATGGTTTTAACGATATGCTCGTCTTGCGGCCTTAACAGTTAGTTCACATTGTTGAAAGGATAGCTAATTGATTCAACAGTCTGTGGACTATTGTCCACTCCACCTTGCGATTTTATCATTGTCTGTTTTCCTGTGAGATTACAACGTGTCACGTGACTCGCTGTCAATTACAACTCGATCCAGGAGGGCGAATGCTCTGAAAAAAAGACACTAATGACGTAATGCAGTTCCTACTGTACACACACACACACACACACACACACACACACACACACACACACACACACACACACACACACTATTTCGTATATTGAGTGCAAATCCTGTTTCTCTGTCTGCTCTCCCTCCTCTCTCTCTCTGATGCCCTGTCATCACACAGCATGTGACTTGTAATAAGCATGTTGAATTATAGATCAGCCATACACGTGGGCATGTTCCTTCTGTGGAGAATCATATCAGTCCCTGTTCTGATACTGGGGCCTGTTTGGCACCTCAACCTGGATGAGCCTATAAATAGAAGGCACATGGATAACCAACATCAGAAAGCGACTCTCATGCTCTTATAGAGGAGGGGAGGCAGAGGTTTGTCATGGAGTGTACTGTAGCTGCTGCTTCGTGCGTGTGTGCGTGTGTGTGTGCGCGTGCGTAAGTGCGTGCGTGTGTGGTGGGGGCAGTGGAGATATTACAAGCCCAAGTAGCTGCATATGACAGAGTGAGATGGAGTTGAAAGGGACAGAGGAGCATGTGAGCATGTCTTCAAACCGTGGCCCAGCTTCCAGAAGAATACCCCAGTAACTACTAAGAACAAGACTGCTTTGTGGTACACACACACAATCAAGCATCATGTATATTTTGTGGCTAACATGTATGTATTAACCGATGTGCCTTCACCATGCTAGTGGTGTGTTATGGTGTCCCGTGTCATGCTAACGTATGAATGTTCGTACACATGCATGTTCCAGGATATGGGATGCTAATCTGTTACTACTCTGCACATGTTTGTTGTTGTGACACAATTCGCCTGCTTCTCTCAGCACAGCTATGAGTCAGAAACACTCACAGCAGTCCTCTTAGTGAGATTCATCAATTGATGTGGAAATGATTCTTGGCATTCTCGACAATGTGACATGTGTGTGACAGAGATAGACAGGGGACAGTTTGTTACTATGTATGTGTGAGCGTGAGTGTTTGACAGAGATAGAACAAGGGACAGTGTGTTACCATTTGTGTGTCATACTGTGTGTGTTTATGGGAGAGAGGGAGGGTGTGTTTTGGGAAAGAGGTCGTTAAAGAGGACATCTGTGGTACAGTGTCTGATGACAGGTTGGCTTGAGGCCCCACCCTTTTCCGGGTTAGGTGTGACATCCTCTCAGGATCATGTGACCACAGGCTGGCTGACAGGTGGCAAGGGCCAGCGCCTCCAAACACACACGCACAAAAACATACAAATTACCCTCACATGCATGCAATCTCACAGGTTTAACTTCTGATAACGCACATTAACACACATAACACCGCCCTACACACACACACAGCCCTCTTCTATCTCTGTCCCAGAAAAGTCCTGTGCTCTACTTGTTGGCCAGTAGTGGATCCCTGAGGGATGGACCGCAGAGAAGAGAGGCGAGAGAAGGAGAGAGAGAGAGAGAGAGAGGTAGAGGGAGATATGGAGTGGGAGATATGGAGAGAGGGAGAGATGGCAACAGGACAAGAGAGATGATAGCTGCCCTTGACCCTGTTCTGAGAGAAGGAAATGGGAGACAGGGAGAGGAAAGGAGAGAGGGAGCTTGAGAGAGAATGAGAGAGTAGAAGAGGGTGGGAGGGAGGGAGCATGAATGAGGGAAAGGATGCTAAGAGAATACTGAGTGGTTGAACAGCTACAAGAGAGAAAGACCTCTCCAGAGACAAGAACATGAGGCAGACCTCTGGAAAGAGACCCCCAGACTAGAGGGAGACTTGTTGAGGGATGATAGCAACATGAGCGACACACGTCCTGGGAGATACCAACACAGGGGAGAGAAGTTCTGCTGTGGTGCTCCTTGTCTGCACTGATGTCCGATCTGATGTCCACCAGGCTGACTGACTGAATGCTAGCTGGCTAGTTGAGAGGCACTGACTGAATGCTAGCTGGCTAGCTGAGAGGCACTGACTGAATGCTAACTGGCTAGTTGAGAGGCACTGACTGAATGCTAGCTGGCTAGTTGAGAGGCACTCACTGAATGCTAGCTGACTAATTCAAAAGCACTGACTGAATGCTAGCTAGCTAGTTGAAAGGCACTGACTGAATGCTAGCTAGCTAGTTGAAAGGCACTGACTGAATGCTAGCTGGCTAGTTGAGAGGCACTGACTGAATGCTAGCTAGCTAGTTGAGAGGCACTGACTGAATGCTAGCTGACCAATTCAAAAGCACTGACTGAATGCTAGCTAGCTAGTTGAAAGGCACTGACTGAATGCTAGCTAGCTAGTTGAAAGACACTGACTGAATGCTAGCTGGCTAGTTGAAAGGCACTGACTGAATGCTAGCTGGCTAGTTGAGAGGCACTGGCTGAATGCTAGCTAGCTAGTTGAGAGGGACTGGCTGAATGCTAGCTGGCTAATTGAGAAGCACTGGCTGGATAGTAGTTAGCTGGCCAGCTGGCTGTGTGTGTGTGTGGGTGTCATTCCAGGCAGGTTAGGTAAAGCTATATCAGTTAGTTTGTAGAGTAGACCAGACAAGTTATAACATGCTCCAGAAGCAAAGCGTGACAGTAGAAGAGATGGTTATCTGGTATCTAGAGACACTGGAAACGTCTATGTGTGTGTTTGTGTGTTTGTGTGAGCAATCAGGAGGTGTGTGTGACAGGTTATAGCTTGCCTGTCTCAGTGGCTCTGTCCTAGTCCCTCTCAATTCTTCCTCATAATTATAGAAGAGAGACATTCCTTCCATCCCTCTAGTTGCTGTCTTCTCCATCTCTCCCCTTGCTGCTTTCTGTCTACCTACAGCTTTTCAGTTTGTCTCTGCTGCATCTGATCAGTAGTCATTCTCATATGGGCTTGTAGGTCTGGCTCTTAATGCAGCTGCTACTGTAGCATGTGTGTGTGTGTGTGGATGCGTGTAGGCAGGTTACAGTGCATTTTTGCTGGGTGAGTATCTCCTCCTGTAGACCTGAGTGTCCAGCCCCATGAGGCAGCATTTTTAGACTGCTCTACTTCCACAAAGTTAACACGCACACACACACACACACACACACACACGGGAGAAATGGACTGTGAAAACACATCAGGGGCACTACTTGGCAATGCAAGAGAGAAAGATGAGAGTGAGTGAGCGTGAGAAATGGCGTGAGCTCAAGGGAGGCAGAAAAGGAGAGAGGGATGGATAGCATGGGAGCAGAGATTTGAGAGAAAGGCCTTCCTTTCCTTCCAGGCTGGCTGTGTGGTGCAGACACATGCAGAGCTCCCACCACACAGCGCTCTCTGTGGGTCCTCTTTACACTCCACTTTGTTGTGGTAGAACCGCCTCAAATTGCAATTCCTTTACATGTCAGGCAGAACAGCAAACAACACAAAGAAGGATGGACGAAGGGAAGAGAGAAATGAGGGCTGGAAGAACAGGAGGCTGGCAGGAATGAGAGGGGGAAGGATGGCAGGATGGAAAGGGGGAAGTAGATGTGACTATTGCCAGTAGTAGCGGACTTGTTTTTGTTTCTCTTCTTCTGCAGATGTGTGGTCAGAGTCTGGTCAGGAGAGCTTCTAAATACAGAGCAGTGGTTCTCCTGACCATTCCTGACCACACACCCACCCACCACAGCCCTGTACTTAGCCTGTCCCCAGAGAGCTGCTGGCCAGTCTGGGCCGCTGCCTTGTCCCTCCCCCCCTCGACGCCGGAGGATGAGCCTGCATTGTGTGTGTGTGTGTGTGTGTGTGTGTGTGCGAGCGCGGGCGAATGATGCTTAAGTGTGTTTATGTGGCTTTGCGTTTGTGTGTGCGCTTCACACGCATCATTATAACACATGACTGTTCTAACATTCCCATGCTCTCTCGCCCCCCCCCCCCCCCCCCCCCCCCCCCCCCCTGCCTCTCCCAGGCTCAGGTGGCGTTCCTCCAGGGTGAGAGGAAAGGCCAAGAGAACATGAAGCAGGATCTGGTCAGGAGGATCAAGATGCTGGAGTACGCCCTCAAACAGGAGAGGTGAGACACACATACACAGTCTGCGCTGCGTGCTCACTCACACAAGGCCTCTCTGGGACCTCCAGCCTCTCTGCTGTGTGGTCCTGATGTCCCTGGCGTCACACAGACGAGTGGTGTAACGCTGCCCCCTTGTGGTTGCTGCTATGGTTACAGGTCCAAGCACCAGAAGCTGAAGACGGGGAGTGACCCAAGTCCAGAGGACAAGAGAGCAGAGACGGAGGCAGAGCCAGGTAGGAGATGCTGGGAAGGCTAGAGCAAGCAGGTCTTTGGAACAAACCAAGGGTTTAGCAAGCACGTCTTAGGAACAAAATAAGGGTGTAGGAAGCAGGTCTTAGGAACAAACCAAGGTTGTAGAAAACAAGTCTTGGGAACAAGCCAAGGTTGTAGGAAGCATGTGTTTAGCGTGCTGTATATAAGATCTGTGGATATCTCCTTATGTAAGACATCCTAAGTCTAAGGAAGTCTAAGGCTCATTTAGGTCTGTCCCATTAATCAGTCTATTTAACACAGATGTAGCTAAGAAATTAGCTTGACAGTTTAATGTTCTGTTGTTGTTTGACTGTTGTCTGTGGTGCAGTACCCAATGGGCCTGCAGAGACTGACTCGGAGCCAGCCAATCAGATGTCATGGAAAGAGGGTCGGCAGCTACTGAGGAAGTAAGGCTTGTGTACACATACCGCTTAGACCCCGTCACAGCAGGGGATAGACTGTTCAGTCTGTGTGTACATACCTGGGTCGGTGTGTGTCGCTGTGTGTGTTATCTTTGGGTGTCTTTGGTGTCATCCTTGTTGCTTCTGTACATGGGAAGGTTTTATCTCTTGGTTTAATGTGTGTGTGTGTTTGTGCATGTGTGCTCATAGGTATCTGGAGGAGGTGGGCTATTCAGACACCATCCTGGACATGCGTTCTAAGAGGGTCCGCTCTCTCCTGGGTCGGACCAGCCCAGAGGCCAACGGGCCCCCCCCTAGCGAGCCTCCAACAGACCCCCAGCCCCTGGCAGGGGGGGAGTCTCTCCTGGTCAGACAGATCGAGGAGCAGATCAAGAGGTGAGACAGTGCTCACACAAGCATGCACGCACGCAAAACACACACACACACACACACACACACATACATACATACATACATACATACATACACACACACACTGCCTTACACTCTTATAAATGCTCCTGCTTGATTGCGAACACTCTCACATGTACGTATGTACATCCTCTCATACCTGTGTGTGTGTGTGTGTGTGTGTGTGTGTGTGCGCGTGTGTGTGTGTGTGTGGTGGGGTTGTAGGAATGCAGGGAAGGAGAATTCCAAAGAGCATCTTGGAGGCTCGGTGTTGGACAAGATCCCCTTCCTGCACGGCTGTGAGGATGATGATGAGGATGACAGCGACGAGGACGATGACTTCCAGGGCATGGGCACAGACTGCATCGACAGCTCCCGCAAGAACAAGAAGCCTCGCGTCAAGGTCAGACTTGAGAGAGAGAGGGAGAGAGAGAGAGAGCGAGAGAGCAACAGCAATGCTTTGAGCAAAGATTATGTCCATGATGTGTATTGGAGTGACTGAGCCTCTTTTCCCCTTCTTTTCTCTCTTCTCTCCATACTTGCTCGTTCAATATCTCTATCTTTCGGTTTCTTTTCTAGATGGGTTTGGAGCCTATGACGACAGACCTGGACCCTGATGATGATGAAGACGAAGATGACTCTGAAGACGCCCTCGGCGAGTTTGACTTCCTGGGCTCGGGGGAGGAGGGGGAGGGGGCCGGAGAGGCCCGCATCTCCGGTGATGGACGGGAGCTAGGTACGCTGTTGCCTTAGCAACAACCACCCGCCGCCACCACCACCACAACAACAACAACTGCAACTACTACAACAACAGCAACTACTACAACAACCACATCATCATCAGCATCTTTCCGTCCTCTCGTCTGTATAGTTTTCTACCCCTCTTTCTCCTCCTCCCTTCCTCCCTGCATTCTCCTCTTTTGTCCATTCTTCTCCACTGTCTGTTTTTATGAAGTGGCGTGTGTAAGGCTCTTCCAGCTCTGTAGCAAAATAAAACCATCGTCTTTGTGAAACTCTTGCCTCTCCGTGCCTGTTTCACTCTGTAAAAGTCTGTCCTGCTCTCCCTCCCTCTGGGATTCTTTCTTTCTCATTCGCTCTCTCATTTTTTTTGTCTCTCTTTCTCTATCTGGGTTCCAATGTATGTCTTTCGTTTGTCCTATTTTATCAGTCTTTTTCTTTCTTCTTTTGGTCACCTTTCAAAGCCCCTGGTAGCCATTTTCCCAGCCCCAGAAGTAATCTCTTGTTGTTGAAGTTGGAGTCTGGGGCCTTGGTGAAAACCAACATTGATTATCCCCCCTCTCTTCACCTCCTGTGTAGAAAGAAGATTCTATTAATACACTAGTTCTGTCAGTGTGCTTATATAAGTTTAGACAGGCCCAACAGGTTCAGATTCTCATCCTCCATAAGCAAAGCTCCATCTCTGCTGCCAATTCAGGTAGTAAAACATGTGCAGTCTATAGTTGTGTTTTGTAGATTTGTCGTAGTTATAATGCCTGATATGGCCTCGTAGTTCCTTAGTGACCCCCAGAGGTGTCATTTCTCTGGTGACCTCTAGATAGAAACGTGTGTCGATGGCTGCTGGAGGCTTTAAAGACACTCAGCATGCCTTTTCATCCGTTTCACATTTCAGTTGGTAGTTTATTTGTTGCTCTTTCGTTCACTGAATGTTTTGTGGCTTTCGTCCTCGCCCCTCTCCTCTGCACTCTTTTCCAACTCTGTCCTTGTGGAAGAATGGCTTGACCTTTTCTCTCTCAACTCGTCTTCCTTTTCTCTTCTCCACCTGTCCGCTGCCGTTCATCTCTCTCTTCTACCCTCTCTCCTGTCTGTCTCTTTCCCCCCACCTCCTCTCTTCCATCCCCTTCTCTGTCCTCCTCCTCTCCTCCCTCTCTCTGCATGACTGGGCGTTATGTTGTGTCTCTCCTCTGGGGGGCTCCAGAGGACCGTAGGAACCAGCTCCAGGGCATGATGTCGGACTTCCCCCCCAAACCCTCCCCGCCCCCCTCAGTCTCAGGGCAGTCTCGCTCTGGCGAAGGTAAGAGCCCTTACTCCTACTGCTCCTCCCACCTCCCTCTGTTCTTCTCCTCCTTCCCCCAAGTCACTCTCCTGCTGTCTCCCCCCTCCCTGTCTGGGTCCATGTAGGTCTTGTTGCTAGGCATGTTGTGAGCTCTGTAATGTTATCCTGTGTGTCTGTGCTGCTTTCTAAAGAGTCTGTTTGAGGCAAGTCAGTTGAGTGTTAGCTGATGCTCTAATATGTGTGTGTGTTGTACTGTAGGTATCAGTGTGTGTGTCCTCCCATCCCCTAGGTGGCGCTCTGGGTTTTTCCTCTGACGTCTTCATCCTAGATGCCGTTGGGGGTGGAGACATGAACCTGGGCGAGCTTGCGGACCTTACTGTCGCCAATGACAACGACCTCTCCATGGATGTGAGTTCACAACAGCATGTTTCATTGTTCTGTTACTCTCTCCCTGTTCTTTTCATCGTGTCGTGTGTGTGTGTGCGCCCGCGTGTGTGGTACTAGATGCAGGATAACCGGGAGGAGTTTAAGAAGACATGGAACCCTCGTTTCACCCTACGGAGCCACTTTGACGCCATCAGGGCCATGACCTTTCACCCCGAACACCCAGTGCTCATCACGGCCTCCGAGGATGGAACACTCAAGCTTTGGAACCTTAACAAGGCCATGCACTCCAAGAAGTGAGAACCACACACACTGCAGGAGAGCCCTCTAGTAGTGCAGGATGATAGCTGACCAAGTATGTAACAAGTACAGGGTTAGGGTTACATTACAGGTACATTGACACATGGGAAAGAAACCTGAAAGTGATATTGGGTTAAGGTCATGGCTGGGCCAACCAGCTGAGTAGATGGTGTGGGATGCTGCCCACACCATCTACCATCTACCAGTAGCTAGCAAGGGCACTGTTGTAGCAGTAGCAGCTAGTTCATTTACGGTGTTGGAACTGTAGCAGCTACTATGTTGTAGTTGTTGCATTTATTCAACGTACTGTTGTAGCTGTAACAGCTAGCTAGCACCGTAGTGTAGCTGTAACAGCTAGCTAGCACCGTAGTGTAGCTGTAGCAGCTAGCTAACTCTCTGTGGTCGTCTGTAGGAATGCAGCACTGGATGTTGAGCCCATCTACACGTTCAGAGCACATAGGTGAGTTTATACCTTGCTCGTACAAACAGTCCCCCAAATACACAGCCACCGAAACATGTCTACATATGTACTGACCTTCTTGCTTGCGTGTGCCCAGCGGGGCCGTGCTGTCTCTGGCCATGGGGGCTGAAGGAGATTCCTGTTATAGTGGAGGTCTGGATGGAACTGTACGCTGCTGGAAGATTCCAGACCTGAATGTTGACCCCTACGATAACTACGGTCAGTTTCTCTCTCTCTCTGTCTTTATCTCTATCTCTCTCCCTCTGTCTGTCTCTCTTTTTTCGCTGTCTCTCTCTCTCGCTCCATTAATGTGCTTTATTAAGACAGCCATAGTCATTGTAAACCCCTGTGTTTCTCCCTCTCTCCTTGTCCCTCCCTCTCTCCCTCCCTCAGACCCAGGCATACAGAGCAGTGTGTTGGCAGGCCACCAAGACTCTGTGTGGGGTCTGGCTTACTCGGCCCCCCTCAGGCGTCTGGCATCCTGCTCCGCAGATGGAACCATCCGTCTCTGGGACCCCCAGAACTCCTCCCCCTGCCTGTCTGTCTTCAACAAGGAAAGAGGTGTGTGTGTGTAGTGAAGATATGGAAAGCGGTTTGGATTAAAAGAGAGTGTTTTGCTCCAAATTAAGTTTCTGATTTCAACATGTTTTTAAAGTGTTTCGGGTATCTACTCTCCTCCTCCCCATCCCTTTATCCTCACCTCCAGAGCACGGCACACCAACCTCTGTGGCGTTCGTGACCTCTGACCCCTCCCAGGTGGTCGTGTCGTTTGACGGTGGCGAGACGCTGCTGTACGACCTTAACACGGAGCAAAGCATCATGGTCCTGGAGACCCAAACCAAGGACGGTGAGTCCCAGCTTTTAAAGACACATCAGAAATTCAGTTGACCAGAGTGGACCAGAAATATATAACTTGTCGCCTGTGTGTGCGCTCTCCCCCAGCAGGCAGTGAGCTGATTAACCGTGTGGTTAGCCATCCCTCTGAGCCGCTCTCCGTCACAGCGCATGAGAACCGCACCATCCGCTTCCTTGACAACAAGACTGGTGTGTTTGTGTTTGTGTGTGTCTGTGTCACTCATTTAGGTTGATGTTTTTCTAGGATTCCTTGGGTCAACTGTGTGTTTGTGTGTGTGTCTGTGTGTGTGTGTAGGGAAAGTAGTCCACTCCATGGTTGCCCATCTTGATGCCGTCACCTGTTTGACCACGGACCCTAAAGGCACTTACCTAATATCTGGGAGTGAGTACCTGGTCTCATTTTTGTTGATTTGACTTTATCTGAACGAGACGTTATTGAACAATACAACCACTGAAAGATGAAATGATTACTGTGTGCATGTCGCCCCCTGCAGGTCACGACTGCTCAGTGCGCCTATGGATGCTGGACAACAGGACGTGTGTCCAGGAGATCACCGCCCACAGGAAGAAGCACGACGAGGCGATCCACGACGTGGCCTTCCATCCCTCCCAGCCCTTCATCGCCAGCGCCGGGGCCGACGCACTCGCCAAGATCTTCATCTGAGGAAGAGGAGGAGGCGACAGAGGACCACCGTCATCATCATCATCACCATCATCATCATTACATGCCCATTTGAACACTTAAACAGACTTTTTCTGAGACACATTCTGAAACGCGTACACACACATACACACACTGAACTGTGTCCTACAGCCCACTGGTTGGGTTAACGCAGGACCTCATTTCCCCATCCTTTTTCAGTCCCATAATGCCTCAGTAACTTGTTGTGATACTAATCATTCTGCTTTTCAAAATACTCACTGGGCTGCTCTGTTGTTGATTAGCTAGGTCTGGACTAGACCACTCTGCACTACACCACTCTGGTATGTTCCCCATTTCTGCCAGTTGTTATGAGACACAGTGCTTTGGATCTGGTGACACTAAGCATGGCCGTGCAAACCATAACACACACGTACACACACACACTCCACTTCCTTGTTCCGTTAAAAGCCAGTTTTTGTTCTAAGAAACAAACCCGCTGCAAATCTGTCTAAGTTCCTCAACACGGCTCAGTTAGGCAGATAGGGCCATCGTCAAGGGCAACCATCTCCTAAGACTCTCCTTACATTCTCCAGGGCTAGCTCGGTAGCTAGCAAGGTAGCTATATAAGTAGGCAGGTAAGTAGGTGGTCAGGGTGGTTAGTCGTCTGGACGGTTAGCTCTGCTAGTTAGCCTGGATAGGTGTGGGTTCTGAAAAGATTCCTTCACAGTGTGGCGAATCAGCTTTACTCTCATTTTCCTGAATCAGACTGAGTTGAATAGTGTTCTATGGTCCAGACATTTCATGAATGTATGTGTGCGTGTGCGTGTGTCTGAGTGCTTGTGTGAATGATTGCTTGTTAGGTTGCACAATATCACTTATAAACAGTCCTTTCTTTGCTTCTGAAGATAATAGTCTTATCCAGCCTTCGCCATCATCATTATCACCACCTACATGCTACTTGAGGGAGGGAGGAGACTGAACAATCCTACAGGGAACTCATGTGGTAGGCTGCGTGTGTGTGTGCCCACAGCACTAGTCATATATTGGTGCTAAGACCATATTAGTCTAAGTCTAAATCAGGGACCTGTGTGTGTGTGTGTGTGTGTGTGTGTGTGTGTGTGTGGGCTCCAGTTCCTCTTCCTGCCCTACAGTGGGCAACAGTTGCCCTGGAGATTACCTCCTAGAGGGCTTAGCAGTAGGAAACTGCCGTCCGTGCTGTGTCAAAGAGTGAGGGGAAGTCCAGAGGCCTTCAGTATAAAAGCCCTCAGGATTGACACCTTTTCAGAACTATTTAAAACATGTTGGAAATGCAAAAAGAGCCAATAAAAACACTACCCCCTCCCCCCTCCCCTCTTGAAGATAATAAAGTAGAGGACATAACTGAGGTGGAAGACTGAAGCCTGGGCCCCAGAGGGCAGGGGTCAAGTGTTCCTCAGTAGACGGCCTCTGGGGTCCTCACTGGTTATTTGGGTGTTTTCTGGTCAAGTGTCATTGGGCAGCTTCGTAGCTATGGAAACAGTCTACGCACACACGTACACTACTCTGCTTTGACAACTTTCTAAGAATTGACAAATCATTGTGACACATCAAACAAAACGTGAAAATTCAGAAGAAATTAGAAAAAGACGGACCGTTAATGAGAGAAGTTGCCATCATGTGATGTAAATGTCCGTTTTCGTTTCATTTGTTTGCATTTCTTTGAATTTTAGGTTATGATTATTAAGGTGTAAGAATACTGTATTATTCTATTCTAAGTGAATCCTTCTTTTTTGCTAGGCTTAGAACTTGCTTGTGATTGACAATGATGTATAACTTGTAAAAAAATGGAAAAAAAAGAAAAAAGGAGAAAAAAAAGGGAAAAAAGGAAAACCAAACAAAACATTTGGAAAAAGACCCCCGAGTAGAGCAGAGCAGTGTGAGCAGAACAGAGCAGAGCAGTGTGAGCAGAACAGAGCAGAGCAGTGTGAGCAGAACAGAGCAGTGTGAGCAGAACAGAGCAGAGCAGTGTGAGCAGAGCTGAGCAGTGTGAGCAGAGCAGAGCAGTGTGAGCAGAGCAGAGCAGTGTGAGCAGAGCAGAGCTGAGCAGTGTGAGCAGAGCAGAGCAGTGTGAGCAGAGCTGAGCAGTGTGAGCAGAGCAGAGGGGCTCCAGTGTGTTTGTGTTTGTATTGTTTTTATAGCAACTTATCACTGTGTGATATTTTGTACATCATATCAAGCTGTATTCAAATTATGTACTCTAACTACAAGGATAAGAGACCTGCTTTTTATCCATTTTTGGTTCTATTATTATCATATCTATTTTTTGAAATACATTCTAGCTTGTATCAAAATGGCCTGATTTCCTCCCCCCCTCTTCTTTGGTTTTGTTTACTTTTCGCAGGTCTCCTGTTGTCTGTCATTATTAAGGAAAAACACACAAAAACAGAAAATAAAAGAAAGATTTTGTACAGTGAGTGCTGGTAAGACCATGTGTGTTTTAGGGGTGTTTGAATCCTTCTCTTTTTCCTTCCTCGCTCTCCAGCAATGTAGTGCACCGTCTAGTCAAACAGGTCCTGCTTGAAATACCCTAACCTACGTTCAGACAGCCCCACACCTGCAGCTATTCACTGTCCTCTATACTAAGCACCTCACTGGAATCCTCTCCAGGATTTCCCTGGTCAGGTTCAACAGGTTTGTGTCCGTTCCCACAACAGCCCTCAGTCTAGCCATGTCAGAAATGTATCTGAAATGACCTTAGCAGTGTCAGCAGACACTGGAGAGCTCTTGTCATGTGTGAGGCAGGCTTGTGGGATTCTGTGGCTGGGTCCCTTCTGGTGGAAAGTCCACTAAAGAGGTGATTAGTGTTTTCCTAAATTAAGGAACTCTAGTGGTAGATATGAGCACTGCAGACTCAGATAAGAAGTTGATGTAAATAGAGACATAGAGACGGTAAATAGAGACTGGATTGTCGTCCTATTTCAAATACGTATTTTTAATGGTGGAGCCTCCTGGTCATTCCATCATAGGAGAGCGAGAGACAGAGCTTACAGTTAACAGTCCCAAGGGAGAGACCTCACAGGTCAGTCTGGTTAATGCAAATGAGGCTTGCTCAAGGCTGGGATCAGTCAAATGCATGACTGTGGTCACTTTAGAACCAATAGTTAGTGCTCTGTTATACAGGGAGCAGGCGCACCACTCATTCCAGACACTAATGGGGCACTGGAGTTCCCCATCTGAACCTCCACTTCTTGTTACCGCAGAGGCTGGAAGACACACACATGCATACACTGAAACACATACACACATCCATTCATACACACTTCCACAAAGGACGATAAAGTAACTCTGCCAAAAGGGATCGAGAGATGAACTAAAAAAAGGAAAAAATATTGACATTGAAACCGACTGAAAAGGGGTGTTGTTAGTAGGAGGGAAAACAGGAGCCAAGATGGGGGGGGAAGAGAAAGAGCGAGAGATGCAGTAAGAGGAGGAGAGACAGTGACAGAGAAAGAAATAGAAGCCACAGGAAGAAAAGAAAGAGAGGGAGAGGAAGAGAGAAACAAGACAGAGGGAGTTTTGTGTGAGCTGAGCTGGCCCCTGAGGCAGTGTAAGCAGAGCCCAAGAGAGGGAGTAAACAAGACAAATTACCCCAGCATGAAGGAGAGAGGGAGCGAGGGAGAGAGGGAGGAGCGAGGGAGGTAGGATAGAAGGAGGGCCTGGGAGGAGAGCCAGAGAGGGGGCGGGACAGTCATGAACATGAGTTCTCTCACCTCATTGGCAGGCAGCCCTGTCAGTCATCTCACTTCCTCCTTGAACCATTGACTCCAGGGAGGTGGGGGCTGAAGGGAGGGGGAGGTAACTCACAGCCCTCTTGCTCTCTCGCTCTCTCTCTCTCTGTCTGCTTTTCTACAGAAAAGAGTAAACTTGGACTGAAACTGAAAGAGGACTCAGACTTGTAAAAGAAACCCCAAGCTGTATCACTCTCTCCTTCAGTTTTTCAGTTTCCTGCTTCGGGTAGCCATTTTGTTGCTCAGCCTAGTGGAAAGGACAACAAAGTGAATCCTGTTGCTGGCCTCTCTGTCCTCTCAACGTTTCCTGGCAGAGTTTTGGCTTTCTCCTTTACAGGACAACTTCTCCACAAGAGAAGGAGGAGGAGGGGGAAGTAGGAGGCGGGGGAAAAGGTAGGAAAAGAGGAAGGGGGGCAGTTTCTTGTCCTCTCTCTCTCTCTCTCTCTCTCTCTCGCTCCCTTTTATGAGTGACTCATTTACTGTGCTCACGTTTGCTTGGTTCAGACCAGCAAAGAAGACGTGTGAGTGCAGAGCACACGGAGAGAAAGGGAGGGAAAAAGAAAAGAAGGACAGAAAGGAGAGAAAGAGAGCAACTTCCTGGATGAGGAATTCTTCCCTGCTCCACTAAGCTGCCTGGCCACCGCATGAAAAGCTTGGACACTGACGGACACTGTCTATGTGTGGGTGTGCGCTCGAGTGTAGTTGAATGTGTGTGTGAGTCAACTCGTTCACACCTTCACACTGCCCTGCTCTCGGAGCTCATTTGAAGCGTATGCGCTGAAGGTCTTTCAGGACGCCTGCCCGTGTGTGACTGTGTTGAGCACCAGCCATGGCCAACGCCAGCCCCTGCTTGTCGTCGGGGCCCCTGTCGCAGGTCTTCTTCCCGCCTGGAGGCCCCTCTCCTCCGGGCTCCGTGGTCCTTCAGCAGGGGACCCCCATGGCCATGCCGCCCATCTCCACACATGGCTTCCCTCCGGTGGATCTGGGGGCCGGGCCGGGGCCTGGGGGATCCATGTCATCCCCCTTGCCCCCCACACCAGCGGGGGTGTCGTTCATCATCCAGATCGGGCTGACCAGGGAGTCGGTTCTGCTGCCCCAGACTGCTGACCTGGCCTACGTCAAACAGATCGCCTGCTCTATTGTTGACCAGAAGGTAGGAGGAGAAAGTTGGGATTCATGGAGTGAGTGAGTGAGGGTCGGTGTGTGAGTGAGTGTCGGTGTGTGAGTGTGGGTGCGTGTGAGTGTGGGGGCTGTGTGTTTGGGTGTGTTGACGTTGTGTTACATGGTGGAGAGCCTTCCCTGCCTTTCTGTGTGTGCTTTGTGTGACTGTATGTGTGTTTGTGTTTGCTCACACACAACTGGCAGTGTTTTCTCAACCTGCCATAGCTTGAGTGACACAGAACTGTCACTAGCATTATGGCTTTTGGCTGAGAATGGACTCACAAACACATTTTTAACTCTCTATGTATCTGACGGTCACAGAACAAATCATTGCTCGCTACAGTCCCCTAGTCACCTTCCGGCATGCCTGTAACTACAAACAGAAGTGTAGCAGTGTACTGCAGCAATGTGGTGGTGGAGTAGCTGCAGGGTTCTCTCAGCTAGCAAGCTGGTATGGCTCCTCACTCATCAAACAGCATGTGACAACTACTCAGAAACAACCTCAGATAATGGCAGGTATTAAACGAGTCGCAGGTGAGCTACAGTTAGAGGTTCATAGGAAAGAGATACCTGAATCTGCTCACGGAATTTGCGCTGTGCGCTACATTGGTACTGTTGACCAAACCAGAAAGATGACTGATCCTTCTGATTGCGTGGAAATATAATAGCATTTTTAAAAACACTGTCACGTGGACCTGTTCATCGATACTTGACTGGCATTCAACTGGTCATCCTGAAGCAGATGGGGGAGACATTGTTTTCCAATCGGTGCAAGGAGGGGGTTTTTTATCAGTCAGTTAGTGCGCGATGATTCGATTATCAGATTTTCCACAGCCAGAAAATGGAGGAAGGCCAGACCAATCAGGACAGCTTATAGAGATGATATCCACTAGAACTTTTCTCTTTTCTCTTCTCTACTCATCTTATCACCTCTCTTCTCTACTCATCTTATCACCTCTCTTCTCTTCTCTTCTCTTCTCTACTCTTCTCTTCTCTTCTCTTCTCTTCTCTTCTCTTCTCTTCTCTACTCTTCTCTTCTCTACTCTTCTCTTCTCTACTCTTCTCTTCTCTTCTTATCACCTCTCTTCTCTACTCTTCTCTTCTCTTCTTATCACCTCTCTTCTCTACTCTTCTCTACTCATCTTATCACCTCTCTTCTCTTCTCTACTCTTCTCTTCTCTTCTCTTCTCTTCTCTTCTCTTCTCTACTCTTCTCTTCTCTACTCTTCTCTTCTCTTCTCTTCTCTTCTCTTCTCAACGCTTCTGCTTTTTTCACTTCTCTTTTCTTCTTAACTTCTCTTCTATTCTCCCCTCACCTTTCCTCTCTATTGTTTGAAGGATAAAGAGGAGGAAATGAGCTCTGCTTCCTGTGTGGGGGCGCCTACTTCCTCCTCTCATCCTGCACCTGAAGGATCCTGTCATCCTGCTGCCTCTCCTTCCGTCTACTCCTCCTCCTCCTTACCATCCCTCTCTTCCTCTCCCTCCCCTTCTCCTCACTCTACCTCTCCATCCTCTGTCCAGAGGTTAAGAAGCTGGCTAAACAAAGAGCTGTACATAGGAACACTACAGTAGACTCTCTGGCTGGACTGTGGCCTCCACAAACACACACACACACACACACAGCTGCAGCTTTTGTTTTCACCTCCGTTCTGGAATGGTGTGTTCCTTTATCTGGGTCCCTGGAGAAACGGTTCCCAGGAATGTGCTCATACACACCATCTCCTGTTTACCTCTCTACCTCACACACACACACACACACACACACATACACGCACACACACACACATACACGCACACACAGATTGGCGTCATCTCCCATTTACCTATCTACCTCACACACATACACACACACACACACATACACGCACACACACACACCATCTCCTGTTTACCTCTGTACCTCACACACATACACGCACTCACACACCATCTCCTTTTTACCTCTCTACCTCACACATACACACACACACACACACACACACATACACACACGCACGCACACACACACACACACACCATCTCCTGTTTACATATCTACCTCACACATGTACACAGACACATACACATCTTTTTCTTTTTACCTCTCTACTTCACACATACACTCACATCAGCTTATGTTTACCTCACTATCTCCGCCACGCACGCACACACACACATCTGCAGACACACATGCACACACACACCCACACGCTTACACAAACACACACATGGACACACACCGAAACACAATGCAGTCTCAGGGTCAGTCTTCCATTGTATAACAGGCTCAGGGCTACTCTGGTGCACTTATCAGACCAAAAAGCTTTTGTTTATTTGATCAACTTGTTACAGTAACATATTTGTGTTTGTGCTTTTGTATGTGTATGTGTGTGTGTTGTGGATCATGGTCACACTTGATAAAGACGGTCTGATCCTGCCTCTCCACTACTTCCTCTTTTAACAGGACTTGATGTCCTGAATCTGAAGAGGAGCTGATGTTATAACAACAAACCCTGGTTCTGTTTCACCTCTACCTCAAGCCATTCATCTCTGTATCTGTGTATCCATCTTCCGATCTGAACCATTCATCTCTGTATCTGTGTATCCATCTTCTGATCTGAGCCATTCATCTCTGTCTCTTCTCTCTCCTTTTGTTTCTTCTGCTTCGCTCTGTCTCTACTTCCCTCTCTTCTCTCTCTTCCCTCTCCTCACTCTCTTCCATCTCTTCCCTCTCATCCATCTCTTCCCTCTCCTCCCTCTTTTCCCTCTACTCCCTCTCTTCCCTCTCTTCCCTCTACTCCCTCTCTTCCCTCTCCTCCCTCTCTTCCCTCTCCCCCCTCTTCTCCCTCTCTTCCCTCTCCTCCCTCTTCTCCCTCTCTTCCCTCTCCTCCCTTTCCTCCCTCTCTTCCCTCTCCTCCCTCTCTTCCCTCTCTTCCCTCTCTGTTGTTTGCATGCTAGCGTATCATCTTTGCATGATGTCCGTTTCCTGTGCCTGGCCCCCTGTAAGACAGCTGCAGACTCTTTCATTTGACTATTCAAAACAGCCACAATGCTGTCAGACCAGAAGAGAAACAGGCAGATTGATTGACTGGAAGACAGACAGGCAGATATAGAATATGGGAACAATAGGGAGGGATGAGAGAAAGAGAGAAAATTCAGTAAACTGTGAAATATTTCTTTTTGTGTGTTTGGTCATTTATTGGGTCAGTGTGAGTGCGTGTGTGTGTGTGTGTCTACTTGTTAGCATGTGTGTGTGTGTGTGTGTGTGTGTGTTGATCACTCCCACAGTGAGCTCATTCAGACTGCCGCTGAAGCTGCATAGCTGCTGTGATTCAGAGACCTTATGATCTGGATCCAGATTAGCCAGAGACAGGAGGGGTTTGTGCTGTAATCCTGCTTTCCAGCCCTGCCAAGAGAACGGTTACCAGCCAGAGAGACCGGCCCTGGCGAAGAGACCAACCCTGTAGAGACACACCAACCCTGGCAGAGAGAAAACACCCAATCTAGAGCAAAAAGACCAACCTTGAATGCAGAGACTAACCCAGGCATAACAGACTTGCCAGTGATCCTGGCCAGCAGGCTTAGGTATAGAATTAAAATTGTGGTAGCTGTTTTAGTGCTGGTTGGAAGAAGGGGGGAGAGGTGGGGAGAAGGGGGGGGGGGCACAATGGGGTCAGTGTGATGCTGGCCAAGATGGGACTGATAGGAAGGTGGGTTAGAAGGTATTTATGGTAGAGGTGGGAGGGGAATGGGAAAATAAGAGTGGTTGAGTGAGTACGTCTGCATGTGTGCGTCTGTATGTGTGTGCACATGTGTTTCTGTAATTCTGTGTGTGTGTGTGTGTGTGGGGTGGAGTGGTGTGACATCAGAAGGTAAACACATGACATCAATGTTGAAGGAAAATAGAAGAAAGTGTGTGTCGGTGGGTGTAAAAGAAAAAGAGACAGAGAGAAACTAAAGAGAGGGAGAGAAGCAGAGGGAAACAGAGTAAAGGATGGAGAGAGCGACAGGGAGAGAGCGAGAGAGAGGGCGATCAAGCATGTCCTGTGACTTAGATACGGCAGTCGACTTCAGCACACTCTCTCTCCTTTTCTCTTTCTAACCTGTTTTTCAGTCAATTGATAAAATGCCTCAGTAGGACATCAGTGAGAGAAAGAGAGAAAGAAAAGAAAAGGGACCAAACTCTATTACAGGGGGGAGGTGTGCAGGGGGGGAACAGGGGTAGCAACCGTGAAGAACCAGATGATGACTCACATCACAGTAATGTGGTCATTGTTGCCTCTAGCATGGAAGACTGTTTGTGTGCGCTCATGTGTCTGTGTATAAGTGTGTTTAGCTGTCACGTGTTTGCTTCTACATGGAGAGTCCCTGTGGTCATTTTACAATGGACAGATTAGAGGGTCCTGAGGCAGAGAGACAAGATTAAGAGAGAGAGAGAGAGATGGGAGAGTGAGACAGATGGGAGAGAGAGACATGAGAGAGAGACAGATGAGAGAGAGAGAGAAATGAGAGAGAAGCCTTGATGATTGAACTAAAGCACCTATTGGCTTTCTGAGATTGGGGGAGAGAGGGGGGGATAGAAATAGTATGGGAGGAAGGAGAGCAGAGAGAAAGACAGTGGAAAGGCAGGATAGTAAAGTCACAAGGGAGAGAGAGAGAGAGTAAAATCATATGAGAGGGGCAGGGAGTGGTGTTTAGAACAAGGGATGAGGAGAGGGATGGAGAGAATGAGAGTGAGGGAGACAGGCTCCTTTCGGTGCAGTAGAGCATGGTTCCTGAGACCTTCTCCTGCTGGCCTCATGTTACCTCCCCCCTCCTCCCCCTCCTCTCTCCCTGCTCGCTCTGTCTCACCCCTCCCACTGGCCTCCTTCTCTCTCCTGAACAGAAAGAGATGCTTTGTTTCTTAACCCCCATCTAAGAACCCCCCCCCTCCTCCCCCCTCCCCCCCACACACAGTGTGTGTACGTGCAATGGAGTAAATGGCTGTGTTTGGTGCTGTGTGTGTATGTGTATGGAGGATATCTGTGTTGATTGGGATGTGTGTGGTTGCTGCATGTACCTGTGTATTGTAGGTGTTAACTCTAGAGTTGTATGATCAGAGCTATGTTTCTGTGACTTTAGCTTGGCAGACCACTGAGTGCCGGTGTGTGTTTGAGGCTCATGTGACTGGTAATGCTGCAGCTGAGCTGTGTGTGTGTGTGCTATATTCAAGCTGCCATGTTAGGTATGTAAGTCAGGTTCTCTCTGTGACAAGCAGTACACACCAACTAGTTCCTCAGCTTACAATAGTTTTAGTCAGGGGAGATTCTGCAAACACACACACACACACACACACACACACACATGCATGCATGTGCACAGACACAGATACAAACGCAACCACAAACCACAATGTTAACCAAAATGTTATTAAGGCATTTCCAGATGTTTGAGTGTGTAGGCCTGTCTGTGTGCGTCTGTGTCTCTCTGTGTATGAATGTGTTTGTGTCTGTGTTTGTTATCCTTTGACACCTTCCTCTGTGTATGCACATGTCTGTGTGGTATGCAAGTATGTATGATTGTGTGAGTTGGGAATGGAGGGGTGGCAGAGTAGAGTAGAGTAGTAGTGTAGTAGTGTAGAGTAGTAGAGTAGTGTAGAGTAGAACAGAGAAGAGCATAGTCAAGCAGAGTAGAGTAGAGCAGAGTATAGTAGAGCAGAGTATAGTAGAGCATAGCCGAGAAGAGTAGAGTAGAGCAGAGTAGAGCAGTGCAGAATAGAGCAGAGTAGAGCATAGCTGGGCAGAGTAGAGTAGAGTACAGCAGAGTAGAGCATAGCCAAGCAGAGTAAAGTAGACTAGACTAGAGTAGAGTAGAGCATAGCCGAGCAGAGTAGAGTAGAGCAGAGCAGAGTAGAGTAGAGTAGAGTAGAGTAGAGCCGAGCGGAGTCGAGTAGAGCATAGCCGAGCAGAGTAGAGTAGAGCAGAGTAGAGTAGAGTAGAGTAGAGTAGAGTAGAGCATAGCAGAGCAGAGTAGAGTAGAGTAGAGTAGAGCAGAGCAGAGTAGAGTAGAGTAGAGCAGAGTAGAGCATAGCAGAGCAGAGTAGAGTAGAGTAGAGTAGAGTAGAGCAGAGTAGAGCACACCTTGCTGTATGTAACTTGGTTCAGCTTCTCACAGTTCACCTCCAGCAGGAGAACCTGACTTCCCTTCCCTGTCTTTGCCTCGCCCTTGTTTATGTTTCATGTGTGGATGTGTGTGTAAGTATGTGTGAGTGTAATGTTGACGTCAGTCCTTGTGAGACCTCTCCCTGATGGAAATAAGTGGTCACCCGATCCAGGCAGCATTATCTCAAAATCATACTTCCTTCTTTATCTCAAACATTGTCACTCTTTCTTTACGTCTCTCTCCCTTCCTCCCTTCCTCCCTTCTTCCATCCCTTGGCTTCTCTCTTGCTTTCTTCCATCTCTTTTCTCTGCCTCTTTCCCTCTTATCCTCCCTTTTACTCCCTCTATTCCTCTCTGTCACTCTTTCCCTTCCTCGCTTCCTCCTTTCCTCTCTCCTCCCCTAACTTGGTGTAGCCAGGGAGGTGCTGACTAGGGAGACAGAGGGCAGGAATAGCTGGCATTCCACTCGTTTCATTCATCCCTACGTCACGGTGACATCACGGAAGGGTAAAAATAGCCCTTCTTGCCTGAGTTTGTTCCATCACTCTTCACACTCAAAGGTGACAAGAAATTCCCACGTCAAGCCACGTTTGTTGGCTTGACAATGTTGGGCACTAACGAGGCCAGCTCCGTGACGTCTTTGGGACACGGTCCCCGTGGCAACGCCTCATTTAGAGTCTCCTCATCACTGTCAATCGCCTTGGGGCTTTTGCAGGTCCTTGTCTAAACTCCTCTGCACGTGTTCAAACAGGGAATGGTTCGATTATGATTCTACTACAGGGACTTCCCCAACAAAACAAGAACTTACCAAACAGGATAAACACACACGCTACAACACACACACATGCACAAATCGACTTAGACACACACCCGACGCACACACACACACGAACGCTGATGCACACAGATACACACGCACATTGCCACCCAGACGTGTCATAGCAGTTAATGTCAGAGTGGTTTACATACCATTTCTAGCGTGTTTATCGCTGTGGGATGTTATCAGTGAGTGGCGTCAGGACCAGAGGGACTTCCTCCTGGCACCATGCTGCTCTCCTGTTCAGTCGCTCAGCCCTGCTGCTGTCATCACCCACATCACCTTCCTCTGGGATGGAAAGTCACTCACTCATTCAGACATCTCACTCTCTTCCTCTTTCTTTCTTTCTTTCTTTC